>JAQFJB010000015.1:16681528-16693571 GCA_029874875.1 Naso minor
GTTTTTGTTTAATGACTGTTTTCGATATAACTATGACTGTGATTAACTGCTTCTATTTCATGTTGTATAATCAAGTATTTGTTGCTGTTGTGTGACATGCAGGTGCAGTTTATCCATCTGCATATTATTTGTCTATATAAAGAACTATGAAATTCTCCTATTTGACTTCTCTTGACGAAGACCCAGTTTGGGTCTAAAGTGGTTGCTGGTTTTGGTTTTGTTAAATATTTTCACTTTGATATGCCCTAACTAATAAAAGTTTTAACCTACATCACAGGTGCTTGAATTAAATCCACAGCTTTCCTTTTGTTTATATTTGACCTCCAATAAAAATCTCCCTCCGTTTTCTCCAAAAGCAGCCGCCTCGGTTCAAACAGTCGTGTGTCGGCAACATCAGAGTCTCTTTTACAGTGGAGTAAAAAAAAAAAAATGTTTTTGCATGACGCAACTTGATGCACTTGTAATGTTTTCAACAGCAGAACAGAAGAAAACAGTTTAGAATATTTTTAGTAAAACACTGAAATGTTTACATGTCAAACTGCATCACATGTGCTCTGCGTGAGTGGGTGTGTACATGGGTGAAGGTGTGTTGCCTATGTGTGTATTTCACCGTGTGTGTGTGTAGTCATTATTTGTTGAATCTGACATCAGACATCATCTTCTGTTGTTTATTTTTATATCTATATAAAGATGCTGATGTGACTCACAGCTGAGCACAGCGTCATGTGAAAGGTTTTTGTTGTATATGCAAAATTAAGTTTATTCACGTGTAATAAAAGAGTTCAAGTTAGAGAGAAATTCACGTTTTTGTGAAAATATGGTCCCACTTTACATCAAAAGTTTGCACAGTTTCTAAAACAGAACTTTATCAGAAAAATAAGACTGAACTGTTGTCTGTTAGTTTGTGTGAGAAGGTCTGCCAGTCAATTTCATAATAACAGCAGATTTCACTTCTGTTTTTGTTTGGTTTTTGTTTGCCTTTTGCACATGTGGTGACCCTTGTGTTGATTTAATTGGCAAACTATAAGTTTGTTGACAGTTTGAATAAGCAAACTTTGACTAATAAACCTTTTGGACATCAATCATACTTGAAAAACAAACTGCTGTCAAATCAGTGACTCGTTTGTGTCTCAGATTCAAACAACAAAAATCTGTTTTCCCTGTAGGCGAATGATTTTTGTTTCTGTATTGTGACTTAGTAATTATGAAAATTACATTTTGAATAAAACAGTAAATTTTACAAATTTGTACCCGTTTTTTACTTTTCTTTCTACATTCTTGTGAGTACCCGAAGATGCAGACCCTTCTCCCCCCTCTCAGGGCCCCCTGGTGGCCCATGAACTCTCCTTTATGAACAACTGATGTGGCGCACACGCATCCTCCACAATCACCCTGAACGCACCACGTAGTTTTGCAGTTTGTTTCTTTATGCGAATAAAAGTCAAACGTGTATTTATTTATTTTTTTAAATAAGATGTGATTTCTTTAAGTTATCACTGCGGAAAAATGCTTAAAATGGAACAGCTGAGTAGTTTTCTTTTTATCCTCAGACACAGTTTTGGTTTTTTTTCCCTCTCTCCTTCGTTCCAGGTGGTTGCTGCAGCAAACGTGCGGCTGTCAGGAGGCACACGCCATCAGCCAGTTCAGCTCTGTGTCTCCACTCGACCACCCGACAAACCCCATTCACTCATTAAAGCAGACACGCGCCCGGCTGCAACCTCCGCTCTACCTGTCAAACTTCGTTTCGCAGAAACACAAACTCTACCTCCAAATCTGTTGGTGGTCGCCAAACTGTAACCACCCCACCGACATCCCCTCCATTCCCTCCATCTGCCGGATTAAAGGACAAATGTTCTCATTTGCTGAGTTTTCTCAAAGTAAGAATGACAAATGCGTCCATCCGAAGGCTACAACTTTTGTATTTTCTTCAAGTCTTTGCCTGTTTATGTGCACGAAAATCTGGATTGTAGTTTGTTTTTGTCCGTTTAAAAGTATTTCAGTCTCTCTCCCAATCACACAGTCCGAACTCCGAGGACACCAAATTTGAAGTCAACAGAAAGAATAAAATGATTTTCTGAAATTCTCTTTATTTTTGCTCTAATTTACTTTAAGATCCTTTAAACGGCATGTTTGGTGTTTGCTGCGATTGCTGGTTTTGTAGAACATGAAAATCTAATAACTGTGCCTCCTTCAAATAGAGGGAGAAGCCAGAAGGCTGGAATTTTACGCACTTGTGACACCAGATTTTGTTTCTGCGCTTGCGCAAAATGGATCGGTTATGTCCAATATTACGAAAGAGTTTGGAGTGTCCAGAGTTGGACAGTGAAGGCTTGGCTGAGGGATCTGTGACTAAAGGTTTTATAGAGCCATAATCTGAATTTCGAACGAGGAGAGAGAGCATATGTCGTGCGTAAAATGTGCGTAAAAGTAGAATTTCTTTTCTTCTTTCTTCCCCACAGTGCAGAATATATCTTATCATAACCCATCTCCATCGTTTCATCTCATTTTCTCTTCCATTTGGCTCTTAACCACGGACTGAAAGCCGCAGCCAAAAGCCCCCCCCTCCTTTAAATCCCCCCAAAAGACAGGACATGAAAATAATTCAGTAGCAAATCATTTTATTCTTGGACTAGAGTGTAGAAAATATGGTTATAAGACTTTTTTTCAACATCTGTTTATGTGAAGACAATATAGAGCTGGCAGTATAAAGAGACAATGCATGGCCATTGCGCTCTGTTTGGACAATAGCTGCATAAGTTTTGATCATTGTGAACTTCATGACATGATGCAATAACATGGTTTTGCTATTAAATAAGACACATTGGTGCTAGAATAAAACGTCGGAGTGTCAAACTCCGTCTGGAAACCTCATGAACAGAAGAGCCAGAGAATAATAGACTACACGTCTACATAGGCAGGAGGTATAGAAGCAACTTCGCAATATATAGACAAAATATATACAAAAGGATGTGTACAAAACATCTATAAATCTCTTACATACAAAAATATCTTAATATATTTCAAAAAAGCGTTTTGATATAGAATTTCTATAGAATAGAAAGAATAAATCCGCGACTTGGAAGCATTTTCTGAATTCATTACCAAAGGGTTGCTGTTCTGTGATTGGATTTAGCATAGTTGAAGAGCGACGTATTAAATAATGTTTTAATGTGCTGCTGAAGAGCATGAATTCACTTTAAGGTTTTTTTCTTTTCATGGGCAAATGCACAGAAGCTTGGATTCCCACGCTGTCAGGAGACCCGTCTTTCTTTAATCCTTTGGCGCTGATCTCTGGCCTGATTTTCCAAAAGTTTTTGGGACGTTAAGGCCGTTTCTGTCTGTCTGTCAGTCAGTCAGTCTGGGAGGACCGGGCGTTAAGGGCGCAAGACCAAAACGCGTATGCGGTGCGTCTTGTTTTGGACAGCCAGCCTCCTCCGGGACCATCCCAAGCGCGCGACGACAGTAAATTGAGTTGATCCATATTTCTGTGAGAGGAGGAAGAAAAGAAGTTAAGCCAGTGATCAGACTCATATTTTTTTTAAATCTAAAATATAGTCTGGTATTAACTTGGACATCAGTCAACAGTCTATTCTTACCTCATACAGATGCTCAGAACCAGTTGGTGAAGTCCAGCAGTTCCTGCTCTTCTGGACTGAGGGGGTCGTAGGAGCCCTCGTCGGATGAGTAGGAGGACACCGGTGAACCCGCCATGGAGTTCATGTCAGCGGAGTATCCCTGCGACATGGTGGGTGACAGGACGCCGGACTGAAACGCCGCGCTCACCGCGTCGTGCTCGTCCAGCAGCTGCTGCAGGGCGCGGATGTACTCCACGGCCGACCGCAGCGTTTCCACCTTGCTCATCTTCTTGTTGGCGGCGCCGTTGGGGACGTGTTCCCGCAGGGTAGCAAAGCCGTTGTTGACAAGTTTCACCCGGTTGCGCTCCCTCTCGTTCCTCCGGGCCACTGCGTGCGGCTGCTGCTGCGGAAGACTGTAGCCGAAACCGGCGAAATTCAGCCTCCGCTTGCACCGCAGCAGCTCTGGAGATGAGGAGCGCTGCCTCTTGGGCTGCTTGGACACAGACTTCCCGCTGCTCTGGCTGCTGCCGCTTGGACTCAGCTGGATGCTCTGCGCCGCGGCGGCGGAAAAGAAACAAGAGGGCGGCATCAGCTGCTGCTGGCTGATGTTAATTTCCATCTTGGCTGTGAGGTCCATTCCCAGTAAGAAACAAACTTGTAAAGAATCACCAAGTCTCGAGGCGGTGCGTCCCGCTCGTGCCGTTCACGTGGTGTGGTCGCTTAACGCGCACTTGTTTCAGTGGGGGCAGTCCGCTGGGCTGCTGCCTCGCGCGCTCCTCAAAGCTGATCTGAGTCCTCGAGAAAAGACGCCACTGCTTTTCAATACGTGTGGATGAGGGACTGGCCACGCCCTCCGGTCGCGTGGATTCACCTTGGGCTCCTTCGCCGGTGCCGGTGCGTGCATTGCGCACGCCGGACGCGTGGCACTTGAAGCACTAAACAAACAGCCAGTGGTGTTTTTTTCCCCTCTATCTATCACGGTGTCAGTTAGGTGAGCGGCAGAGCAGAGAGGGAAGTTTTCAGCGCAGAGGAGTCCCGCTCAGGACGAGATGTTTGCACAAAACTGCCGCAGAAACGCGGATTGTGTTCATTTTAAATGAGTGAATAAAATCTTTACAGCTTTCATTAGACTTTATTTTGTAGTTTTGTCATTTTTCCAAAACAAGATAAACTCTAATACTGGGCCACTTGGATATTCGACCGAATTGTTCAATGTATGCTGTAGTGAAAATTAATGTGTCAGATGAACTTTTTCTAAAATGGGTGCAGGGACTTTTTTCGTGCACGGGAGTGAGTCATAGTTGGAAAATGGGTTCAGAAATTTCGCCAAACTCACTTTCACAGGTAACATCAAATTTTCTCACTGGGCGTATTTTAAAATTGACTCTGGTCATAAAAAAAGAAAAGAGTGAGAATGCGTTTCAATTTTGTGCCGTCAAGAACAGGTGATTTTCTTTTTGTTTAATAAAAACTTTCAACTTCTGACGATAAAAATATTCATAATTCATTTATTCCTTTATATTTTGATGTCTTCCTCTCAGCTGTGGTCGAAGCTGTGGTGCTGAAAGACAGCTCACCTCGCTGCGAGCCGTCCACATGTTACACCGCAACGCAGCGCCGCTCACGCTGGAGTTGATCTTGGAGCTCTGCATGTAAATCAGTCCCTCGCTGGTTCTAGTTTTATTGTTAACAGTACAGACGCGTCTGAATGCGGCTCATTTGAGGGACCATTGTGCCATCAGAGGGCGAATTTTCCACTTTGATTAGAGCAGATCATCAGCCCCGCACAGGCAGAGCGGAGGGGCGCAAATCTGCGGAGGGGCCCTAAGAAGCTGCTCGGAGGAGGCTTTGTGTGTGATTTGACACACCCGGTATGGTTACAGTAGCGTGGACGCGGTGAGTTCTGTCGATTATTGTCGCATTGAAAAGTGCAGAATAATAAAACACGTCTTTCAACGCGGAACAAAACCAGGACAAAACTGTAGGTGACACCCTCCCTCTCTATTTTCCGTGCGCGCGCGTGCACGTGTATGGACGCACAGAGGAACCACAGATTGGATTGTTTTTCAGTTTGTGCGTCATTTTTTCGGCTTTTACGCACGAACCTTCCCCCTCTCCGTGCTTGTGTCTTTCAGTGCTGTCCCATACGGTTATTATTTGTGTGTGCGTGCGCGTGTGTTTGTGTGTGCCTGCGTGCAGATAACCTCCGTTGGCCCCATCCCCTCGCCTGTTTTCTTTATTTCTTTGCGCGTGCGTCTGTGCGTGCGCGCTCTGAAGAGGGGATTGTAATAAATTGTGCAATTTTTCTGCGCTGGCAGTGGCATTCAAAATCAAGCTTGCATTGAAGAACCCCCCTCCAACACACACACACACACACACACACACTCACACAGAGTACCAATACTTTCTTTTCTTTCCCTCCCCCCTCATTCTCTCTTCCTTTTTTTTGGCCCAGCAAGAGAGTTTAGAAAAGAAGCGTGGGTTCTATTCAGCCTCCCCCTGCACCCCTTCGCCATCGCCAGGCTTTCTGAAACCTATCCATGCCCTGTCACTATGCTTCCAGAGTCCAATTAGCGCTTTGTGAGGACTTTCTCTCTCTGCTGCTGTTGCTGCTGCTGGTCTGAGGCTCGGAAGGCGCTCATTTTTCTTGAGGGGCTTTCCAGTCAGAGCTGAGTGTAATAATTAATATGACATGTCGGCGCCCGAGTTCCCCTTCAACCACTTTCTGTATTTTTCTCTTGTCTTTTCTTTAGCTGTGAGAAGACAATAAGACAAAAAAACTCACAAGCAACCATGTCATCCAGACCGTTTGTGTGTGTGGTGGAAGGGATAATCTGTCAATTTGTTTGTCATTAAAAACTGTTTTGCTCTGACCACGTTTTGTTTTCTTTGGGCAGGTGCACCAAAACTAAAAGATATTTGTTTCTAAGACAAATGTTCATCCTTGTAGCATTCCTCACAGTAATCCTTTTCATCCAACATTCAAACAACTGCGAAAATTGTAAAACTTTTACGTTATTTAATTCATCTGTGGGACATTTTGCATATTAAACATTTCCTAAAAATGATGCATAAACTTGATGGTGTGAATATTTCAGCACGCATGAACGTTTAGGGGTTGACAGAGAAATGCAGCACATTATAGGACAGAGTTACAGCCAGCGAACTGCAAACAATTTACTTTCTGTGACCAACTTTAAGGATTTTCACTCCATTCATACAGGACAACAACGTGGTTATATAATCTACAAGTGGTTACATAGCCTATGACTGCAAGATCAGAAAATATAAAGTGAGGAAAAAGTTGCTTGGTGGTGGAGAACAAGAGATGAATAAACAAAAAAAGAAAACAACAACATTTTATCCATCTGCCCTGTGACAATGAGTTCACAGCACTTTTAAAATATTCCTGTAATGGACTTCTGCAGCTCCCTCTTGTGTTGCTCTGCCTGAGATGAAAAGTTGTAATTGAACACCGCCCTCTAGTGGACAACACGAGCAACTAACACTAAAAATCAAATAGAATTATTTTTAAATTATTATTTTCTTTTTCAAAGTTGTACAATACTAAACAATAATGCTAGAAATATGACAGGATCTAAAGAATAAATAAAACACAATAGAATATAAATTAAACAAATAAAGAACTACAAAGATTCAGCAGTTTAATCGCCTTTATTCCACAATTTTAATATATTAAGAGTCTTCAAAGCTTTGGGTTATAAGGCACCAAGGCATTTCTTTTGTGTAAATCTTAAGTAAAATGAACAAAATGTTTTTTTGCAGTTGTAAAATATTGCCAAGATTATTATAAAAAAAACCCAAAACAACTATTTTGTCCAAAGCAGAAGTGTGTGAAATCAGGTGTGCAAATCAATGGTCTTTCCAATGAAGCTACTTTAAATTAGAAAGAAAGAAAGAAAGATCTGCAGGAATCACAGAGAAGCCAGTGACAGTGAATGAGATGCACCTGCAGCAGCAGCCGAATGTGTCTTGGCATCAGCACAGAGTGTGGAGAAGGAGGGCAGGGATGTACGGAGGGTTTCATGCAACACTTGGACAGATTTTGTATGGAACACTTTGTAAATTGTGTTTACATCCTAAAATCTCTTCTACAATCTGTCCATGTATACCACAGATTTGTTGTAAAGGTTATGAGGATTTTCTGGCTGCTAAACACTTTGCAGGAAATGATGAACACCCAGGTGTTCCAAGTGACTGGATCAGCAGCTGCTCTGGATGTGTACCTTCATCTGGTGGAATCTGGACTTCCATGAATCCATTTAAAAACAGTAACTGAACAAACAACCTTACATCTGTTTTTCACTTTCTGGAAAGAGCTACACTCACTCTAACAGATTTTACAGTCTGCTGAAACATTTAATGCTGCTTTCTGTTACATCACTTGGTTTACAGGGAGTAGATTTGACTTCACTAGCATTACATTTTTTTCTAGACAGTTTATGTATATGTATAACATCATCATTGTTTAGCTTGTGGGAAGATGACATGATTGTAAAATATCAAAGAAACCAAATACCACAAACATCCTGTTTCTTAAAGTGATACAGTAACAGCTGCACACAAACAAGTGCTTTGTAAAAGTTATCACGATTCACCGTTTGGAAAACTAAACTCCAAAATAAACCATAATAATGCGTATGTTTACAAGTTATAACACAGTTTATTTATCAAAGCAAATATGGAATTATAAAAGCAAAATATACACATAAGTAGCACAACATGAAGCTGATTGAAAGCTTTTTTTCCTTCATCCTTTGGGCTGTTTCCTGTTTCTTTAGCAATTTTGTTTTATTTGTGGTGATCTGCAAATGGTCTCTTGTTGTGTTTGGTTCAATTCTTGCTGCTCTCCGTCTCTGCAGTCACATGTTCCTGTTGGTACAGTTTAAAATGGGAGTTAGTGAAACAAAGCTCATGTAGAAAAGCTTTTTGAAACATCGAAGGTCGGAGGATGATGTTTCTGTTCATATTTAAGCATTTTACGCAGCATATTATTCTAAATCACCACATGCTGTAAATTATAATGCAGAGGAAAGATGCAAAGACTGCAGGCAAGTTAAAGCTTTTCCCTATTATATGTGCTGCGTTGGAGTTTGGTTTGAGAAAACAACATCAGATTAAATGTACTTTAGGTGTTTTGCCATATTATTTCTCACCTTTGAGAGGAGAGCGGGGCACTGGAGCTCAGCTGAGCCAGGCGTCCAGGTGGAGGAAAGTACAGCCGAGCAGGTCGGAGCATCATCCTGGGATCCTTTGAGTTGAGTTGAGATCCAATACAGGGAAGACAAGGATGGAGGCTGGAGACTAGGAGCACTGAGAGTGGCAGGCAGAGAAGAACAGGATAAGTGGAATGCGAAAAGCAGCAGATCATCAAAGTTTCAAGTATGAAATTAAACACAAAAACTAACAGGACACTCACTCTGATCTGGCCAGGTGATTGTGGGAAATTTGAATACTCGATGAACTCCTCATCACAGGACAACACGCAGCTGGAGTGGCTCCTTCCTGGTCCGGTAGATCTGTTCCCACTCAGCAATCACACACATATGTACTCTCACACACACACACACACACACACACAGAGTGGGGGAGAAAGAGAGAGCACAAGGGAGAGCGAACAAGAAAAGCCAAAGCAGAAGTGGAGGGCAGGACAGAACGTTGTTTGGTAGCCGTGTGCGGCCGGCAGCTCAAACACCTCTTAGAGATGCATGAGAGTCTTTTCCATCTGATTGAGCAAATGGCGATTCAAATCTGAACTCATCATTATCTTGGGTTTTATTTTGCAGACACACCTGAGAACTATAACCTAGAGTTTGGAGCTTAGAGGTTGGACATGGGAGTTGAGATGTGGGATGTGGGGGCTTAAAGGTGGAAGGTAAACTCACGAGGTTGGAGGTGTGAGCAGAAAAGTAGGAGCAGCAAGGTAGGATATACGAGGTGGGAGGTGGGAACTGAGGCAGGGGCAGCAAGGTGGGAGCTCTGAGGTGGGAGCTGTAGGTTGATTTTAAGCAGACATCAGCACATTTTCAAGCCTGTTTTATGGCCACCCAAACCAGGTGTTTAAATGGAGAGACACTGGGACCTCCCACCTCTCAGCTCCCGCCTCTAACCTCCACCTCCTGGCCCCTACCCACCTCTTCTCAGCTGCCACCTTGTTGCTCTCAGCTCCCACCTCCCTCCTCAGAACTCCCACCTCTCAGCACCCACCCACTAGCCTGGTGACACCAGCCAGATCTTGCAAGCTTCACATTTGTTTTTTCTCTGCTATTTAACTCAGGTGGGGATTAGAGGTGGGAGCTGAGAGGTGGGAGGTCCCAGTGTCTCTCCATTAAAAACACCTGGTTTGGGAAAAATCCATCTTTAGCTCCCACCTGCTCTCAGCTCTAATCTCCCACCTTTCAACCTCCATCTCTAAGTTCTGGCTACTAGCCCCCACCTCTCAGCTCCTACCTCTCACCTCCCACCACCACCTTGTCGCTCTGAGCTCACACCTCCTACGTGCACCTCTTAGTTCCCACCTACTGGCTTCCACCTCCCATCTCTCCCAGCACACACCTTCTTGCTTTTAGCTCCCATTTCGCTGCTATAGGCTCCCACCTCTCAGCTCCTACATCCCACTTCTAACCTCCACCTGCCTCTTCTCAGCTGCAAGCGCTTGATTCCCGCCTCGCTGCACATTGCTGCTCTAAACTCCCATCTCCCACCTTTGTTGCTCTCAACTCCCATGTCCCACCTCTTTGCTCCCCATCACTGCTACAAGCTCCCACCTTTCAGCTCCTACACTGTTGTTCTCAGCTCCCACTTTTCAACTCCCATCTCTAAGTCCTACCTACCAGCCCCCACCCGCCAGCTCCTACCTCCGACCTCTCACCTCCCACATTGCTGCTCTAAACTCCCATCTCCCACCTTTGTTGCTCTCAGCTCCCACTTTCAGCTCCCACACTATTGCTCCCACCTTATGCTCCTTCATCCCACCTCTCAGCTGCAAACATTCGATTCCCCCCTTGCTGCATTTAGCTCTCTCCTCACCCCAAATGGGAGGTAAGAGCTCAGAGCAAAAAGGTGATAGTTAAGAGATGGGAAATGGGAGCTAAGAGGTAAGAGGCAGGATGTGAGAGCGGAGAGGTCGGAGCTGAGAGGTGGGAGCTTATAGTTTTGATGCAAAAAATCTAATTAAATCAATTACAAGAAAATCTGATCAGACAAAATCACAAAAAAAAAATGAATTACAAGAAAATCTGATCAGACAAAATCACCAAAAAAACTGATTACAAGAAAATCTGATCAGACAAAATCACGAAAAAATTAATTACAAGAAAATCTGATCAGACAAAATCACAAAAAAAAATAATTACAAGAAAATCTGATCAGACAAAATCACGAAAAAATCAATTCCAAGAAAATCTGATTCAGTTACATTAAATCAATTCCAAAAATAGCCTAAACAGATAAAATCACAGTTAATCAATTTCGAGAAAATCTGATCAGACAAAATCACAAAAAAATAATTCAAAGAAAATCTGATCGGATAAAATCACATTAAATAACTGTACAGATAATTGAATTAGATTTTCAAAAAATCTAATAATGTTGCACTCATTACCTGTAAGCAAAGAACAGGAACAGCAGAGTAGGAGCTAAGCAGTAAGCTGGTTTTAAAGAGACATCAGAAGATTTTCCAGCACTTTTTGGGGCACTGATTTGAATGACTTGGGAGGGTAAAAATGGGAGTGAGCTAAAAGGTGGGAACTTATGTGAGGTGGGAGCTGAGAGCAGCAATGTGGGAGCTAAGAAGTGGGGCGTGGGAGATGTAAGATTAAATAAAAGATGGGAGATGGGGGCTGAGTGCAGTGAGGTGGGAACTGAGCAGTGGCAGCTGAGAGGAGGAAGGTGGGAGCTGGTAGGTGGGACTTAGAGGGAGCTGAGAGCAACAAGATGGGACCTAAGAGCTGGGCAGTAGGTTGTTTTGAAGAAGACAGATTTTTCAGGCTTTTTGTGGCCACCCAAACAGGTGTTTTTAATGGGGAGACACTGGGACCTCCAACCTTTAAGATCCCATCTCCCACTTCTAACTCCCACCTAAGATGGAAGATGGAGGCAGTGTCTGAGTGCTGAGAGGTGGGAGCTCAGATGAGGGAGGTGGGAGCTGAGAGCAACAACGTGAGAGCTGAGAGGTGGGAGCTTGTAGCAGTGACATAGGAGGAAAGAGGTGGGATGAGAGAGTTAAGAGCAAAGGTTGAAGTTTGAAGGAGGGAGCAAGTGCAGCGAGGTGGAAATCAAGCGTTTGCAGCTGAGAAGAGGCACATTGAGGCTAGAAGTGGGATGTAGGAGCTGAGAGGTGGGAGCCTATAGCAGCGAAATGGGAGCTAAAAGCGAGAAGGTGTGTGCTAAGAGATGGGAGGTGGAAGCCAGTAGGTGGGAACTAAGAGGTGCACATAGGAGGTGTG
>JAQFJB010000015.1:16763544-16775371 GCA_029874875.1 Naso minor
CAAAATGAGACCATGTGTTACTTCAGTAGATGTCAGGCTGCGTTTTTAAAGCCCATTCACTGCCATTCATGGTGAAACAGGGTATAGAAACACTATAGGACACATGAATGTTGCTAGGTATAAGTAATTCACCTTTCTGTGTTTATTTGATCAAAAATCAAGAGCCGTTGAAACAAAAGTTACTACACCTGGAAAAATAGTTCCTTACAAGTGTTGCCTTATGACACAGACGTTCTTTCAAACTAAAGTTGTCACCAGTGTTGTTGATAATGCGCTGCAAAGTACAAAGTAATGTGTTAGAGTACCTGGATTCCTTTTTTTTTTTAATGTAAGTGTAATCTAATAAGTCAGCAGCTACTTTTCTCAGAGGGTAATGCTGTAATGTAATTAGTTACTTTCAAAAGTAATGTTCCCCATCGCTAGATGTCACACACTTTAAGCTACTTTCTGTAACGTTTACTGAATATGGTAAAAATGGAAACAAACACGATATCTCATAAATAAAACTATATGGGGAGAAATGGGCGGAGTTTATGTGACATATGTGGCCAAACATGTACATGTAGTAACACTGATATGGTCCTTTGATAATAACACTACACTAGATAACACGAGAGGTTTGGCATGTCTGCAAAAGCTGTGGGTCAACTGTGTTGCACAAAGTTGAAAATGGTCTCGGTTGAGGTTAAATTGTGAGGTCTGGTGATGTGTCTGTCTTTGCCAAGAAGTGACTCTACAAAGTCACCTGCAACATGATAGGGAGCAAACAGCCACATGCAGGCGAGGTTTGTGACGCGGAGCGCAGGAACACGGGGGAGCAAAGCATCGTCGGAGAAACACACTCGTCCAGCTCTCATTTATTTTCAGTCACTGTGATGTTGAGACATCCTCGTTCCGTCATCAGGTGATAAAACATTGAACAGAGTGCGAGACGACGGGGCGAGCGGTCATTATTGCTTTCATGTGTTTGTAACTGTATGTGTGCACGTGTTGACTGGAGAGCAGTCAGTGCAAAAGATGATAACTGTGTTAAAATGCACATGACAATAAATACAGGTACCGTATTTCCAATTTATGGAATAACCTGCCAATAACAGTTAGGGAACGCCCCACACACAGCTCGTTTAAAACGCAGTTAACGGGCAGGTTGGAATCAAACCAGACCTGTACTCACTTCTAGCTGATGCACAGAGTATATGTGCTGTGCATAAAAGAGTATGGAAGATAACATGTACTGTGTGTCTACGACTGTGGAGTGCAATATCTGCAATGTGTTTATTAGGGTGCATTGGACATTGTGTACTTATTTTGAAATTTTTGCTGCCTTTTTTAAACTATGTTACCTTATATGTTTTTCGACATGCATATTTTTGTACGATTGTGTTTGTAGGGAACATCTAAAAGGGACAACAGATGGAACTTTGCCGATGGCTACACCCTGGCTCGTATACACTGCCATGTCTTTGTAGTAATGTTCATTAACTGCACTGTCCATCCCAAATAAACAATAAACTCAACTAAAACTAAACTTGAGCTACATTAACAAACCTCGTGCAGTGTATCCACCCATGACGTAGATCATCCCCTGGCACTCACAGGCAGAGAACTCAGCCAGCGGGTCGGGCATGGAGGAGACACAGGTCCACCAGTCCTGTTCGGGGCTGTAACACTCCACCGTGCCCAAACACTGACCTCCGACAGCGTAGAGCTTCCCCTGGACGGACAGCAGCTTGAAGTTGGACCTGATGGAGAGCATGCAGTGAGTGAATCATGACAGCAGCTGCTGATGTTTGAGGGGAAAGTGCAGGTCTGGTTTTTACCTCTTCTGGTTGAGTGGAGCCACGTGGTTCCACTCGTTCCTGCAGGGGTTGTAGCAGTGCACCGCGGAGATCTCCTGACTGGTCATCCTGTATCCACCGACTATGAACAAGTAGTTATCGAGGACGGCTGAGCCGTATCCTCTCACATTGATCATGTCCGGGGGCAGGTTGTTTGCGAGCGGCTTCCAGCGCTGCTCCACCTCTCCATACCTCAGCATGGACCAGGGTTCGTCCTGATCGGGCACGTCCAGGGACAGACACGTGAAGTCACCGATGGCTACCAGGGTGGCGGTGCCTTTCATGCGCATCTCCTTGACTTGCTCTCTGACAGCGGAGGGGAGGGTGCCGAACTCCGGCCGTCTCAGCATGGGATGATAGTAGCAGCTCATGTATTTGAGGCAAGCATTGCGCAGATCATGAGTACCGTAAACCTCGGAGAGGCTGTAAAGCTCCACGCAGTTGTCCAGTCGGATCTCCGAGGTTAGGAGCTTGAGGATGGAGGTGACCTGTAGGAAGGAGGCGGTCTCAATCAGGTCCTCCAGAGTCTCGTTCACAACCTCAACCTTGGAGGTGTTGATGAACTCCAGGACCAGCTCCAGGCCGGGGACACTGAGCCCCTGCAGCTGCACCGAGTCCTCCGTGGACTCCCTCATGCCCGAGTTGTACAGTGCGCGGAAGTAGTCGCTTTTCTCTATCAGCTTCTTTTTATTCACCTCGTAGATCTTGTCATCCATAACGATGGCAATAATCTGGTCAGATGACATGGTGAAGCTAGCAGGCTAGTATTTATTTTTATTATTTCAGGCTGCGTTTTGCTCTTGTTTGCCCTTTAGTCAGCGTCCCAAGCGAGTCACGGTTTACATTTCACCGGCGAGGGAGCTCTGTGGCCGGTCTATATATGGTAATGATCAGCCCATAGATCGCCATGGACCCAAGTTCGTTAGCCGTTGAAGCTAACAGCGAACGTTAACCGCTAGTTACACAGAGACAAGCTGCTGCAGCTAGCAGATAAACTAGCCAAAAGAACCTTTTCTGCTGATTAGCATTCCCCGACAGTCCGATGTAAAGTCGCCCCCGTGTCTAAAGACGTCAGTTAATTCTTGCTGTTTGTTTCTGAAACTGGCTGTAACATTTTCAATGGCATTTTGTGAGCCTTTAGCAGGACGCTGCCGAGCCGAGCTGTCAAAACTACTGTTTTGATTCTGCATATGCGTCATTTCCGGATTTCACACTTGCTCGTGAGGATACATTTCTAGAACTGTTTCGTGTCGCTGCTGCCGCCTGTCGGTCAATGAACGAACAGCTCCTCATCCGAGTTTAATATGTTCTGTATTATTAAATACTAGTAAAAAATACCCATTAAAACCCATATATGATGCAAAAAAGGACAACAAAACTAAGTAGAATTAAACTACCTCATTCACATTAAAATATAATAAATTCAATGCTGTATGAATCTACAGTGCAGCAGTAGTAGTACAATTTACACCTTATGAGGCATTACAGATGTTACACACAGATACAAAACAGTAAAATGACTGAAAAGGAGTTGGCTAAAGCAGTAGTTTATTGTGCCTGCCCTTTTTACATCACATATTATACAAAACAATATTGCAAAAAGGAATAAACAAAACTAAAAAAAAGAAATGTTCCCACCCTTATAACATCACATAATATTGCTAAACAATATTGCCAAAAATAAATAAACAAAAACAAAAATTCCTGATTCTTCATAAATCTTATTATAGTATAAATACATTTTTTTTTAAGTCTTAGTTATTACCCTATAGCTCATTTTTGTTGGTTAGAACAAAGTTTTGTATTTTGTTCCTACCTTATACATTTAAGGATTCCTTTGAATTTGCCAGTGGAGTTACACATTTTTAATTTATTCCATTTGACAGTTGTACATCTACTTCTTGTCTGTTCTTCCACCTTTCATTTTGAACATACATATTCCCCAGAGTTTATAGCTGCTCTCTCTTGTTTTAAACAATTTCTGAATGCAGTGTGGAAGTAAGTTATGATGTGCTTTATGCATTATCAGAGTAGTTTTGAGGTCATGTAAGGCAAAAACTCAGTTTTCTACCACTGACATCATTTCAGCCTGCAAATGCTTACAAGTAAATCATAAACAGCATGTTTGAAATTTCTCACGTATCTGACTTTTGATCAAACAGGTTTTAAAACCACTCATCACCTACCAGTAAACATGATATCCTCATGTGCACGGTGCAGGTTTACCATAATGGGTCAGCTGTGTTTCTGGCTGTAACTGTTTCATATTCTCACTCTCACAGTACAGAGTGTGTAATTTAATGCTAAAATAGGTGGCGGAATAATCTGCATTCTTGTGTTCACAGATCTGATTTGCAGTCCAGCAATCTGTTGGAGCTACAGCACATCTTTAATAAAGTTGTGAGGTGTATTTAATGCACGTGAAAAGATTATATTGTGTAGTTAAAGTTAGAAACATTGCATGTAAGTTACAGCTTGTTTTGGCTTTTATTGTCTTTTGAATGTTGTTTTAGGCCTATATCTTATTATTTTAAGTTTGAAAAGTGATATTGAATATTAATAAGTAGGAATGGCTCAGAAACAGGAAGTCCTATTGTATATATTTTAGACTTAAAATAAACTCATTGATCAGATAATCCAACAAAAATATACAGGCTATCTAAAGTGAAAACAGTGGTTTTTATCCCTGGCAAACGGCAGGGGATTCACTGATGAACATATTTTACATTTTAAGTGTGTCAGGCTCAGCGCAGAGTTATAATAAGCTCAGCAGCCAGAAGGCCTGCTGTCTGTCTCCAGCTGTCAATCAAGATAACGTGTGTTTTCACACTGGTGGCGTCAGCGCCTGAGTGAAGGTTTAAATCACAAGTGATTACAGACTGACACAGGCACTGGTGCCTTCAGAATAAAAGAGAAGAACCTGACAAAAATTACAGTTTGTGAAATATTATGGTTGAAGAAATGGGTCATTACATGGTCTGCTGGGGGAAAATGCATATCTAAACTTCATCTTAAGATGAATCAGAATTCATCTTAAGATGAATCACTTGTTTAATCAATTAATGGAAATGGTGAATTATTCAAATCACATCTTATCCTGCCAACTGTCCAAAAATCGATAGAGCCCCATATATTCACTATTAGCCTATATTATACGAAAAAGAAAAAACATATATTTTTCATGACTTTTGAACCTGGGTTCAGCAAATGTTTGGCTTTTTTTATCTTAAATTAATGAATGAATTCATCCTCAAAATAGTAATTAATTTTTTGTTAGTCTACTGATGATTTGTTAGCCAGTCCTTTCAGTAAAAAGCAGTCTAGGCCATCAAAAACATACTCAAATTCTCACTGCAATCATAAAAATATTCCAATTATAGGAAATGATTATATAGATTTGAAAAATGACGTAATTATGGGAAATAATACTAAAAATAACACAACACTGTGCCACATTTTGTTCATTTCAAATCTTTAGGCCTATATTTTAATTTTATTTTAACGGGATGGTTTTAATTTGAAAGTCATGGCCGGAACTGTAATTTTTACCCTGTCTGTCTTGACGGCGGTGGACGAGCGAGAGACAGGCAGGTGCATCAATGACAGGGACAGCAGCACAGAGGCACTCGGCGCTCGGCTTGTTTCATGTTTGCGGCTCCAGGCAGCGGACAGTCGGCTGCCTGTGATCCGAGCTGAGGATGCGGGAGCAGGTGCGGGCCTCCTGGTTTCCCCGCTGCGTTTTACTCATCATCACCGCTCACGCATCATCAGTATCCGCCGACAGAGAGCTGCGGCCGTGCGATGAGGTGAGTGCGCGCTTCACTGTTGTTTTGGTTGTTGTTGTGGGTTTTATTTTTATTAGCCCATCTCATAATATCCTGGAGTTACTGCAAAATATAAAAGCTGTTTTTAAAAAAAACCCCAATATGGTTCTTTTTAACGAATATTCTCATCTAGAATTTACCTTTGTTTATCCCCTATTTAAATGCGGTGATCAAGAAAATGGCCATGTGTGCAGAAATAAACTCAATCCAAAGGGTTTCTCCAAACGTACACTTAAAGAAACACCACCTCCTTCCTCACATTGTCTCAGCCGTGTCTGGATCTTTGCGAGAACACACGGTCCTCGTCACGCCGCTGATCGGCTTAAAATGCGCTTCATGATTGCCATAAACACGCTCCATAACGAGATGACGCTGTCTGCTGGCCTCCATCCCTCCTCTGAGCAGCCTCCTGCCGGCCAGCCGGGCCAGGATTACCCGCTGAGGATGAGAGAGAGGGAGCAGCGCTGCCATCCGTTTCTTGTTATTCCAGACAAATCTCAGTTTGATGTGGATGCAGCATTGTGGCTCTCAGTCCGAATTACTAAAAGAAACCTTTGGGGAATTCGGGAGTTCAGCTTCTGTCAGGGCTCCTTCAGGGTTTTCATGGAGCCTAGAGGCAAAGTGTGGATGCTGCAGTCCATCTTCCAAATCTGAAATACAGTCTAAAAATATAAAAAGTTGCATCCTAAATTAATGTCCACAATTTACTGTAATACATGTAAAAACTATGAGGATTTTATTTGCTTAAAATAAATGATACTACAGTGTTTATCTTGTCAATTACTAACAATTACTGGTATCTGGTTAGCTTAGCTCAGCATAATAACTGGAAGAACATGTTGGCTTTGTGTCTAGCCTCACCAGAGGCTTGCTGTCGCTGAGTCTCAGGTCCAGACTGCCCACAGCTGTGGAAAGACCGACACTAAAGGCTCCTGTTCCTCCCTACCTGTAGTAATTAGAGCTACAAATATTAAATGAATAATCGAGGATTGACAGAAAATTACAAATTACAACAATTTTGTAATCAATTAATCATTTTTATCAAACAAAAAAGTAAAAAGAATTGCTGATTTAGTGTCTTAAATGTGAGGATTTGCTGCTTTTCTGTGTCATTTATAGACACAAATGAGGAGTCTTTGTGTTTTGGGCTGTTATTTGGACAAAAGAAGTAATTTGAAGACGTCACATTTGGCTCTGGGAAATTTAGATGAGGATTTTTAGTGCTTTTCTGACATAAACGATTAATCGATTAATCGTAAAAAATAATCGACTGATTAATCGATAATTAAAAAATCGATTAATTAAAATTATCGTCAGTTGCAGTCCTAGTGGTAATCACAAAAAAATCAGTACTTGCTGGGTCGCCATGGTTATTATCTGTGTGGTCGCAACTTCCCTACGCATAGGGAAGAATTGGAGCCTTTAGTAGAATTCTACTACTGCTGTGGGCGATATGGACCTGAGACTCTGCTATGCATAGCAAGCTGAGTCAGAGACAGTTAATAGAAAGCAAGACGTCTCACTGACCGTTCATGTCCTGTATCAGTGTCACATGGGTTTTGCGACGGCCCCGCCCCTTTAGGAAACAGGAAGCAGTCTTGAGTCCAGTCATTCTTATGGGAGAAATGAACGTGATCGCAGATTATGACCAATTCTGTCGCCCCATCGTCACCAAGATACATAGTGGACCCATTTTTCACAAGACACGCACGTTACAAACATTCTGACAAAAAATGACATTTTTCAGACACATAGATCAGGAGGAAATTAACTTTGAGTCGCAAAGTTTAGGCACTGGTGCTTCACAACGGCCAAACCATGAATTAAAATTTTAAATTTACATCAAACAAATATTATGTGATGCAAAATCCATCTGCTTTAATCCATTCACGCAATGTTTTAACACTTCCAGACGAGAAGTAAGATGGTGGTTCCCAATTGTCTCCATGGGAGACGTGACTCCTCCTACTTAGGAGACCAGAAGTGTATGTACCATTTAACACCACTGGCACAGCCTGGAGTGGGGGATCTTGTGCTAATAATTAACTATCTTTGCTCATAGACAGGCTTTATGCAACAGGCTTATTTAAGTGTCCACAGTAATTCTGACTTAAAGTTAGATTTCAAGACTAGGTCTAATTTTTTTGCAACTGGTCCCTTGCCCATTTCTATTTTCTCTATTGAACTAATGGAAGACACAAGGGATGCTTAATTATAATACCTTTTATATTATTTTCTTGCTTAATATTTAATTCAAAGGGACAGAATTTTTCTGTGTGGTTGAACAACCCCTGGATTCATCGTGTCTCCCGTCCTCTGAAACCAGACCTCAGCCGCTCAGTTTGAATTTGTTGTCTGTGTGTTCTGGTTTTAGGCACCTGAAGGACGTCATCCTGCTCACAGCCATCGTTCAAGTGCTCAGCAGCATCTCCTCATATTTTTGGTATCTGTGGCTGCTGGTGAGAACTTCAGTAAAGTTGTGTGTCTGGTTTTCTTGATGAATCCTCTGAGTTGTCTCATAATTTGATCTTGTCCTGTGTGTGTGTGTGTGTGTGTGTGTGTGTCAGGCCCCAGCTCGTGCCCTCCACCTGCTGTGGGTGAACTTTCTGGGTCCCTGGTTTATGGCCGAAAACCCGTCAGCCCCGGAGGAAGTGAATGAGAAGAAGCAGAGAAGACAAGAGCGCAGACAGATGAAGAGATTCTGATGCTACAGAGCAGACGCAGCAGTATTTTTATACACAGAATCTAATATACAGATAGCAAGGAACTCATAAGTTATTTAGAAGGAAATTTTGTTATTAAGTTAAACTTGATCCAAATCTGATACTGTGGGATCTTGTTCTCCATGTTTGTTTTCTTTCTGCTTTCTCCTGTAATCAGATTTTCTCCCTAAATTATGAAATGAAGTCTTTCCTATTTAGATAATGTCTTATTTAGATTTTGTCCAAATTTCATTAGCGCTCATGCAGAGATTTAAGAGTTTTGCTGTTGCACAATCCCGTCACACTGCCCCCTGCACATTTCCATCCAGTATTCTCCAAACAACCCTGAGATACAAAGATGAAATGAGTCAAGCCATATCCAGCAGAGCTTCTTCTGTCAGTGCCACTTTTGTCATTTCATGTCTTTTACGTTTATTTAATTTTATTTTTCAGAGATGTAACAGAGTTCATTACAGAGCTGAGATATTTTGTCTGTAAGCCTTTAAGTCTTATTCAATCAGCTGGATCAGTTGTTTCAACGGAAAAAAAAAAGAATCTTTTGCAATAAAAATCCTCCAGTTTGTGGAGTTGATCATCATATTTGTTTGAGAAAGCTTTATTTTCCTCCCTCAGTCTTGTGTTTAAGTGATGAGTAGTTATTTTCAATTGTTCCAGGAGGCTGAAGTTTGCTTTTGGTTCTCAAATGAAATAATTTGAGCAGAAGAAACAACTGTTTATAAAACTGCCTGGGTCCACCTGAAAGCTTCTCTACATACTGTAGGTGGTTAGATCCTCAAAATGTACAATGTTAGCCTCCTCAGTTCTAAGTTTAGTGTTTAGCCAATGTTTAAGTCATAAAGGCCATGATTTGAGGTATCCTTTTCTCTGAGAGCAGCAGGAACAAGTTGTTGTAACATTATACTACAGTCGCTTTTCCAGAACTCTTCATACAGTCTGCACTGTCAACATGCATCTCTGCAGAAACTCACTGAAACAGCTGAGACACTTCATTCTGTCTTAAATAAGCTTATCTGACTAAAACACAGGCAGCACTCCTCACCAATAAAGCGAATGACCTAACGATTACATCAGGCAGCATTACATGAATGATGAGTTTTCATATCCATAATTTATTAGATTTGCACTTTTTCATATAATCAAATGTTGGGACTGATCAATTTATCAGTTTGCTGATATTACCGACTGATTTTGGCTTATTGCAGATATATTGGCATCTGCATACGTGTTCTGTGATATGCACCGATATGAAAACTACTTTTTTAGGCCAGAAAAAAATGCTTGGACTGGAGCAAACATGTCCAAAGTGCGGCTCGGGGCCATTTACAGCATGAGGGCAGATTTTATGCAGCCCTCGGCTTCTGTCCTAAAATATATTACTTATGGCCCGCCAGCACTGTCAAACAGAATTAATGCATTGTGCAGTTTCAAAATGCAATTTCTCTTTTTACCTCATGGTACCACTGTGTTCCTTTGCCTGGCTGTGTGACCCATGCTGTGATCCCTACCAGCTACTTTCTGCCATGAAGACTGTAAACAAAAAGAGGAAAGTTAATGCTGAGGGCTGCAGCATTCAGGAGAGATGGAAAATAAAATGTTTTTTCACTGAAACTGAAAATAATTGTGTTTGCCTTAATTTGCCAAGAGACTGTTGCTGTGTCTAGGGAATTCAGTGTAAAGAGACATTACCACATAAAACATGTTAATGCATATGGCCAGCTGTCGGGGCCCCACAGCCACACAACAACGGTTCTTCATGCGGGCCTGTGAGTCGAATGAAAATACAACCAAAGCAAACTACAAAGTGGCCATGCTAATTGCTAAACATGGCAAACCTTTTACCTTTTCTGGTTAAAAAAATTTCCATTGGCCCTTGGGCATTCTCACATGATCAAATCTGGCCCTCTCTGAAAAAAGTTTGGACACCCCTGGACTGCTGGATGAGGTTCATCCAGCAGAGGGCAGTCTGTAAAGCATTTACTGTTTAGGTATCCTGCCTCCATTGCATATCTTTGTGACAGTATTTGATAACCACATTCAGGCCCTATAATATCAGTCAATATATCATATATCAGAATTTTCTTGCTACTTAATACCAGTATTGGCATCTGCCCACAAAATCCCTATCACTCGGGCCCTAATAATAATGGAAAATGAAAAGCTGAGACAAAAAAACGAATTGCAAAAATTCCAGATCTGCAATAATAACAAAAATAACATCAGCAACATCCTCATGGTTGTATAAATATGGTGCTGTACTGTGAGGGTGTTGCTCCTCCCTCTAAAAATGAAAAACAGGACAGACTGCAAACAGCTGAGCTCAAAGTGAGCATTTTATTGTAAATATTCCACCAACATTTTCTTTACTTTTCATCAGGATCACTGCAGAAATGCATGAAATTTCCCATTATTCCGCTTTGAATGTGTTTTCAACAGATTTGAAAAAATGTGTGAACATTTGAAAGACGTGCTGCAAATATTTGGTGTCTTGCAGTTGGTTGAGTATGACTGATTGAAGTGTTCATGCCTTTTGGAAAATGCAGTCATTGAATGCATTTTGTGTGAAAGCAGTGAAAAATGATTCACAGCCTGATCTGTTTTGCTGACTGTGTAAAATGTTTTGACAGTGTGACATGAGTTTTAATCTACAGTATGCACGTTAGCATTACAAGAAGAAAGAAAAAGCTGTAAAATGATCTTTTGGAAAGTTTCTTATATATGGATCTAAATGAACATTTTGCTTTTAGAACTTTGACAACTATTTTTACTTTTGTCATTCCTCTATATTCAAGTGTAACTAATGGTACAAAATGTCGACCAGCCAGCTCTTTGGTTTGGCATTCTAAAAGTCCACTCAACTAAAAAGAAATGAATATTTTCTGAGGAGAGATTTGAGTTGTTTATGTGTCAACTTGAGGGAATAAGAGAACCTGCTGACATCCACTTTTCCCATCATTACTGCTACTCTAAATTTATGATAAAATTTATGAAGAGCATGAGGATTAATTATGTTGTCAGGATGGTAAAATTTAGAGTTTTGGTGGTGAAAAGCTGTATGAGACTTAATTCAAAGAGCAACTTAAAACTGGAATTGAAAGTTTATTTTTGGTGTCATCACGCAAAAAAATCCTTTAAACCTTTCAGCAGTGTTGGGGAGTAACTAGTTACATGTAATGGAGTTAATTACAAAATAAATTTAACTGTAATCAGTTACAGTTACTGAGAAAAAATGTGTAATTAAATTACATTACTTATGAAAATGTTAATGATTATAAAGGGGGTTACATCTGAATATTTTCTGTAAAAAGCTTTGGCATATATATGTTGAATAATATTTATTTTGTTGCTTTGCATGTTTTTGATGTGCACAATGTCTTCTTTTGTCATTTCCAGTCAAGGCCGTTTAGTAAAGTTTGATGCCGCTCTGATACTTTTGTTTGGTTCT
>JAQFJB010000015.1:16879441-16891155 GCA_029874875.1 Naso minor
AAAACGTGCCTCATCAGCTGAAGGGAGCTGAGGGGTAGCTTCTGCACCAACAATAATGTGGAAAAAAACATGCTAGCCTGTAAATTACCGAAGCTATATAAAAACCAAATGGGTGAAAGCTAAGGTATTTCAGCAAAATAACTGGAGTAATTTAGTGCAAACATAACATATAACGTTATAGGCTATGTTATTAGTTATGCTAACAACATAATTTTCAAAATGATTTTTAAACCTAAATATAAAAAAAATATTTAAAGTTAGAGATGGTGCTGTCTCTCATAATAAAAAATAAAAAATAAATCCTTTTTCACTGCAGGCACCTGTGGCAATCACGACACTGACCACTAGGTGGCGGTGCTATAACAGTAAACAACCTAATAAATGTCACACCTCATAAGCAGAAACATGTAATTTCATTTTTCTTTGACTTCATGGCTAACTCAGGGGAAGAGACATTTTCAGTATGGGTGGCTTGAGTGGGAGTCAAATCCTTTGTTGATGTGTTTAATCTCAAACTAAAACGACAAAGCTTGAGTTACAGAAATACAGCGTTTCCATTCTTAAATGTATTTAATCCAAAGGCAGGGTCACATGGATGTTAAGTCTTTAGTCCACTACATCAGATTTGTAAACTCAAAAGGCAGGAGTGGCTTTAAAGGGGAGCACCAGCTGTTGTGGGTGAGACAAATGCAAAATCCCACAAAAGCTATCGAGTAACTCACCAAACCTGTTTCTTAACCCCACACCGGGAGAGTCTCTGAAACGTGAGCTTCAGAAAACACTTGAGGAGACGAGACACGCTTTCAGAACGGTATTTTATTTCAGTTGGAAAATGCATGAGGGGTTGACCTCACCCAGAGGGAGGGTGCAGGAGGGGTCAGGACAAGGCAGACATGGTGACAAGAAAGACTGGGAGGGGGGGAGGAGGGGATGGGGGGGGCGTACAGACAGTCTGAGTTGTCCAGCTCTCGTGTCAACTTCATACGAAACATAAAGTTATAGATTGCCCTCACATGAGAGAAAATTCACCTCATTTTTTTTTTATTACTCTACCCATACAGGTATCTGATTTTTAAACATCACAGCAGCACAGTTCATTGAATTCATGCCCCATAATTCAGTCTGAAGTGTCACATCATTCACAAGTCTTCTCACCTCTCCACTGAGTGTTCCTTTGTAAACACAGATGCTGTGAAATGGCATTGTTTCAGTCTTTATGAATTGTTCTTAGATACTCTAGTGTTGTATTCCAAACAGGATTGTGAATGTGTGGTCAGCTATGTGTCCACATTACTGCCCCCCCCTCATTGTGTCCATTAAGAGCAGAGATGGATAAAAATAACATTTCACTTCCTCTTCTTGCAGAGCTCCCTCTCACACTTTGTTTATAACCGTCTGCCTGTAAAATTTAACGGCCTTCACCTACAGCAGGAGGTGTATTTAGTTAGTAAGGGAAACAATGGTGCTCGTGTCATTTATGCAAATTAGGCAGATTGATTCAACCGCCATGTTTCGAAATGTTTTAAACGAACAGAGCAACTCTAATCTGATGGTGTGTAGCTTTGCGTTCTGTCTGAACATAATTCCCACTATATTTCAGAAAATGCTCTTGAGGTTTCCACTCCTCAAGCTCATAACGTCCCCACTGGAGTGCTTTGATTACAGCCACCTGCAGAAAACAGCAATTAAAATACCTCCTCGAAAAATCATATTAACATGATTACATTTTTTTTTTATGCAGCCAAACTTGTTTCTTACAATCTTTGCTCCACATCTGCTGAGCGAATGTGAACAATATACACTATGTGGATGTCACCGAGTAAACTGTAGACATTCTGGTTTTCTGGCCTTAACACTGTAAGGTCAGGTTTTGTTTTAGTGGTTCTGGTACCTGAGTTTCAACAGCAAAAGAGCAGTAAGAATTGTAGGTAATGTGCACGAACATGGACGGATGGGTAATAGAGAGCGGCGTAAATGTGAGATACCTCCACATTGGAAACAGTTAGGATGTAACACAGACCCATCGATAAAAACACACCCAGACAATCAGACATAGAAATAGTCTCTGCTCAGTGCTTGGTTAAAGCAGCCGGGTTTCATTTTAGTCCCTCTCAGGGGTTCGTCTGTCGCTCTCTTCTTCGTTCTCCTCCTCATCATCTCCGAAGGTTTGCTCCTCCATGTTGACGAGTGAGTGCGAGCGTGCCGCCACCTGAGCGGCGAGGGCGGAGCTAAAGCTGAGAGCCTCTGAGCCGTGGATCTCCGTCAGTCTGTCCATTACAGTGACAGCTGGGACTTTAGGGTTAAGGAAGCAGTCCAGACCGTTCTGGCCCTCCCCCTCCTCCAGGATGCCGTCATATTGGTGCAGCTCGGAAGCTCCTCCTCCTCCTCTCGTACAGACCGAAGTTCCTCCCAACTCCCTTTCCTTTGCCTCGGAACCGCAGCTGAACTCCATCACCGGCTCTGTGGAGAAGTCAGGCCTCACCCTGCCATCTCCTCCTTCCTCTTCCTCCCCTGCGTTTCCTGCAGGGCACTCTGAAAGGTGGTTTCCTCCTTCATCGCCCGTTTCTACTGATTCCAGAGGCGCGGCAGCATCTGAAGGCTTCATGGCAGGATCTGCACTCTCACTGACTGCTGAAGGCGGTGCAGCAGCTACAAGAAAGAAGAAGATATAAATCCTTTCTGGCTCAACTAACATATTGAGTTCCAGTTTTAACTTTGCATTAGAAAGCGCATGTGATTGATTGATGTGCAATGACTGACTTTATGAAGCCTTTAGATTAATTTGATTATGATGCAACAGTTTTAAATTGGATCAGAGCTGCAACTACAAATTATATTTAATAGATCATTTGACAGATTACATTTTTATTGGTAAATTACCTCATTCATGAAAGAAAATTACCAGATATTTTCATTATACAGCTTCTCAGTTTCTCAAATGTCAAGGTTTTCCACTCTGACCTCATTAAAACCATCAGAAATTGAACACTTTCAGGGTGGAACTTGTGATGAATAACTTTCACTTATGACAAATAGATCACAGTATCCAAACACTGAATTACAGTAAAAACTTTGTTTGACGAAAGCAGCTGATATTTTATAGGAACTTTTTTGGCAATCAATTAAAATTTTAGTCATCAATCAAGCAAAAAAAAGCAAAAATCCTGGCTCTTGCCGTTTCTCTGTTTGCATCTTTGTAACCTAAATTTCTTTAAGTTTTATAAAGTTGGTCAGACAAAACAATCTGGTTTTGTTTTGGGGTTTTTTTGGGGGGGGGGTATAATATCATAGGAAAATAGCTGAAAATTTGCCAGCTTGCTGATGCTGGCATAGTGATAGATAAGTTAATTTAGGTGTGTTTGATCATAAATACATTAAAAAAATACAGTTTTTGACTTTCACATTTGAGACAAAAACTTTTAAGTTAAGGTGAATTAAATAATCGGACATCATGGGTTAGTGCAGACCTTGGTCACTGAAGAGCAGCTGCTTCCTCTTCATCCTCTCGCCCTCTGACGCACGAAAGCCCAGCACAGCTTTGAGCTCCGACAGGACGCGACGGGACTCCTCCCTCTCCCGCCGCTGCCGCTCCCGTTCCTCCGGTGACAACATGTCAGACCAACAGCCTCTGCCTTCACCGTCAGAGTCTGAGTCGGACACATAGGCCTCCCACTCCTGGTTTACATGAGACAGAAGAAGAGATGAATGAAAGGGAAACAGATCAGGAGGACAAAAGTAATGGAGAATGACTTTTAAAAGTTACTTCATGTCAATTTTAGAGGCACATTCTGCAAGAAGGTGGAAGGTTATCAACTGAGCGTACCAGCTCTTCTGGCACAGGGTCTCTGTCCAGGATCAATGG
Organism: Naso minor; assembly: GCA_029874875.1. Classification (NCBI taxonomy): domain Eukaryota; kingdom Metazoa; phylum Chordata; class Actinopteri; order Acanthuriformes; family Acanthuridae; genus Naso; species Naso minor. The sequence goes on from JAQFJB010000015.1 coordinate 16,883,304, forward strand.
GTAGGATGGAGGAGAAGCAGGAATCTCGGGCAGAGGGGGACCGCACTGCTCCAGACCCTCAGCATTTCCTGTCGAGATGGTGTGAAGTGACGTTATTGCAACAAAACACAGATGACCTCAACAACTTGGAACTGGAGCTCAGTCACTGTGTTGACTCTCCTGCTCTGCCTGGCCTGCTTCTTGTCCTTGTTCTTGAAGGACCTACTTCCTCCTTGACTGGCAATAGACTTGAGTCACGGTAAAGGAAGGAGGAAGTTTGCACTAAAAATAGGCCCTGTGTTAATATAGAAACCAATATACAACAAAAGGGGGTGTCACTGCTCTCTCTTGTATATATGTTATGACATGTTGGGAAATGCAGGAAAATGTGTGTGAATGAGCACTGAGCCTACAGCGACAGCATCTACCTGTGTAGCTTATGACAGGATGTCATTTGAAGAAAACAGCAACACAATCCAGATTTAACGGCAAATATAGATAGGAGAAGTTTGGTTTTTTGCACATCAAGCCCCATAATAAGGACATTTACCATCATATACTATGTTACACAGCATTAGTATGACAAACGGCGCAGTTACGAGAGCCGGAGCCTGTTGCTGACACGGATATATAACCTGGAAACAGCTGTTTGTTTGATTCACGAAGCAGCTGAAAAAAAAAACCCACTTTTCAGTTATATATATGTGTTTAAAACCAAACTTTTCCTTTAAAGGAAGTCAACATTGTGGGATTATGGGAGTTGAGTGTGTTTGTAATCAAGCTGGCTCACCTGGACAGGCGTTGGCTCGTCTCAGCATACGCTCCACCTGGTTCATGGTGTCCTCCCAGCAGCCCGTGCTGGCCTGCATGTGAGGCTGCAGCTGGTGCAGCCGGTCACTGAGGTCCTGGTAGCCCTCCACCGTCAAATTTCTCGGTTCCTTGGACACCATCAATTTTTCCAGGTCATCCTCCAGGATGATCATCCTGAAAATATCCAAAGGAGAACAAGAGGAAAAAAATGTTGACAGTGCAGAGTCAAAGTGTAAAACTTTAAGCAGGCAACCTTGAGACATGCTTTCCTTAGTAATGTTATTGTGCTGATCATTATGTTTAATCTCATCTTCTGGGAAGTGTAGAAAGATGACAGTCAGGATTGTGTGTGCGTGTGTGTGTCTCACTCGCTGAGCAGGGCCTTGAGGTGTAGCTGCAGGCTTCTGATGGATGTGTGCAGCGTGTTGAGCTCTCGGCATTTCTCCCTGGCTCTTCCTGTCCTGTCCGAGCCTGTCGCCCTCAGCTGGGTCTCAAAGTGTCTGTGGAAGTCGAAGCTGCGCTGCACTTCACCGAGGCAGCTGGCCAGAGCGTGATGGAGGGGTTCAGTCACTGCAGCGATGGACCGGTGCAGCAGCGGGGGAGGAGGAAAAGAGGCGTCACCCTTGAGTCCGCTCTCTTCGGGCTCCTCTAGTCTTCGGGGAGACAGGAGAAGAGCAAGTCGACGGAAACATTCAGAGCTTTGTCCCACCCAAAGCTGGAACAGCATCTACAGGAGACAAAACAACAAACTGCACATGAACAACATTAATTCATGTGGTATAAGTGTTCAGACAACATTTAGACAAAATGAACATTATTGAGGTTATGGACTGTACACCAGGGTTTACCCTCAGATCTCACCTTCAGAGCAGGCAGGCTGTAGTCGTCTGTCAGCTCCTGAGCTTGCTCGTCACTCAGGTGCTCGATGCCCAGGCCGAGCCCCAGCTCCTTCAGAGGCACAGCAGACACGTAGTTGGTCACATTATCAATCTCAGAGTTCAGAGGGAACGTTGGTAGGGGTTAAGGACACATCACACTTTTGTTAAAACAATGTGTAAACCCATTTTTGACTCATAAAAGATTACCTCACATAAACTATTTAAAGCTTGTTGCCTTCTGTGTCTCTACAAAACAGGTCAAAGGAGTATGGAGACGTAACAGGGCTCCAGACAGCAACCAAATGGTCACATTTTGCGACCATTTTGTGCATGTGACCTGCAAATTTGCCGAAGTTTTTTTTGTTTGTTTGTTTGTTTTTTCATGTTGAAAAATGAGGGGGGAGGGAGTCCAGAGTCCGTAGTGCAAGCCTATGGCTAGGATCACACTGAGACGTTTTGCACCAAGCTAAAAACAGCTGGGAGCACCTGATGGTCCCATTCGTGGCCTTTACTCGAGAACCGTCAGTATAGGAGGGGTAAAATTTTCAGAGGAGTGCCTTCAAGACCCGTCCCCCTTGGTCCATGCTCTAAAAGCTGGGAAAATGCCCACAGGAGCGCAGCACCGGGGCTGCAGGAGTGGCAGGCTGTGACATTGACACAAGCGCTGTGAAAAGTTTAGCTGAAAAGTTTACACATTTTAAATTTTTATGCGTACTAGAAAAACGCAAGAAAAACACAACCCGTTTCTGATCACAGCTGATCACATCTGGATCAGCTGTCAGTCAGTTCCACAGCTGTACTGTCTGCGCATATCAGTACTCTGGCATTAGATACATAGTTGTCAGAGTTCTCTCACTGCAGTGTGTTATCTGATCAATAGACATCTGCACTGAATAAAAAGTCACATGCTGTATTTAAACTGCACTGTGCCAAGCAGAGGTGCACAAATAATTTCTCCTGAAAAGAAGAAGAATCCAAATCAATAACAGTTCAGGTTGGAAGTAAAAACTCATAAAAGAAAACTATTTCTAATGAATGCAGAAAGTTGAATGTTGCATTGCTGGTCAATTTAAGGTGTGGCCTCTAAATATTCTGCTTGCATTCTTAAGATTTTCAGTCAGGGGATACAGCGCTCCCAGAAAAAAAACAAAAACAACTTCGTCTGGAGCCCTAAAGGTCCTTATTAGAGTTATTAAGACCCCCCCTCCCCTCTCTCCAGGTAAAGGATATGCCTTGAGCATGTGACAGGTGGCTCTACGCGAGGCTCTGAAGGCCGAGCGGAGCGCCCGGTACAGGGCCTTCCTCAGTCCGATCAGCTGCTGGCCTCGTGGCATCGCCCCTGGCCCCGCCCTGCTAAAGGAGCTGGCCGCACTCACCCTGTCGAGCAAACTTGACAAGTGAAATGTGATACAACTGTGGAGATGTCCTGAAGAGGCAGGGGGGCACATACAACACTGAACGAGACACCACTAAAGACGACACCAACAAACAGAGACAATTCAGACGTGGACGCCACAAAGAAGAGTTCAAAACCTACACAGCTGGGACAGAGACAAGATAACATGCTATTACAGGAGCAGCTCCACAGTATGGGAAATATTCTGATTCTCTTTCTTACCGAGAGCTACATGACAAGGTTGATATGTAACAACAATAGATCTTGTCTATAGGGATGCATGATATTATCAGCACAACATTAGCAGGCTTTAAAATCAAATATCAGATATCAACCAGCACGTCGATATCCATCAATATAATAACCGATAAAATAACAGGCTGCTGTTTCGTTCTTTAAACACCCGAGTCAACACCATGTTTCACATGTTCCCTGTGCACAGACGTTATGTCACTTACTTTGTCACTTATAAAACAGGCCAAATTTCATCATCCAGTTTTAAGTAGGATGTATCTTTGTTGTTTTGTTTAGAAGCAATTATCATAAATAAATATGACATGTTGTACATAACATAAGTTCAAGTATTTTTCTTCTTTGCATAAAGAATGGATATTAAATAATGTAAAGCTTTGTATTTTATGGCTACATTTGGGGACAGCCAACACAGGAGGGTATGCATAATAATACTGGATGTAAATTCCACTACAGAAGAGACTTGATGATCTCTGCAATGAGGTGTGGGGGAAAATAATCATATGTATTGGTATCAGTATTGATTATTGGCCAAATGAGTTATAAAATATTGGCATATTGCATATTGGCAAAAAATTGGATATCATGCATCCCTACTTGTCTGTGTGGTTAAAATAAAGCTGCAGTGAATAATGAAGTTTGCTTAAATTAAATAGTGGTGGGAAATATAGTTTGCCTGGTTTGGTCCAAAGGTAACATACATAAACCTCAATGGATAACATGTAAGATGTCAGTAGAGGGATTTTTTCTTTTTTTGGACAGCGCCAGGCAAACTGTTTCCCCATCCCCAGTTTCTGTCTTAAGCTAAACAGCTTCTGACTTTCACTTTATGTTTATCACACAGACACAAGTGTGGCATCCATCTTCTCATGTACCTCAAGTGAAAAAGCAAATAAGTGTATTTTCCAAAATATCAAACTATTCCACTAACTAACTTGATTAACGCAGACAGAGACAAATAGAGGTCTAAAATATTTGCCTACATGAATAATAAAACACCACGAGACACAGAGGAACCTCAAGAGGTAAGTTAACTAACACACTGCCAACAAAGGTGAGAATTAACGGAGCAGGCTTGAGCGAGGCAGTGACAGTGGGAGACATGACAGGAAATGCACCTTAGCATTGTTTGATTGGCTGATAGGAATGTAACTAGACATTAAACAAGCACACTTACAGGGTGAACCCTCTGGAGATGACCTCCGTCTCCTGCACCAGCCGCAGGGCTTTGCGAGACAGTCCGGTCAGAGTCTTGCTGTTGTGGATCAGAGTCTGGAGCTGCGTGGCCCGCGTGTGGACGGCTCTCTGCATGTGGCCCAGTCTCCACAGCATGACCCCCCTCAGTCCCACCCAGCCCAGCAGAGCCAGACCCCACGGGGCTGCAGCCAGCGACCACAGACCCTCGGATGCAGAGCAGAGGCCCAGCAGCACTGCAGCCAGGCCAACCAGGCCCGCCATGTCCCTGAGTGAGAAGATAAGAGGGGAATTTTGATTTTTTTTTAAAAGCATAAACTGTTCATTTGACAGTTTGACAGTGAAACCAGATGAATCATGTCTTATGTGACTCTGGAAGAGCTTCCGAAAGTTCAGAAAAAAACACAAATGTCATGAAAATGATTAAATATCTCAGGTTGGTCTTGGTAGCTACAAATTTAAGCCTGAGTTATAAAGAGAGGTTTGAAAGACGTGATTTTTTTTAAAGGCAGTTACTTGAATCCATATTTAGCTTTGAAGTAGGGCTGCAACTAACAATTATTGTAATAATTGACTGATCTGTTAATTATTTTTTTTGATTAATCGATGAATCAGACAAAAAAAAATAAAATTTTAATTTCCACCCATTATTCAAAACCAGGACATCATTTCAAATTAACAGCAGTGCAAAGTAGTGCACAAATAACAGGTTGCTGCTTGAACATCCCTGAGCTGTAATAGTAAATCATAAATAACATATTCTTTTTAAAAAACTAAAAAACAAAATAAATGTTGACAGGCTGTTTCATCAGCAAAGTTTTCATTTTGACAACTATTTTTAGTTTAGTCTTAATCTTAAAATGAAAATGCTTATTAGTTGTAGTCCCGTTTTTTTCATTCTTGTCTTTAAGTTGACACAAACTGAAAATGATTTTTGTCCAGTTTTAGTTGTACTAAAAAATTCATCTAACTTCGGTCAACTTTTAGTAAAACGTTCTCTCTTTAACTCAACTGAGCGAATACAGACTTTGAAAATTGGAATTATGATTACAGTATCAAGTGTTAAAATTCACTAAAGCACCATTACACTTTAACACTTTTTCTTGCGTAGCATTGGGATTCCTTATACTAGCTTTATATCTTTATAGAGGAGAGGGGAGTCTGTGCACGTCACATCAATCAGCACGACATGTCAATCAAAGATCAGGATGTGTTGTTTCCAGTTTGACAGACAGACAGGATGTACAGCTAAGGGAAAAATAATTCATTTTTAAAATTTTCATTAAGGCTGGGAGATGTTGACCACATTGCAAATTGCACATTGCACCGCAAAACACCACGACATTGACGGTGAAACGTGGACATGCCTGAGTCAGTCGGCAGAGCCCTGAAGCTCCACCCCCCAGTTCTCAGCAATGTATTTACCTCTAAAATCAGAGAGTTAGAAAAACTGACAGGGACAAACACAGAGGAGGAAAACGAAAATGAAACTGTGAGTGTAAAATCAACGATGTTGTTTCTGTCATTCAAACTTTCCACCACTCCCTGTCCTCGCTCCATCACTCTGTCGCTTGCTTGCGCACATTTTTGTCACCTCTCATCAACAAAATCCAAACATCCAGCTTATCGGTTTTTATCATCAAAGACCTGTTTTTAGCTCTTTGTCGTTAAAATATGGTTTTTGACCAGTATGTTTCGTCACAGTTTTTGCAAACGAAATTAAGACTGTAGCACCGCCGCCTCACTCTGTTCACCTTTCTCTGCATGTAGAGTAAATAGCTCTGTGACACAGCGAGTATCGCACGACACAAGGAATCGACAATGAAATTCATAGCAACACTTTTAGTTGTCGATTTCTTTTTTTACTTTAAAGCATCCCCAGAGTATGAAAGTTGGAATTAATACCTTTACTAAATAGATATAAATTCTGTAATTACATGACACAATCCAATACTGTTTCCCCCGACATCACTTCATTGTTTTTTAGGCCATAGTGTGTCAGGTTGTGCTGATGTTGTTTTGGAAACGCATTATATTCTCTGGTGAGCCAATTATTTTGTCCATCCACTGTGCAGCTCTGCGTCATTTCTTTCCTGAAAACATACCATAGGGAGGGGCTGGCTATGAGGCTCGGCCTGGGCAGGGTGCTCGCTCGGCTGGATGAGCCAGAGGGCGACGAGCCGAGGGTGAGCAGACTCGGGTCTAACAGCTCGATCAGCTCCACATCCTCCTGCAGCAGCACATCTTGGTCCAGAATGCACCTCACCGAGTACTGGCCGAACACACAGTCCTATGAGAACAGAGAAGAAAGTGCTTAGACAGAAATGTTGCCTTTGAAAATAAAACAGAGTGACATTGCTGATTTCAGCGCCAGCATTCCTTTCTGTTTCTCATTCCACCTACCAGCTGCTGGCCCAGCTTACGAGATGCAGCCGCCTGGTGAATCGGACTCCATCTCCACAAGGCTTCAGCTAGTCTCCATAAGCCCCCCTGCAAATCACACATATGGAAAGCTTAGAATTCAGTCAATTAAGTCAGAAGTTACCAAACCTTTTCCTGTCCAGGACCCGAAAAAACATTAGCTTATCCCCAAGGCTCCAACTTCGAAAAACATGCGAGTTTCGCTTGGCCAGGAGGTCTTTGAATTTTTTGTCAGCTGGACTGTTGGTCTGCTTGTCAGGTCTTTTCGTTTTCAAAATTATGCCAGTTTTAGTGAGTTAGCTTAATGTATGCTAGTAAGGAAGCTTGCTTGCTAGCTAGCTGAATTTTCGGAGCAGAGCAACTTTGTGGCAGGCGCAGACTGAACCAGGCTAACACTGACCGCGTATGGGCAATAATGTTTTGACCAGCAGGCAATTAGAAAGATGGGTATGACAAAACATATTTATACATAGTATGTTTTAATAATAAGTATAGTAATTAGTTATTTAATTAAATAGTTAGTTTTGTATTTTTGCCATTTTCTCTTATCTTCACTCAAATTTGCCAAGGCCCCTACTTCACTGAATTAAAGGGATACTCCTTGACAGAGGGCCTTCTTTTTGACCTACACAATCCTATTCCTATTGCTTGAGACTATTTTCAGCTCACTGCATGCAGTACAGAGTTTCGCTGTCCGAAATAAGACAAGCTAATGCTAATGCTAGCACAGGTCAAAGGACGCAGCAATAGCTGCTGCCAAATTCCGATTAAACACTCCACCGTGCACCCAAAGCAAGTCATGGCAGAATAATTTAAGCGGTCAAACTATGACTGAAATTTTTTAATTCGTGGCTCTGGTTAGGGTTAGTACCAACAGGAAGCTTCCAAACTTGTTATTTCCTGTTGATGCTGACCCTTTTAA
>JAQFJB010000015.1:16914074-16926549 GCA_029874875.1 Naso minor
AGTCCAGAATTGTTGCTATCAGTAGCAGCCATCAGAACAATCTGCCCATGTCTGAAGAAGTTGATTGGAAGCTTCAGTGTCTGTGTGTATTTGTGTGGGTTTGCAGATGTGTGGAAAACAACATTTTGCTTTTTGTTGTATCTCAGATGAGTCCGAGATGTGCCAACCTGGCTCTGAAACACTACCTGCTGAAACCCGTGCAGAGGATCCCTCAGTACCAGCTGCTGCTCACAGGTACAAACATCCTGGCTCATATTCACCCCGTCTTCCGTCTGTTCTTCAAGCTCTGCGCGCCAAAAGTCATGGGTTTATTTGATTATGGTGCTCTGTGATTGACAGGTGTGAAGGCAAAACAGAAGTCAAGTTTCTCTGTTCTGGCTCCATGCTGGCACCTAGTGGACGATCACAGTAACAGAAACCTGTTTGATGCAACAGAACAAAATTTCATGTGTTCAAGGAAAAGGAGAAGGAGAGGCTGCTGATGAGTTTTCTTTTGTGTTGATGCCCGTGTTGGCATCGGCCTAATAGTGTGTGCGTGAGGCTCTGCTTAACGTTATATGTCAGCTCCAGGGTGTATGGCAGGGCTGTTCAATTACAAATTCAATTGGGTCAGATTTTAAAACCAAAAGAATTGGGCTGGGCCAGCCATTTTCAGCAGCCAGTAAGCAGCAGGTAATGACAAATTTTAAACCAACACAAATGAATGTCATAAACAGCAAGATGTTTATTCATTGTTTACCTTTTAAATTTCATCACATCTGACACAGGAACATCACAATGAAATGACTATGAAAGTGGTACAGCTCCGGTTGTGGGATGCCATCCAACTCTGCACTTTTGCAGCCCTCTCCTGTGATCCGTATGGGAAGTTTTTTCCCGCAAACTCTCATGTTTCTCAGTGTGATGCCTCTAAACATTGTGTTCTTTAAATATAGCAACACACTCATTGCAAATTAAGCACATCCATTTGGATTTTGGATCTGGCGGTAAATTAACAAGTATTTTTCAGTCCGGGCAGGTTTAAACTGACAGTTTTCATTGTCAGTTTTATGTTTGGGGGTTGAGAAAGACATGTTTTCAGCGGTTGTATCACAGGACGACTACTACTACCACTACTAGACACACATTCACACAACTTGTTCTATTGTAGGTTGAATGTTGCATGGCTACGCAGAATGTTGCATTCAATGTCTTTAGGAATTTCTTTTGGCTAGCACAGCAAGTTTTTCTTGGTTTATCTCTGCTTGTCTGGCTGGGCCACTTAGGGGTTGCCTCTGGGCCATTTGTGGCCCGCGTGCCACCATTTGAACGGGTCTGGTCTATGGGTGTCCCCAGTCTCTGGCATGCTATTTTAGGGCCGTGGGCTGAAAAGTTTAGGAACCCCTGTGGTTGGACATGATGCAAACTGACAGAAGGGATATTTTGTATCATGTGATCTCCTGATTTAAGGTGCAGCTGTTATCTTGTCTGTATATATAACCTGTTTTGGTTCACATCAGTGTTTCTCTTGCGGGTCAAAACAAAAACTTCTCAGATTTTCAAATTTTCCTTGGGTCAACATCCTCTCCTTGTTCTTTTGTGCTGTTTTTTATCCTGCAGCTGGGGACATATATGCATCATAAGCACCTCGTTTTTCACAAATTAAACTCAAGGCCCTTTGTTCTTCTCCAGATTACCTGAAGAACCTCCCAGAAGACTCAGAGGATTATAAAGACACGCAAGGTTAGACATGACTCACCTTTGCCTTGTTCCTGGACGATCTGTTAACTGAAAGAATCACTCATGTTTTATCTTTGCCGTCCATGCAGCTGCCCTCAGCATCGTGAAAGAAGTGGCCAATCATGCCAATGATATCATGAAACAAGGGGTGAGAGCGTGTTCCATTCTAAGCTTTCTGATTTGTCTGCTTTAGCCTCGTGTTTCTCCTCACCTCTGTCATGTCGTTTTTCAGGATAACTTTCAGAAGCTGATGCACATTCAATACAGTCTCAACGGTCACCATGAGATCGTTCAGCCGGGCAGGGTGAGTCAGGACCAACGTTTCTGTAAAATCTCACTCAAACCAAAGTTTCCTCACCCAGTCTGGGGAGTAGTGCAGCCCATTGAGACCAAACGTGTCCATGTTTGCAGGTGTTTCTGAAAGAGGGCACTCTCATGAAGCTGTCCAGGAAAGTCATGCAGCCTCGGATGTTCTTTCTGGTGAGTAGTAAATGGAAAATTGAATGCGGCTAAATCTAGTTTATGTAATGCTTTTAGCTGTCTTTCCTCTCAAAATGGAGTAAATTTAATCTTGTGTTGTTTCTGTGTCCCTTCAGTTTAATGATGCACTCATGTACACCACTCCAGTCCAGTCTGGCCAGTATAAACTTAACAGTGTCCTCTCTCTGGCTGGGATGAAGGTGAGAGCTGCTGTATTTAATTTTGATATTTAATTCAGTATTTAATTTATTGTAAATCCTCTACATTTAAATGTGGGCTGAAGTGAATAATTGATGCAAAGTTTGCAGCAACAGTTTCATGTTAAATTCATGTTAAATGTTACACAAGTTGTGAAATTGTTCACTTGTTAACTCGCTCACTATTCTTTATGTCGTGTGTATTACATAGTGGACTATATAGGGAATGACCAAACGAGATTTTGGACACTACACAGAAATTTTCTAAATATCATTGCTTCAGTGGATGCCCCGAATATTCATGTGACAAAAGTGGGCGTACCCAGCATCATGTAAACAAACCGAGCACACAGGGGTGCAGCATTGAAATGTATGGAGCTTGTGTTGATGTTGCATGGTAATTTTTCAATGGTAAATCCCAAATAAACCAGAAAATTCCAATGATGTGGATGTTTGTTCTGTTAGCTATGGTCCTGTGTCCTGAATCGGTGCTGGTCCCAAGCTTTAATAGCCCACGGTAACTGTAATAGTTCACAAACTCACGAGCTAATGGCTAATTTAGCTATCAGTGGCTAAAGCTGTTAGATTATAAGTCCTCTGAATGTTTTCTTAGTTTGGGTAAGGCTTTTGCTACTTGGCACAGATGGGGGCGAAGACAAACTGGCCTCAAGATGTCTTTGCGGCACAGTGGCTCAGGGCTTAGCACTGTCACCCATAGCAAAAAGGTCCTGGGTTCAATACCCGGCAGGGGGAAAGACCTTTCTGTGTGGCGTTAACATGTTCTCCCTGTGTTTGCTTTGGTTTCCTCTGGGTGCTCTGGTGTCCCCCAACATCAATACATGTATATAGGTCTATCTCTAGTAAGAACCCTTGACTGAGGTACCAGCTTAGAATCTGGAGTACACTGTGTCCAGTGTACTCCAATGTGACCAGTAAAGTACCTTTACCTTTGGTTAATTTGCTGACCAACTTCTATTAGCTAACATGCTAACTAACATTAGCAAATCCTACTGGCTTTGTGGCTACTTCTTCTACTTCAGAAATACATGACAGCATTGCACTGTGGTATATGAGAGTAGAGTGTAGGATACATCGTATGCACACTGAAATTTGCTGTGCATTGTGGGTATTTTATAGTGCTCTATGTAGTGAATGAAATCAACCACTTCGTGATAGGGAACGGTTTCAAACACAGCCACAGTCTCTGATCTTTGTTTGTTCTTTATGGATTTGCATTGTTTTTTCCAGGTGAGTAAACCCAGTCAGGAGGCCTATCAGAACGAGCTGAACATTGAAAGCGTTGAGCGCTCTTTCATCCTGTCTGCCAGGTCAGCACTCAGTCTTACTAATCAGTGACAGCATCACATTTTGAACATCATCAGTTGTAAACGTTTGTATTTGCTGTGTTCAGCTAGAGTTAAGATGTATTTTGCGCTTATAGCTCGGCTACAGAGAGGGACGAGTGGCTGGAAGCCATCGCCAAGGCCATCGACGACTACACAAAGAAAAAAATAACCTTCATATCAAGTCGAAGTCAGGAGGAGGTAAAACAGGAATTCTGTGTGGGTGTTTGTCAAAATAAATTCACCCTGAAAGCATCTGTGTTAACCTTAAGTCTTTCTCCTCTCAGGCGGAGGGCATTGTTGACAGCGGGGCCCCGTTGGGCTCAAAGGCTCCCATCTGGATCCCGGACCTGAGGGCCACCATGTGCATGATCTGTACCTGCGAGTTCACCCTCACCTGGAGGAGGCATCACTGTCGCGCCTGTGGCAAGGTCTGCACCGCCGTGACCTCACTGTGACAACGACAGTTTATGTTATTCATTCTTCTTTTCATCGCAGTTTTCTGTGTGTGTGACAGGTGGTGTGTCAGGCGTGTTCTGCCAATAAGTACTACCTGGAGTATTTGAAGAACCAACCAGCACGTGTGTGTGATCACTGCTTCGCCAAGTTGCAGGAGAATAGTGAGTAAATGAGGATTTTTGATGTTGGGGAAATTAAAAAAAATCTGAAGTTAAAGCTGCAGTTGGTAACTTTGGGGTAAATATCAGTAACTTTTTTGTGGTCTATTTGAAAAAAATGTCTTAATAACCATATACAGCTTTTAGTAAGTGACGTGATGCATGACATGTCGCGACATCTCTGTGTTTTCCCATAACTCTGTAGTCAGGATTGATAAAAATCCTGTCACTCCCATTCTATTTGCCCAATCAATGACGCTCTCTGTACTCCCTGTCCTGATTGGCCGATCTACACTGTGCTTCTTAGCATCGGGTGACGTTGCTGCAAGCTGATTAGCTGTTCGTGCTTTATGCTCTAACTCACCTCTGCTGACAACAGAGTGTCTGCAAGCGACACCGTCAGGCGGCTCGAGCTCGAGCTGAGACGGAACAGTTTACCACAACCGTTTCGACTCAGTTCAAACTGGACGTAAAAGAGAGATATTTAGCAAGTGCAAAAAATTTATGGTCAGAAATCCATTTGAGTCTCTCTGTGTACAAAAACATCAGTATAAAACCTGAACTCTATGAGCATTTCCCTTTAGAATGACATCTGCAATGATCTATGAAGGGCTGCAGCACTTCAACAAAGCTGTTATTGTTTCTGCTATCTGTCCCAGTCTTCTTCACTGTAAACAGTCTGAAGGTCGTCCTCCCACCGTTCAATGAGTTTATTAATATTATGCCTATTATAACTCTGCAAATCATGATAAATGTATGAAATAAAACCTTCTTCAAAGTGAATTTGATAAGAAGCTTTTCAATTGGTCCTAGCAAAATAGTGTCTTGTGTTGGTTTGACATATGATTTAGTCGTGTTTTTGACGTGTTTTTAAAGCTTCATCACCAGGATGAATCAATGGGCTTGGACAGAATGTTTTGAATTGAGGATTAACACATTATTGGTTTTGGTCTTTCAATTGGATTTTTCGGGAATATTAAAAATTAGAAAGATGTACAATATGCTGTAGATTTTCTTGTGGTAAAACGATATTACTCTGGTCTATTCGTATTTCCTATAGGTGACCGCTGTGCCTCGACATCCGTTTCCCCGATCAAATCTGGAGCTTTTTCCTTCACACGGAAACAGAAGAAGATTCCTGCTGCACTAAAAGAGGCAAGAGGCAGAAATGAGCTCAATTTGCAGACTCAGTTTTGGTGTTTAATTTTGTATTTTTGTGCATCTTTCATGTCGCGAGTTTGTGAAGTGGTTCACCCTTCTCATGCTGTTTTTCCAGGTTTCCGCCAACACAGAGAACTCCTCCATGAGCGGCTACTTAAACAGGTCAAAAGGCAACAAGAAGCAGTGGAAGAGGCTGTGGTTTGTCATTAAGAATAAAGTCCTGTACACCTACGCTGCCAGCGAGGTACTCACACTGTGTGGTTGGTTGTTTTTTGCTGAATTCTGTGCAGCTCTTTTCCCTTTTGGTTGAGTAATTATTTCTCTCTGTAGGATGTTGCAGCGTTGGAGAGTCAGCCTCTGCTTGGGTTTTTCCTGCGGGAGGAGAAGAACGGGCCGGCTCAGAAGCTGCAGTTCAAGCTGTATCACAAAAACACGCTGTTCTACATCTTTAAAGCTGACGACATCCCCACCGCACAGAGGTATCTGAATTAAAAATGGAAGAAAATACCTGACGGTGTTAGTTCTGGTTGATTTGGTAACACCTGTGGTTACCATGGTAACAGCCAATGTGGTTTGTCACTGCAGCAAACACTCTTATCAGAAATCCAGCTGATGTTCAGCAGCCGGTGTCTCTGTTTACAGAGCAGCCAAACAAACTCGACGTCGTATTTAATCAGAGAATCGGAAAAAAAATCACTGATTATAAAAGTTTCCAAGACTGTTTCTTCTTGCGCACAAACAGAGTGCTGCACAGTGATGTGCATGTAGCAGGTGCAAGCAGTAACCTTTGCGAGTATTCCAAGTTTAAACACTTGATCGTGATCAGCACCTGAGTTACATTTTTGTAACCACTGGTATGTGTGTGTCTGTGATTTCACGATGGATGGATGAAAACATTAAACGACCATTTAAGGCTGAAAAAGAACCATAAAAAATATTGAAAACAAGGTTTAACTGCATGAAAATCTTGCAGCTGGAGCACACATCCTGCACCTGCACGTCTGCTTATTTTACTGGTGCCCATTAAACAAATCAGAGCAGCCACACAGAATGCATGAGCATGTGCATGTGCATCCGACGCATGCACGTCAGAGGCACAAAATCGACAGAGAAATAACCTGTTAACCGTCATATTGACTTCATGCCAGCAACATTTACTGTAGTTTCAATATTTCCGTTGTCTTTTTCAAAATAAAACTTCACACAAGCATGTATGTGCAAAGCATCCCTTCATTCAGGGTGCACTCACACTAGGCAATCCATACAGTGTCTCAGCACGTTTGAACGCAAAGTCCAGTTTGTTTGTTTGGGCTCGGTGTGGTACGGATGCATGGGCACAGAGCGCCAACATTGCTGTGACTGTTTGTGGAGGATTCACCTTAAATTCAGACAGACAGCAGCGCACAAAGACCAGGTTAAGAGCAGTGGGACAAATCTGTGACTGACTTTTAGATCGTGGATACCAGAGAACAATTGAACAATGTCATTACAAGATTTAAAAAATGACAGTTTGATATTTGAAAATACGGGTCACACTCCATAGGTCAGGTGGCTCATGCTTGCTCAGGCCCGGTTAGACTGGAGCAATGTGAGTGCAGGCCAGCGGGGGGGAGGGGAGGTGGGACAGTCGTGCTTTGGCGAGGTACGGAGCAACTGGGCCAAGTTTGAGTTCACCCTTTAATTGTAAAACATTTGAAGGATCTTGTTGTGTATCAACAGACCATACTTAAACTTGATTCTGGCTTTTCTTTTAGGATAAATGACAAACCAGAGATCCACTGTCGTATATTGATGGGTTATGACTGTGGAAACATTCACACACATTCATTCTGCGGACAGAGAAAGAAAACTTTTTATAGTTTTGTTTTATTACTGAGAGTGATCACTGACATAATTAGGCTTTATCTAACAACATGATGACATCGTGCAGCCTTTTGCTGGACACGCACCTGCAGCGTCTGAATGGAAACAGCACATGTTTTCACAGCTTAATATCATGACTTTAAAAGCATCAAATGGCTTTCCTTAACGAGTTTCATTCGTTTATAATATGAAGAATTGTGAAGTATCTTTTCCATGAGGCTGTTCAGTCAGAAAGTGACAGATCATAGGAAATAAACTTGGCGTTTCATCCTTGCAGCGTAGCGAAGGCTTGCCTTCCACTTCCCCCATTGCCCCCTTTCTCTCACACAGCTCACGGTTTTCTGTCTAAAGTCAGGATAAATTAAATCTGTCATATAATGACATGAAACACTTTGATATTAATGGGAGTTATCAAAGGAAAACTCGCTGTAGAAAGACAGGACTGACCGAAGTAGCGCAGTAGCAGTGATGCTGCCTGTCTGAACAACAGCAGCGACGGAGACGCAGCAGCTCAGAGGTGCACACGGGATGTGTGTCCTGAGCATTTTGAATTTGAACTTGTAATGTGTTTGTCTCAATGGCAGCTAATTTTTGTGTTTGTTATTTTTGCCTTCAGATGGATTGAAGCCTTCCAGGAGGCCATGATTCTTGAACAGTAACTTGGTTTGTGCAGCAGTGAAGTCAGATCTCAGCCCCGGAGCCAGTTGATAGACAACTTACGACCCCTGATTGATCTCAGGTCGGGGGTCACCAGCTCAGGAAAGACTCCGGATGAACTGTTGACTTGAACAGAAACCTGCTGCAGAGAGCCGCGTACTGTATGTGGAGCAGACTGCTTTTCCCCAGAGAACTGGATTCTTCTGTTCCTCTAAACTCAAACTACAGCTACTGATGCTCGGCAGTGCCGGCTGAGGTCACAGTTCATTGTTTCTCGCAGCTGTGGGTCCAAGGTCAAGTCCAGAAGCAAGTGTGTGGAAGTCAGACGGAACAGTCGCCAGGAATAATTAAAGCCCTCGGAAATCCTTGGAAGTCTGGGAATTCTTTTCAACTACAAATGGATGAAGGAATTACTCCTTTTGTGTGAAACAAAATATACAAAACTGCCTTCATTTGATTATTTCAACATGTTGATTTTGGCCAGTTTGAAACGTACTATGTCATGCTTTTGAGGCAAAATGAAAGGATTTTAAAAGCACGCACATGCATACACACTTCATAAAATATCAAAATGCTGAGATGTTTCACCTGAATCATGGATGCAAAGTGTGGCTGTCTGTCCAAGGGTTTAATGATGAAACGAGGTGGGATTTTACTGTGAAAATCCAGCTCCTGCAAAGAAACAGCAAGTCGATGTTCTGCTCTTTATGGTTAATCTCTCTGGTTTAGAGATTTGACTCTTTTATTTTTAAATTGAAAAAACACAGAGCATTTGAATCATGGGTTGAAAAACAGCATCCTGGAGAAAACTGGAAATGTCAGAAATATTGTAGATTCTATATTTCTGTCTGTTTAGCCACATTAAAAAATAGTAAATGAGTGAAACTGTGTAGATGAACATGAAAGAGCCGCATTGACTTTTTAATATCAAAGCCAAGTGCTAATATTTATAAAATAGGAAGATTTATTGTTTGGAGAGCACAGGCTGCCGCTTATTTTGGGAGTCAGGGTTTGTTAGGAAGTAAGTTTCTGTCAAAACTGTTATTCTTTTAAATTTAAAAAGAGAATTGCTCACACAAAAGGGTCTTTTTAATGAGTAAATACTGTGGAAAGTTTGCATGAACTATGTTTCTGAGGAAATGCTCAAAAGGAAGAAAACGTTTTTAAATTTTAATGCTTGTTTTTGCAGACATTGTGCCTTTTATCTCCTGTTCTGAGATAAGTTGCAATAATATAGGTGCTCTGTTTGAAATCATTCACTAAACCAGGACTCACCTTGTAGCCAGGGTACTCTGGGTTTTGTATTTTTATAAACAGTTACTTTCAGGTCTGGTTTCTTCTCGCTGAGTTTGCCAGATGTTGCACTAGCCCAGTGGGAGCTAAATAAGTTAATTTCACAGTTGAAGAAACCCAAATCCTACTTTTTTTAGTGAAGGAATAAAACTTTAATCATTAAAGCTGAATTTCTGCTGCGTCATATGATTTCATTTGTGCCTTGTTCAGATTCGGGCTAGTGTGGTGTAAATGTGCAGCAGTCCGGTATGAAAATGCTAGTCAAGAGCTACCAAGCGTGCATTTCTTCAGGATTGTACATTAACAGTGACCATTCATAAACATCTAGAGTTTCCTATAAGCGATGATTCAAACTGTCAGGCAACAGTTTTTAATAAAATCTA
Organism: Naso minor; assembly: GCA_029874875.1. Taxonomy (NCBI): domain Eukaryota; kingdom Metazoa; phylum Chordata; class Actinopteri; order Acanthuriformes; family Acanthuridae; genus Naso; species Naso minor. The sequence goes on from JAQFJB010000015.1 coordinate 16,923,788, forward strand.
TATGAATAAATATCTTGTCTTCCTGTGTTATTTCCTGTTTCATCACCCCAGAGGATGAAAAGCAGCAGAGTTTCAGTGAGCAGAAATAATCACAAACTACTGTCATTGTTAAATTGCAGAGTGCAGACGGATGTATGAGTATCTATCGCCTGGGTCTCCCTTTCGTGCCAACAGTCAAATCATTGCTGTAAGAGATGAGGCATTTTTAATGCGTGAATCATGATGCCAAAGCTCTGAGTTTTACAGTGGGTTTCCGCTCTATTTCCCCCTCCATCTCCCTGAGCCGTAACACTGGGCTGTGTTAGATCCACCTGGTGGGCAGTGGAGGGATGTAACATGTTCAGAGATTGTCTTTTAATTAAAAAGCATGAGTTCAAGTCTGTGTCAGGCAGCATCTGTTCTGCTGCAGAAGGCGTTGCACGCTAAATTTGCACCCTTTCAATTTTCCACTTTCAATACCACTTCATTGTTTACATGTATAATCTATTAATTATGCTGCAGAGGACTTGAAATAATAACTAAATGGCTGCTTCTCTCATATTTGACAACTTTCAATGTCCATAAATTGATTGTAATATTTCATTTGTATGCATCTTTAACTTATATGACATTTTACTGTGCAATAATAATGCACATAAGACTTGCAAACATTAATGAAATTAGATTGGAAGTAGTATTATTTGCAAATTCAGAGCATATACATTGCATGTAATCACAGGGCTGCAGCTAATGATTGTCTTCATTATTGATTAATCTGCCGATTATATTTACCATTAATCAATTAATTGTCTATTCCATGAAATGTCAAAAAAGTGTGAAAATGGTTCATCCAAATTTCCCAGATGTCTTAAAATAGCTTCTTTTGTCCAAACAGCCCAAAACACAAAGACTCCTCATTTATTATCATAGAGGACACAGAAAAGCAGCAAATCCTTACAGTTAAGAGGCTAAACCAGCATTTTTTTTTTACTTTTTTATTTGAAAAAGATTTTGCGATTATCAAAATAGCTGGTGATTAATTCTCTATCGATTGATTAATCAATTATTTGTTTCAGCTCTATATAATCATGATAATTCTTCACTTTAGCCAATATTCTTGAACTTAGTATGCAGTCTGTTGTGTGTACACTATACAGTAAATATGCATTTACAGTACATAGGCCTACATGTATGTGTACGTATGTTTTTGTCTGATTGTTTATGATTTTAACAACATTTACCTTATGTCATTTATTAATTTAATGCAAAAAATTTTTAAGAAATAATTATTTCATGTAACATTATTTTAAAAATATGATTACAAATAAATATGTTGAAAGCATTCCTTTTAATTAATTATGTAGCGTTATCGTCATAGTTGTCTATGTGGAACGAAGGGGTTACTAGACTCGGACCTGTTTTATTGTAGAACAGTTCGTCGTCATAAGTCGTCCGTCTCAAGATGGCGGAGTATGCAAACCTCGTCCGAAGGGCTTTGGGACAAATAGGAGGTCATGGTGGAGTCCGAGGTTTTCTTCTACAGTTGTTCAGGTCAGCTTAATGAATACAGTTGTATTCTCTGCAGTGAATCACTGTTGATGACTGTGAGAGCCTCATAAAGATGAGTGACCGCTGTTTTCTGTTCAGAGCTAAGTTAGCATGTTGACAGCTAACGTTAACGAAGTCTGGATCTACGTCAAGCGTTCAATAGTGTCAAAACTGTGAAACAGATAAATGACAGCGTGAGACGTTTATTACATTCCTTTTGTTAGTTTACGAATGAAATATTACGCCAAACTCCATTCAGAAAAGCTCAGAAGTTAAATCAAAAGTCAAACGTCTACCCAATTTAAACTTACGCTTGTCTACTGCTCTCTTTTTTTAATGCGGACATAGTTCAAATTAGAACTTGATATGTATCATTTCCCCTGTTGCCAAAGATGAAAGAAGTTCATTTCAAAACATTTAATGACTTTTATCCATGTAAAGAATTTCTAAGAATGAGATTTAATTTAAAAGATAACACACGAACATTTTGTTAAGGAAAAAACCTGCCAACCTGATAGTCATCATTTAATTTGCAGGGTGAATGATGTGAAGACCGGAACTCTGGTTGGTGTGGATAAATATGGAAACAAATACTTTGAGGACAATAAGCACTACTTCTTTGGTGAGTATAGTGATCTCAAGTCACTAGTAGGACATTTGCACGAAAAATACTTTATTTTCCAGAGAGTTTTGCAAAGGATGCTCAGATTTGTGAGCTATTTATCACCGATACAAACAAGCCAGCAAATATTTAGAGAATTCTGTTTCTGCTTCAGTGTGAAAATTGTGTGATTTGGTAAATAAACTCTTGTGTCCTTCATTTATGTGCTCAGGACGTCACCGCTGGGTGATCTACACCAGAGAGATGAATGGAAAAAACACCTTGTGGGAGGTGGATGGCAGCATGGTTCCAGCTGAATGGTCAGACCTTTAATTTGTTATTTGATTAACAAGTGGTGATCACTTTGGCTAAAATTCTCAGTGTTCTCTTGGCAACATTTTGCATGTCATTACTTCACAATATACCATTTTTCCTTTATATATAGTATATGATAGTCTATATGTAAATAAAAACTCAAGTTTAGTCCTAAACATGATGATCAGATTCTGCTGTCCTCTCTTGGCAAGTAGATTTTTTTTTAAAAAGTTGAAACAGGATTAGCTTGACAGAGGACATGATGGTTGGAACAAACCATGCAACCTCAATCTCATCAAAAGAAAAACAAAACAATGAT
>JAQFJB010000015.1:17033295-17043694 GCA_029874875.1 Naso minor
TCACAAAACCTTTTTTTCTTCAGTATCCTTCATTTATCTTTTCTTTGTGTGTAAAGTGAATTTTATCTGTCGGTAATTGTAGCGTCTGTCGTTATTCAATTAGCCACCAAAGAATTTTTTTCACTTAGTTCAGTGTTAAGGTATTTTTCTCAGTATAATGATGCAAGACACCAACAAGTATGTATTTGCTCCTACTTGGAATGCGTTTAGGTTTTTTTTAGACTGTAACCATTAGACAGGGAATGATTGGCTCCTTTTAAGTTTAAAATGGTTATAATGTTTTAAATTGAGAGCATTTAAAAGTCTTTCATGAAGATATTATTCAGCTTATGTCTGCATGATTCGGTGTGGTTTGCTTTGGGCTTACGCAAAGTGTTACTACGCTGCGTAAACACTTCAAAGACCCTTTGCTAATTAATTTTCTGAGGTTTTATTTTGTCATTTAGATCATTTGTGGTTGAGAACATTGATTACTCAGTGTTAAAGGGTCTTCAAAAGGCTCCATGAAATGTGCACAAACAGTGACGTGATTTGAACAGAACGTCATGTCAGGCCTTTTTCATGTTGAAAATCACTTTGCTAGTCCATTAAAAAAATCTGGATGTCTCACTGTGGCCACCAAGCTAAAAATAAAAAGGGAATTTGCAGTTAAAACAATGACGAAACTCTTTCTACTTCTGCTTCTCCAAAGTGAAAAATCTTACTGTGTGACTTTCTGTAGTAAATCACCACACACACACACACACACACACTCACTCAGACACTTCCAGCACTGTCTGCCACGGCTCACTAATATTATACCAGTGTAGTCTCAAATGCACGTTTTAATAGGTACCCTAATCACTTTTCTGTAAAAGTTGTGATGCACTCTAATTTCAGTGACTTAAGTTTAAATTGACTGATGTCTCATTCAGGTGAAGGCTGCAGCAGCAGACAGACAGAATGTCCAGTTTTTAAAGACGGAACGTTTCAGTTAAATTAGTTGCAAACTTTTGAAAGCAAAACTCGATCCACCAACACATGAATCTCAGAACCTTTTACCGGAGTTTTGGAAATAGTGTGTGTAGCTTTAAAGTGACTACAAGGAACTTTCAGTTTGTTGATTCTAGCGCCCCACTTTGGACAAAAGCAGTAGTGACACAAGTGCCAACTGTCCTAGAGATCTATGCTAATGTGTGCCAGCGGAGTAGAACTCGGCGTAACGCCGGCAATGTGTGCATTTGTTTTGGAAGTGAGTGAAAGAAAGACCGCAGGATGGTGATGAGGTAATGTATTTATATGTGACTGAGAAATAAGTTATAAGCCAGCTGTATGGCAGTAATGTCCCTCGAGACCTATGAGCTCTATTTACTGTAGGCTAATGTTACACAGCCATTTGCATTAACGTTACATGCTGAGGTGCAAACTAACAGCCGTAGGCATAGAATATAATTATGTTATTGTCATTGCACAGAACAAAATTTAAAAAAAAAAAAAAGTTTTATCTGAGTTTGCGGGGATTGGGACCCGATCACGGGCATCAACAAGTAACTACATCAAAGTAACTGTCTTTTCACTCAGGGTCTCGTTTGCTGTTACAGAAAATCTGTAATCGTCAGAGGAATCATGACGCTGTTTCCTAAATACTTCTGGTAGTCACTTTAAAGAACCATGCCAGTGTTACTGGTACCACTGTTGCCTCTCAGCAAGAAGGTCGTGTGTTCGATACCCGGTTTGGGTAGGACCTTTCTATGTGGACTTTGCATGTTCTCCCCGTGTCTGTGTTGGTTCTCTCCAGGTACTTCAGCTTCCTCCCGCAGTCCAAAGACATGCAGGTTCAATGGTGACTCGTAATTGTCCACAGGTGTGAATATGATCATGAGTGGTTGTTTGTCTTTATTTGTGAGTCTTGTGATGAACTTGCAACTTGTCCAGGGTGAACCCCGCCCTCGCCCGATGTCAGCTGGGATTGGCTGCAGCGCGCCGCCCCCCAGATAAACACAGACGTTCTCTTCAGAAGGGTGAATTGCTTATACCTAGCAACTTTCACTTGTCCTATAGTGTTTCTGTATCCTGTTTGAACATGAATGGCAGTGAAAGGGGTGATGCAGTCTGACATCTACTGAAGTATACACATGGTTGAATTTTAACAACAACATTTGGAGAGGATTGGGTGACAAGTCAAAAATAGAGTGGTTTGGTCCTTTAACATCAGTGTTTTGTTCTGTTTTGTTTTCCAGGTGACTCTTATCAGTTCATTCGTCTTCCCCTCGTTGCCTCCACGACCACTTAATGTCTTCTTTGCCGTGTGCATCCTGCTAGCCTGCGGATCCACTATAGTGCTGGTAACAATACTGATGTATTTGTCATAGAACTGATCAATGCTGAGTTTAATGATTAAGGCTCATTATCTGTAGGAGAAACAGTAACGAAACATTGATTTTGTTGGTGGAAGTGTATTCTGGCCTGTCTGCACCACCAGATGACTCTGTTTCCTGTAAAACTGTAATAAACAGTGTAATATTAAGTTTTGAGGTGAAATCAGTTTAAGCCACACAACTCCTTATAAATACCCTTTTCCTGTTAAATTTCAGTAAAAACACAAACAAGGACCTATTTCATGTTTTTCCCCCTCAGATATTCTGGTACCGGCAGGGCGACCTGGAGCCTAAATTTAGGAACCTGATCTACTACATGCTGGTGTCCATCGTGCTGCTGTGTCTATGTGCCAACCTCTACTTCCACGAGGTCAAGTGAAGACAGGGACGCAGGAGAGGAAGAGGAGGAAGAAGGGAAGACATGGCCTTGACAGACGGAAACACACGTGGAAGGACTACACGGACAAACAGATGGACCAACACACAACAAAGAAAAACTCATCACACACTAACTTGAATGAATTTCCCTGCTGACTTGCAGAACTGACGATCCTCGGACCAAAACCAGTGAAACGTGACGGCTCCGGTGGACAGGAAACTGACTCGTTGGTGCTGAAATTATAAAGCACTGCACACGCACGCACACACACACACACACACACAGCATAGAAATCATAATGTACATTTAGAGTCCGTAAATCTGCCTGGAAACACACAGGAGGAGAATGAACTTTGAGTTGAAGCCAGTGTGTTTACATGAACATAAAAATCATTAACAGTCTTACTTTTCACAAAAAAGTACTTAAGATGAAAAACAGTGGGTTTGATACGATGAAGCAAAGGTTAAGGGAAGAATCTGCCCTTTGATCCTGTTTCTAGCTCCCATCTGCTCTGTGAAATGTTAAATTGTAATAATTTTTTTTCTTTTCTCTATGTTTTTCTTTGCCCTAATGTTGCAGATTTACTACCGGATATTTATATCTTAAAAATGTGCAAAATGTTGCTTTCAGTCATTCCGAGGACATAATGTTAAACATTGTAATCATGCTGCAAAATCAAGACACAAGCTGTCCCTCATTTCAACGGGAGTTTGTTCATCAAGACCCATTTTGTGACGACAACTTCACAATCAAAACATTTCCTCCATAATCTGCTGCCTTCTTGTTTAATGGTGCATTCAGGATCAGAAAATATCACGGAGGATCACAGGAACTGGACCAAAGTCGAAGCCAGAGCAGGATGCAAATAATGGAAGCTGGTGACTGATCAATTCAAAAGTAGGGGACGAGTTGTGCAGCTTTCTTTACAGCCACGTGCAGTTCATCTTTTTAAGGGATTACAGAGTCTAAAGGTAAAAACTTATGTGGTGCTTGAAAATTACAAGTCCGTTTGACATAGAGCTCCTGAATGCACCATTAGCTTTGCTGTCTGTGTGGCTGAGTGTGTGTACAGGATGTTATGGCACCTCTTCTGTCCAACATCTGGATCACAGAGAAGGAGCCGAGCAGCCACATCTGCTGGTTTAAACCCTTGAAACACTACGTGTGTTTGAATCTGACTGACTCCCTCCAGAACTGACGATTTTTTTACTTTTCCGCTAACCAACTGAATCATTAGCTGCTGGACGTATCAACTCACACTTAAGGCTTTGCTACTGAGCCGATTCTTTTTAACTGTTCCGATTTTAACAGGACTGGGCTATACTGGGATTTTAACAACTGGATTGTTCCTTCAGCCAGGAAGGAGATTATGTGCATGTAAACACACTGAGTGAGGCAGAGGAGGGGTGATGGACCCTCCACCTTCACGTCAGTACTATAGACTGTAGCACAGACTAGCTAACACAGCGATAGCACATCAGTTTCAGGGTTCTGTGGCAAATATATGCAACAGTTTGTATGTTTTCTCCGCTTGCTCTCTCAGCTTATCTGATCATGATGGTTTGATTTAATGAATTTTCCAAGTCAAGTTTTGCTAAGAGGATTTTTTTTATTATTCAGAAGTCATTTAAATGCTGAATTACATCGACTGACTGCCAGTTCTTGCACTAATTGGTCGACTTACACTTTATCTAAGCCATACATGCACACACACACACACACACACACACTCAGGTCAGCTTAAACACCAATTAAAAATGAATGGGAACAGTTCTTATGGCTTTAGGCTGCAGCTGCAAAGCACAACATCTTTACATTAATCTGTTCATGTTTCTTTATCACAGATGTGTCTGCCAACTAAGTTGTACACTAATAATTTTGCCATTAATGAGTCTGATTTGAGCTTTTTCAGTGTCTGCAGTATGGCAAAACTTTAAATTTGCTTTTACATCTCGAAAACATTCAATATTTTAGGTCTAATCAGCTCCACATGATTCCTCACCTTCTTTTTGTGTCCGTCATAATAAAACATCAGGCTGGTTGGCAAACATTGCAGATCTGTATGACATCACCCGACATTTCTGAGTGTTAAATTTGAACTGAACTCGCTGCGGACGCCTCGAGTTGCCTCGTGCGGCTCCTCCTTTAGCGTTTGTTTCCTTGTTTTGCAGCTGTAGCTTCGTTTCCACATGACCTGCTTTAAAGCTTTGTGCAGCCTGAGTGACATGTAACTGACGGTGAGCTTAGTGATGAAGAAAGAGGGGACAACAAGCCCCGCCCTCCACCAGAGGAGCCAACCTCACCACGACTTTAGGATTGTCAAAGCCATGTTTTTCTTCTTTTTTTTTTCTTATTTATTTCATTTAGTTTATGGAATAAATAATCATGTATCCTGAATGCCTCTTTGCTTTTATTCACTGGGTGATGCAAGTTTGCAGCAGTAAATGTTAAAAATAGAAGAAACATAGATTAAAGTTTGATTGACTCATTCGGAAAATCTGGAATATCAATCATGAAAACTGAAGCAAGCATCATCATTTTGTCCTGTTTTTTTAAACAAAAACCACAATGACCTCATTCAAATGGCTCTGTTTGTTTTTTAATCTTACTGGTTTTTGTTAATATTCTCTGTATGAAATTATTTCCGCTACTTCAGTGAAAAACATTTTATTAGTGTTTTCTCCTCAACTATTTGAGCTATTTTTTAACGATTTGCAATTTCATAAGTGTGAAACTTTATCAAAAGTCTAAGGTTGTATCTCATGAGATCTTTTAAAATTAGACACTCAGGGCGTTCTTAAACATACAGTTTGTTTGTTCTGGAATGATTAATTTGATGAGTTGATGAACTTGTTTTGTTTTCCTGTTGGTTTGGTTTCTTTTCACTCTTTACACAGAAAAAGATCCAGCTCAACCAAAAAGCATCTCCGAAAGAGAGCGTTAACTCTTCATTAGATTTATCCAGAGCAGTCTGTGGATTGAGAATAAAGTTTGTAAAGCCCTCAGATAAAAACTGGACCATGAAAATTAAATTAACTTGTTTTATTGCCTACAATTTGTGTCCATCAACTAAACCACAGGACAGCTGCAATAATTCAGTTAGTGGTCTTGAGTAAAGATGTCAACATTGTTCTACTGAAAAGTCTCAGTCCTCTGAACTTTTAAAAACTGCTCATCCAATCTTTTGTTGATGGTTTATCGAAGGATCAACTCAACACAAACCAGTGTTCATTAGTTCATTTATTTGGCATTTAAAGACATATTCCAACTGCACTTTCCAAAATATTTGCATAAAACTCCAAAGTTCTTATAAAAATCAAAAGCATCTAATGTGTAATTTCAGGAACGAGCAAAAAAAAAAAAAAAAGAGTCAGTTAAATTCAGTTAGGTGCAGAAAGCCTGTTAATGTCAAACAAGCACAGGCGACTTAATGCGTTTTACACAAACTGAAGTCGAGATCATCCAACAGTGATGGACTGACAAAAGGAAAAGAGTTAATAGAAGTGAACTCGAAGATCCACAAGAGGGCAGCAGAGGACCAACCGGCTCTGCACTGCGCTGTGATTAAAAGTCGATTCATTTTGTTCTGAGTACCAGACTGCAAACACTCCTTTGGTCTCCCCACAGATCACACAACATAAACTGAACAGAGTGGAGAAAGCACAGGTTCCATACACTCATAGGTCAACTCGGCCATCCTGTATGGATCCAAATTAAGAGATGGCAACATTACAATAATATAACCTCTAAAGAGACATTAAGTTAAAGATGGAGGGGGTTTTGTGTGTTTTCATGGGTGTGTTTTATTCAAACAAAGTCCCTGGACTTCTTGATGGCGCAGCAGAGCATCATGCTGAAGATCATCCCGAAGATCTGAAGGGGAGGAGACAAGAGGAGACAGGAAGACAGCATTAAAACCGCATTAGTCTGATTGTCATAGAAGTCAATTTATATATAAAGCACACTTAAAAACAACTGAATTAACTGTCATCCACAAACTGGCCGTGCTCTTTATGTTCACTGGCTCATATTAGCAGAGCAAGCTCCACCTCATTTACACGGGCAGAGGTCTGATTCTCTGGACCTGCTGCAGCTGCTCTGTCTCTGCTTCATTAAGGTCGATGATTGCAGCTGAAAACTGCTTGTGAAGGCCGCAGCAACCTCTTAGAATAACAGGAAACACAATAATCACTACTGTCAGGCCTTGGTCACAGATTCAAACTCTGTTTTCATGCTCAGTTTGTTGCATTTGAAGGAATTTTAGAGGCTTGAAGAGGTCAACACACTATGACAAGTAAAAACCATTTTGATCACTGTGAAAACTCTCTTTTTTCTGTCTATGATTAAAAATGCAAGTTTTTAGTGATGAAATCTGCAGCCAGGTACAGTAAGTACTTTAATGTTTCTGGTAATGAACTTGTTTTAGTGACTTGCTAAAAACAAGTGTGGAGGAAAACAAAAAGGTTCACCGTGGAAACAGATTCAGTCTAATTCAATGGGCACATTTTGTGTTGTTTTTTCCTTGGAACATGAGTTTCTAAATGCGACCAGTAATTCGACACCTCAGATAGCAACATTAAAATACCCTCTCAAACCGACAGCAGATGAAACTGTGGAACAGAGTACAAACCTTCACCACAGAAAAACAAGAATGGAAAGTAACAGTCATCATTTCATGTGTCACTTCACAGTTCTGTCACAAGTTCCAGTTAATCACTATAATCCATCATCATCATCATCCAGCTGCAACTGATGATATTTAAACGGTTAACTTTTACATCCACTTGTTACTTTTTGGCTTCTCTGCCAGTGAAGGTTGAGTTTTTGTGGTTCTCTGTTCAGCCATTGCTGCCTTTGTGCGCCGTAAAGAAAATTTCACTGACTTGAATCTTGTTTACTAATCTGATTTTCTAATCAGATCATCAAACTGGTTATGTGGTTTCAAAGCTGATCCAAGAAGTAAATCATCTTATCTACGATGGATTGACAAGGTTGTTGAAGACAAAGCAGGTTGTAAAATATGCTATGAGTGTCCGTCTGCGCACAGGTTTTCAGTTTGACTTTTTAGGATTTGTGCAGTTTGAGTTGAGTTTTGTTTTCCTGCACTGACTCACCATGATGACTCCGATACCGATGCCGACGCCGCCGATGATGTGCAGTTTGTTGTTGAACATCTCGTCGATGGCAGCTGGACAACTCTGACAGAGCAGCAACAAAGGACAGGACTTCAACTTCACTGTACAGAATATACTGACTGCTAACTGTGGTCTCAGGAAAGCATCAACATTTATTTTGAAATTCAAAAACAGGTATGATCAAAACAACAGAAAGTGACTGAAATTTATACATTATGAAGAATTCCTCCTGATCAGTAGGATATGACAATGGGACCTCAGGCCCTGCATAAGCCAGTCAGAAACCCTGTCTGTTACCGTGGTGATGAGGAGCTCCAGTCCCTCCCTCTTGGGGCAGATATCTTTAGCAGCGTCGATCACTGTTCCTGTGGGGCCGCAGCAGTTCAGCTGTGAGGAGGAAACAAGACGCCACAACTTCAGTTACTTTAGGAAAAAACATTTACAGAACAACAATCAAAAAGTTTTTACAGCCAAGTGGCTCTGCGGCGCCGTACTTCAGCACAGAAGTACTTTGAGCAAAACATTCACGTCAGCCTGCCACCATTCTGATGTTTAGGAGCAACAGAGAGAGCTGATGAAAGTTTAACAGGTGTTTAGGTGTGCACGCGCGTGTGTGTGTGTGTGTGTGTGTGTGTGTGTGTGTGTTCTCACTCCAAAGTGGATGAGACGCAGGGTCTCCTTCAGGGCTTCCTGTCTGGTGTCTTTGTAGTTGTTGTAGGTCTGCTTGTAGAACTCTGTAACATCCTCGACCACCTGAAGAAAGAAAGAAAAATCTTTTTAGAATTTTAATTACTGATGATTGAACGACTGGCAGCAAACAACAAAATCACAACATTTGACACAGACAGACTCAGCATGGATATCATGTGTGTGTGTGTGTGTGTGTGTGTGTGTTTTGTGTACCTTGTCTTTGTTGGAGAGTCCCCAGATCCCAGCAGCTACTTCGACGGCGAAGATGAGGAGCAGGAAGAGGAAGAACTAAACAAGAAAACAGACTGTACATAACACTACATCATACGTAACGTTGCGCTGCAGACATTTTAATTTGTTCAGACTGCAGTGTTGGTGGAGCAGCTCTACCTCTGCTTCACTGGTCGAAGGGGGAACACATGTAGCAAAGAAAATTAGAAAATACTGATCCAGACATTATTTACTGATCCCAAACCTAATGAGTGTCATGAAATCAGCATTTATTTTAGAGCCAATGTGGTTTGAAGTGACATTTTGCAAGTCTAATTAAAAAAGATGAAAACAAGATAGGTAATAAGACTAACCAATCCCAGCATGCACGGCGACTCTTTAATGGCGCCGCAGCATCCCAGAAAGCCAACGACCATCATCAAAGCCCCCGCTGCAATCAGGATGTACACACCTACAAAACAACAAGACACACGTTATGGGAGGACTATATGACCTTAAGTTTTATTGTTTTGTAATTGTTAACTATATCAAATAACTGATCAGTCACTGATTGAATCAACGTGGACGTATTGACACTGAAATAGAGTCTAGGCGGTGAAAAGCAGCTTCATGTGCAGAATATACTGGCCTGCTGTCTAACTGCTTACACTGAGTTTTTCCTCCCACTCACACACTCCTGACTTCCTTTTCATATTTTAACAGCATCCAAACATATCTATTCAAATTTCAATTTAAAATGGATTTATTGCCCAGCTCTGCTGGATGTTAGGAATTTATTCAGCAAAACATCTCAGCTACAAGCCATAACTAACACTCGAAACAGCTACATGAACTTCCAAGCAACTGTGAAATCAAATCTGACATGTGATTATTGGCATTAATACACGCCCAACATATTCAATCTTCTTTGATGCATCCTCCATAACGATGAGTCATAGTAAATTATGAATGTAGGATAACAATAACCACAGCACTGATGTTGGCAACAGTGGCTACACATATATTCCTCCTCCAGCTCCTCATTCTCCCAAGTTGTTATTAAGATGTTTGTCATTTCAAAGCGATCCTCTGTCGCCTGACGGCCCACTTCACTTATCAGTTTGATGGGAAACACAAAGACAGGAGGGAGCGAGCAGCCCGTCTTTCTGTGAGTTCCTCGGAGAACACAAAAGTGCAGAGACAAAGAAGTCCTTGTCACCGGGTGAAGAATGACAGCTATGTGTGGACGGCTCTGCCAGGCTGGAGGAGCCGCCTCGCTGTGCACCAACTCTGGCCTCAGCTGCCCTCTGGACGCTCTCTGCAGCCTGCTTCTCTAATCAGGTCGTTCTGTTGAGGCACTACTGTCCCCAGTAATAAAGATACATCACTATCACATGTAACAATAAGGCTATCACAAAGCAAAGTGCATTCGCATCAGGCTGCTAATCTCATTTCTGATCATTGTGAGGGGACAAATCATGAACTTTAAAGACTGTTAAGACAGATTCTTGCACGAAGTCTAAAGGTTTTACAACTCGCAGTGTGGTGAGGGGATGGATTTAGTTTGTTCGTCACTTGTCAGAAACTAAACTGAAGCAGATGACTTTCAGTGGGCTTGAAGTGCAAA
>JAQFJB010000015.1:17061491-17071647 GCA_029874875.1 Naso minor
TACAAGCTGGTGGATTCCGTCCGTGCTTTCTCCTCGCACATAACTGTGGTTGCCGCTGACACAAACACAACAACAAGGCTGGAACACAACAAAATCATACAACCAACAAATTTTTATGCGGCCCCGTGCTTTGTGCTATCACACTCTAAAGTCCTGCAGGAATGTAATCAATGACAAAAACTCCATCAGAGTATTTTCATGATAAGTGTGTTCTCTGATTGAAAGTGTTACAGCCAGTTCACACCAAAGATTCACGACAAGATGAGCTGGGACTTGGAATTACTTGCAGTGCGCCAGTCTGCAACCTTCTGAAACCTGCCAGTTACACCCCTGCAACTATATGAGACAGTGTATCGTTACCATAGCAACAACTCTCTGCATTTCCACCCTAACCCAAATTTTCGCAGCTTTTGTGGCACACAATAATGATGTGCGGCTTTTTAAATCATGAACGGAGACTTTGATAGTGAATTACTTGCCGCAGTCACAGTTTCAGTGCTGAAGAAAAATGACAAAAACATAAAAATACACAAGGGTCGAGAATTTAGAACCGTCCACAGGTGCTCCAATGGAGCAACGTCACCAAGGGTGCTTACACAAACTAACGCCAGGAGCTTGAAACGGGAGATCTCCCCTCTTTTGTAAATTTCTCTTGTTTACTCCCAGAGCAGTTCAGACATTCAGAGGAGCTGGTGTCAGCACTGATAAGCAGAAAAAACACCACCTGTTAAAACAGCATTTCACTGTCGCTTCGAGCTGATTGGCTGTTGAAACAAGTGACATGTCTTACATTCTAAAAATGGCCTCTGGTGACTTGACAAGCCGAGTTGCAGGCAACGGTTGCAACAGTTTGGTCTTGTCATGAATCAGATGCAAACTGGCCTTTAGTCAGCAAGAGGAGAGCAGGTCTGAAATCAGCCCCAGTGACACAAAGTTCTACATCTGCGTAATAGAAAAGACGAAAAGCAACCACAAGATGTCGTGCATTGAATACTTGCATTGATGAGAGTGCTATAAGCTGCCAAATTTATGGCAATGATCGAACCAAGGGAGAGACCAAAAATTCCAACTCTGTCTGGCATCACTTGAGGATGGTCCTTCACAACGTTAAACGCCGTCTGTGCAGAAGCAGAAAACGGGAGAAAAACCGATGAAGAAGTTTTCGCATCTGCTGATCCATGAATATCAAGTTCTGAAAGTTTGTTGTTCTTGCTATTTGAAACAAATCTAACCAAGTTCTAAAGTGAATAAGTATAAGGCTGGGAATCGCCAGAGGTCCCACGATGTGATATTATCACAATACTTGAGTCATGATACGATATTATCGCAGTATTGTGATATGTTGAGTATTGCAATATCATATACTGTGATTGTTTCACCCTTTTTCAACTGCAAATCATTTTCCTGGAGTAAAGTTTAGTCATCATTATCTATTTTACCATCTAGTGGACTGAAAAATCAACTGATTTTTATTATTCTATTACCCCAAGACGTTGAGTTTGTATTTTCAACATTTAAGAATTTATATTTTTTTTAAAAACAAATTCTGTGAATTGATACAATATCATCACACAAAATCTACAGTGATATTATGCAGTGCTGATTTTTTCCCCCACCTCTAGGTATAGAGAATGTTTTCTTTTCACTCAACAAATGACTTAAACGATTAAAAGATTATTAAAAAAGCTGATGCTGCTGTTCATGAGCCGATTAATTTTCTGACTTTGGAGGAATTTTCAGCAGCAGAAACAGACAAAATAGAGCAGCAACATAGCAACCAAAGTAAGGCTGTAAAGAAGAAGTGAAAAAAATTTTTCTTCCCACTAACAGAGCGAACAAGAAAACAGCTTCAGACAGAACGTGGAGACTTTGAAGGTCATAAAATAACATCAAACCTCAAAATACTTGAACTGCAGATCTGTCGACTCCAGCTCACCAGGAGAGAAATACTCCAACGCAAAAGAAACGTAACCACGTGACGCCAGCAAGGCTGAACGATACTCCAGCAGCCCTCCACCTCCCCCCCACATGTCCAACAGCCCAGGGAAGGGTCCGGGACCTGAGGAAACAGGTGTCAAAGATGGGTCACAGGGTATTCGGGCCTTTAAAGATAACAAGAGGAGGAAGTGCGTTTTTCGGGTGATGCAGCTGTACCTGGAGGTATGAAGAGGGTCCCGCGCACTCCTCTCTCTTTAACACTGACCCTCTTGACCCCTGGAGCCATGTACCATCTCTCGATGAGCGTGGAGGCCAGAGGAGTCTGCTCCCTGAAGCCCTCAGCAATGTGTCCACTGTAGACGGAGATGTTGAACAGCATGGGGGTGCAGACGTTCATCTTTCTCAACCTGACAAGAGAAGCACAGGGCAGAGTACAAGCAGCGTCGCGGCCAAACTCATTTAATGACAGACAGACTGACTTCAGGGCTTCCTGAAGTCAGTGCACACTGTCTACTCTGCTTTACTGATTAACACGTAAATTTAAATCCAACCAAAACGACTCGTCTCTTTCAGGTTTTGAAGCTGCAAATGTTGAATTGTGTTTGAAAAATGTGGCACATTCTGCAGTTTTACTCTAAATTTGACAGTTTAACAAAACTAGCACAATGTAAGCCATCACAAAATGTAAATATAGTTATAAGGCAATTTAATGTGATATTGATTTCAGGTGATATTTCATTACTGAATTACCTGAGGCCTGTGCGGCTGCCTTGGATGGGACGCATGCTCCACACCAAACCCATGGCCTCCTTTCCTGTGTACGTGCCCCCAAAACTCAAATCCTCTGCAGCTATAAGAGCAGTAAGATGTGACGTCAGCACCAGGAAAACAAAGAATCTGAAATAATATCCAACGAGTACTTAAGCAGTAATGTTAAGGACAGACAGCAAACATCTGTGGCCACTTGTCCTTGTAGTTCCCTAATTTAACACACTTATGCGATAGGCCAAACTTTTCCCTTTTTGTTATTTGCCTTCCTCTTGAGTTCCAGACAGGAAGACAGATCCCGTTCTTTCAACTGTGTGTGTAGCAACAAGGAAGAGACTTGTTGTGACTTGTTTGTTTACCACGTTATGTTATTTGCAGACTCAGATTAGCACTTTATGTAGGAATCACTTATCTAGCAATTTACTTCTGGTGCGTATTTGATTCTAATTTGATTTTAAAATTACATAAAATGCTGATCTGAGTCTAAAATAACATGACAAGGTAAATAAACAAGTAACAATGAGCACACAGGACCGTTTAGAGTTGTAGGAAAGTTTATCTGATGACTTCAGGTGGAGGCAGGCTAGCACTTCCTATTGACTACCAGTGTTTGAGCTAAGCTAATTAGCAGTGGGCGAGCTCTGCCCGTCTCTTCCTTGTCACTGCAGCACAGTCGACAGAATGTATCTGTGTTCTTGTCTGGAACTCAAGAGGGAATGCAAATAACAAAAAGAAAAAAGTTGGCGTATCTCTTTAAAATCGATGACGTGGACGTTATACATGGGAAGAAAACCCACCAGACACTACTCCTCTGTGGTCACTGACGTAGTGTCCGTAGGCCTCCCAGTAGTCCTTGTCCTCAGAGTGGTGGAGGGCATGAAGTGTTACTGGAGACCCTGGAGGCAGATTGTCCACCACCACCTTGAGCGTCTCATCTACCAGAGTGCGAGTGGGGAGAACAGAGAGAATCGGAGGGACGGCTGGCGACATGGTGGACATTCGCCTGTGGAGAGATGCAACCGCATGAGCAGAATGTCTGTAGTTCACACAGGCTGCGTCAGTGATGGATGATAGTTGTGAAAGTGTGTGGAACATTTAGACCAAACTACTCAACCGCACAAAATGTAAGGATCTACTGACCATCTGCTCCTATACGCAGCAATTTTACAAATATCAGAATTTAGATTAAATAACATGCAAGGACAGAAATTACATTTCACAGTTCTTCACACATTTTTAATGCTGTGCACGTGTATGTCATTTCACAACATGGTTACTGGTCCTCTTGACTACAAATAATCAGTAACTGACCTGAAAAAATATTACAGATGTCCTCCTATTCAAAGCAGCTCCAACAGCAAAATGTGTCATTAATAATGTCAGATACAATCATTAATCGGCCACAGGGGGCATTTTTCTGCAGAATGAGTACTTCTAGATTTTTGATGATCTTTTTGTACTTTTTCAGTGATGGATTTTTCAGTATCTTTACATTTTTGAAGTGGTACTGGTGATTTAAGGTACCTGTTTTAGTACTTCTTCCACCACTGACTTAAAATGAAAAGTGACTGAACCAAACACTCAAATCTTCTGCCAAGAATGAGGGAGTTTCCACTCCAGACATAAAGGCCAAACCGGTTCAGCTGTTTGTGGTGGAAAGTAATAAAATATATTTACTCCATTTTGAGACATATGTAACATTACTTTACTTGGGTGTTTCCATCTCATGCCACTTAATGATTCTGCTCCACTGGAAGCACTGATTCACTGACGTTACAATATTGTTACATGGCTATAATCAATATCTTCTTTTTGGATGAACATACAAAAAAGTCTGATCAGTAAAAACGAAACTGAAACAAATTATAATAGATAAAAAGTAACTTAAAATGAAAGTAATGTAGGCTACCTTAAACATTTTACATGCAGGACTTTTACTTGTAACGTTAATGGAGTAAACTAAGCCTGACGTTACTTTCTAAGTCTGGTTGAGCCGCAGTTAGCCGTAAGATGCTGTCACTTTAGCTTGTTTTGAGTTTTCTGCAGGTGTGTAAAAAGGTTACCTGAGGCTGCTTTGGCCAAATACCTGCAGTTGTTGTGCAGCAAAGTACGCGGGCCGCAGGCTTCCTGTCCTAGAGCTAAAGCACCGGGTCACGTTCATCTCTACACTCGAGTTACACTTCTACAGCTCTACGGCAACTTCACGGTAACGTTGGGGTTTTGCATTTTATATCGAAGAGGCGTGGAGACGGAGCTTTAAAGCCTACGGGGAGGGAAGATAGCGTCGGTTAACCTGGTTTTAGGCGGTCTCTGCGGTTAAAGTGCAACAATTCTGATTAATATGCACTGGGAATAGCTCACCGCATTTGACCTCGTAGTAACAGGATACATTTACCTGTCGGTATTTTGGCCTAATGTCACTTGATCCAAATGTCCTTCCCGGTTGTCCATGTCCGACAGGTGAAAGAATCCTCTTCCTACGTCAACTTTCGGAGATGACGGTGCGGAAACGCTCAGAACAATCCTCCTGAACGTTTGGATTGATTTACTGTGATTTAACGTCACGGCAGTTGGTTCCCAGGAAGACACGCGCGCCGTTTCTGCTGCACAACGCTGCAAAGTTACGGCTCGGCTCGGCTCGGCTCGGCTCTGCTCGTTCTTTTTCGGGTTTCCATCGTAAAACTCCGCCTGGGGCTCCGGTCTGAACCGGTCTGCACCTACAGAGATGGTCTGTCAACGTGTGACTGTTTGCTGGAAGTGCCCAGGCCTCGAAAGAAAGAGAGGAAGAAATTTGGGAACTAAATCCGGTGAAGTCCTCCGCCGGAGCCTTGTTGTGTTTTGGATCCTACATTCACCCATTTAAACCAACCCGAGTTATTTCCATTTACGTCATTTCTCTTAGGACGGGTTTAGAGTTTCTGCAAGTTCCATCAGGAAAAATATCGCTGCGCTTGGAATCTCACCTGTGATCTCTTTGTTGTAGTTATGTAGGCAAGTAGAAAACTGATGCCAAACAAATCCTTGTTTCCGGTAGAAATAAAAACACATTTACTTTTACTAAATACAGAATGATTTATAAATCTTATTAATTTATCTCCAATTCTTTATGATTTACGGCATGGGCTACTTTATTTATTTATTTATTTATTTATTTAAATGTCTGTAGGCTACCAGAACAGTTCTACAAAGGACTTACTGTTGTTCACGCGCGTTCCGGCGGACACGACCGCGAGGGATCAGAGAAATCCAAATGCACGTGAGCTCTGTGGTGAACTTCAGACCCTTTTTTTTTTTTTACACACTTTCCTGTGGCAGTACTACAGCATACCGCCACGTGTTATCATTATTTCACAAAAGTGATGAAAGTTAATGTCTGCCAGAGTTCAGGACTTTAAAGTCAAGCAGTTAATGTTTCAGCTGTGGAAAAAACAACAACTTGTAACGTGTTGTTCGATAAAGATTCAAAAAAGAAATGAATCATGCTGTTAAATGCTTGTTTAAAAATATCTTTTCAGACTTAAAGTGTTATTAACCCTTAATTATTTTCTAAATATCGTCATTGTTGACGAGCTCTTAATTTACTGGATCAAAGTTTCCAACTGACAGCGATCTGTGGACCTGTAATATATTTATATTACATATATATTTGTATGATTCAATTAATAGGCCTAGAGGAAAAGAGATAGTTGGGTAGGATTGCATAAGTGCATGCTTCTTCCTACTCCTTTTCGAACATTGTTTTTGTTGTTAATTGTTTGTTTTGTTATTGTTTATAAATGTCTTGTTCGAAATAAATTCAATCAATCAATCAATATATAGCCTATATAGAATTTTTGTTGACAGTATAACGTTATTTTAAAAAAAAAAAGAAAAATACACCAAATGTCAAGTAAGAAGACAATTGTAAAATTAACTTTAATGCACTTTGAAAACGTCAATAAAGGTTGAGATATGAAGACTAAGACAGGGGAAACATTCAGACAATTTAGTGATATGTTTGTTTGTTTGTTTGTTTGTTTGTTTTTAGTGCAGCGTAAATTTGATTTTTCACGTCTGTCGTCGCGAAGCGGAACTTTAGCGACATCCGGGAAATTGTCGGACCCGTGTTGCAGACGGACCGGAAACATCGTGAGGTTACTAAAGTCTCTCCTGAAATCTCGCACCTGGTGAGTTTCTAACAGGCGTCTTGCTCGTTCTTTCACTCCACTTTCAGACCGTTTACTACCGACACATAACGGGGCTTCCGCCTTTTCAGTCCCTCTAACATTTAAAACAAAATGTGTCACGAAAAATGTGAATTTTGAAGATTTGTTCAGGTCCACAGCAGATGGCGGGAGACCACAGCAGCCTCATTGCAGCTGCAGAAAGCGCTGCTCTGACTTTGAGTCCGTGTTAACGCTTGACTCTTGACTGCAGACCCCAAAACACGAGCAGCTGAGCGACTTCATTCAAAACTCCGTCGGTTTAGTTGTTTTGCCTTTCTGTGCCACACAGTCAACCTGTGTTCATCATGTTGCAAATAGTTCATTTTACAGCACTGAAGAACCCGTAAAATCCGTCACCGTCATAATGGATTATTATAGAAACAACACTGAGTGCTTGGTCACTGGTTAAGTGTTGTACACAAATATTTGTAAAGACTTTACAGCCTTACATCAGTATTTTTGCATTATATCCTTGGAGCTGTTACATATTTAACTGCCAGTTTATTCAGTGCAGTCTGTTGCAACAGTTTTGCAGTGTCTTGTTTACTTGTTGACACACCCCCAGAGTAATTTTACACCTTTTTATCACTCAGATCCGTCCCGTAAAAGTCCTCGGCTGCTGTCTGTGTGTCTGTCTGTCCACAGCTTCCCTCAGAGCAGAGACGATGTTGAGAAGCGCCTCAGCACAGGTGAGCAAACGCTACTCGACCATATTTACTGCACTGTAAACATGTGGGCCCAGTGCATTTCAAGTGATCTGATTTGCAGAAGCAGTTTTAAGACTTAAACTGTCATCATGGATGGGTGAAGCGTAATCAGCATTTGGACTTTCGTTACATTTATGTCAATTAAAAAAAAAAAAAAAGTTTAGAAGCTTCTGAGCTTAAATGCAGCAGCACACTGACATCTGGTGACTTGGAGAACTACAACATCTTATAAATGTCATTTCTGCAAAATTTTGAATAGTTGTCCATGTTAAACAAGCAGCGAAGGTGTTTGCAGCCCGTAAGCTCAGACACAGAATACTGGAGGGAGATGCACAGCAACTCTTTATGAAGTCATTACTGTCATTTTATCTGAACTCTCATCCCTCCACAGATCTTCAGACAGGTGGTGAGACACAGGAGCACTGACACCAGCCTCATCCTGGAGAGATGTGAGTAGACCTTCAGAGGTGGATTTCTACACCCTCACGTCTCGCCCTGAGTAAATCCGTCCACTCTTTACCCGTTGAATTAGTCTAAAGACGAGGATGTTTGTGTTTGTATTCCAGCCATAAACCGCGTGCAGCTGTTGGGCCGAGTGGGTCAGGACCCCGTGATGAGACAAGTGGAGGGTCGTAACCCCGTGACCATCTTCTCCTTAGCAACCAATGAAATGTGGCGCACTGGAGATGGAGAGATGAGCTCAACAGGTAAAATGACAGAGGACATTTGATGATAGAAACGTGAGGAGGCGGGGCAGTTACATTTAATCACGTCAGAGCCAGGAAAGTCAGTGGGCTTAATGCTTAAACACCTGCAAAGACACAGACAGACACGTTTATTATGCGTACAGTGGATGGGTGGGAAAGGTTGATATAAAGGACAAAAAAAAACAACAGATGAGAGCGACTTGACACTTCACAGCTGTTTAGTAATGTGCTAACACACCACCTCAAATAGAGCCTTTTTTACTTGATTTTTTTTCTTCTGTTAAGATAAATGTCCAACATGCTCCACAAACAGTTAAATAAGTGATTACACTGCGTAAAAACGCTAGAAAAACTCTGACAGTGTAAAAGAGTCATAAATGTCCATTCTGTCATAATTCTGTTGAATTTCTTCAAGCTGCATCTCTTCTCTGTTAAGATAAATGCCCTGTCTCGGCCAGCTGCCTTACCCTTTTACAACAATGCCAGCTCGCCTCTGATGCAGCTCTGATAACTTCCTCTGGACGCAGATCAGAGGCGGAGTGAAACTGACCCCCAACCTGCCTCTGTAACTTTTATACAGGTGGCAATAGGGCTGCACAATCAAAATTTAATAGAAATCATAACATGACCTACTGCAATTTATGAATCGCAGGGAGGTGCAATATTTGTTACAGGTGAAAAGTGTGTCAAAATACCATTTAATTCAAATATTCAAATATTGCTGAGCTGCAGAGTTGTCCTGGCCTACACATCATGTTCTACAGACTTAAGAAAATATCTTTGTTTGGTGCAGATTCCTACAAAAATCACACCGTCATCATGTTGATATGTTAATCAATGAAAAAGAGAACAATAATTTAAAAATGATCATTCCTTCTTGTATCGCAAATCATATCATAATCGCAATATCACTGTAAATAATCGCAATTAGATATTTTCTCAAAACTGTGCAGCCCTAGATGGCAAGGCAGAGAAAAGGGCTGTGTGAAAGGAGCCGTCATAACAATCCGATGTAACTGAAATCCTCCACGCCGAGGAGTTGTTGTGTAGTCTGCTTGTTTTTACTAACAACAAAGCAAAAAACAAGAATCTACGATTCATTCCTGGTCTGATACTTTACGTTTCAGATGATAGCAGGATGATCTGCTCCCTTCCATCTATGAAAGAATTTCTGTGCCTTCAGTGACTTGTAATTTCTCATTTTGCTTGCTGTGTAAATTCTTATGATTTAAAAACAATACAGTAAAATCAGTCATCACATTTCAAGTAATTTCACACAGACAGGACTACTGTTCATCGTCTAGAGATGTGAACAGTCATTCATGTAGCCTTTTCATAGCATTGAATTCTGTTCATTATCAGTTGCATGAGTAATTAACAAAAAGAGTATGATTACATTGAACTGCATTGAAACACTGTTGACTGAACAGACATTCTTTAAGATTGGTCACATTTATTTTTTCAATGTATCTCGCATGTTCCTTAGCAGGCAGAGTGGACGTATTTGAAGTAGACGTGGTGTCGTTGGATCTTTTTTTCCAACTATTTTTCCTCCGTTGGTCTTTTATTTGTTGTTTTTATTTTGGGCAGCAGTTTTCCATCAGAGTTCATGGGGAGTTCGGTTTGTTTTCAGCCTACAGGGGGCGATACCGTGTCAGAAAGCCAAAGTTCCTGGATGTGCTGGTCTGATATGTGTCCTTAAACCTGTCATTTGCTAAAGACTAACACATAAATTTATTTTACCTTGCTGTCTACTAAAAACCTGTTTAATATTTGGTGAATCTGAATTTTTGACGCACTGTCACGATGCTGGAAACAGACTTTAGGACGG
>JAQFJB010000015.1:17127752-17141435 GCA_029874875.1 Naso minor
GGAAGTCCTAGAAACATTGGAAAACTTAAAGTCATATCTGTGTTCATAACATAATCCTGTGGTGTATAAAGTTGTGTTGTAGGAGCTCAGAGAACTCACACATAGCACTGTTTTGACTGCCATGTCCGATTCAACGTCCGGACATCGCGACGTTCGCGCCTTCAGGACGTCAGTGATGTCGCAGAATGTCAACACTTACTAGCCGTCGCGACACTATCTCATGCAAATTCACCTGAAGAGTTCTGTATTTTTAAAAAAAAAATTGTGTATTTTTGCAAGCCTGCAGTTAGTTTCTGAAACACATTTACTGTACATGTAATTTTTACGATTTAATAGTTCATAAATCAGGAAGAAATCATTTTGAGGAACCAGGAACCAAACAAAGCCGACCTATGTTCGTAAGCAAAACTTTGGCCCCGAATTTGCCATAACTTGTAAAATACTCTTAACCAAATCGTGATAGTGCCATTAAAAAATCGGGATATGATATTTTTGTAAGTTTGCCCAGCCCTATGGGCAACTTTGGCCTACCACCAAAGCTGTTACTTCCTGACATTCTGTTGATGGGGATAGTTCAGTTTTTTACTGTTTTAAACTAAAATGTCTGCCAGATTTTACATATTGCACCTTTAAAAGTGATTCAACTAATCAACAAATACAGTAGATTATAGCAAATTTGAACCACGCCAACGGACATAAGTTCAGGTATTGGAGATGGTCTCTCTGCTTCTGCATCAGAGAATTAGTACTTGGTTATTTGTGAAACCCTTTCAAAGACAGCAGTTTTAGCTTACCGTTACTGTTTTTGATCACAGATAGCTCGATACTTGTGTTCAAGGCAGTGGCTGGTTAAAAATGTCAGTTTTTCCAGTGGTGAAAAACCCAACTAACACTGAAACGTCATAACTCAAGTTGTGTTTGTCCCCATGCACGGACCAAAAATCTAATATTATTGGTCTGTGAACTCCGTCTTGCCTGTCTGTGGTGGAAATAGTTCCTGTGTGTGTGTGTGTGTGGGTGTCCGGTCCTGTTATGTTTCATCTTGAGGTGTTTTCACAGTTTAAAATGCAACCACTTAGCATGATTCATGCCAGTGTGTGCTACAGCTCAGAAATCCTCATTTCAAAACTTCCAGGAACTCCAGTAATTTCTTTTTATGACCCTGTCTCCATGAAGCAGTGCCATAACCCTGAGCTAACACAAACATAAATTTGCATGTCTTCATTCTTTCTGTCATTTGCATTTTTTTTTTGCCTAAAGTTTACATAAATTCAATATGAGCACAACTTCACGGGTGTTTGTGTGTTAAAACAACTTCTCAAAGCCCTTTTAAAGCTCTTCAAGTCTTGATGACTGGTTCAAGCAAACATGCAGTCAGAAAACAAGACTCCCAGTTCACTGCTGCAGAAATGCTTTGCATGAATATGCAAAATTAATCACAAGTGAGAAATCCAGTCAGTGTCCTGTCAAGGTGTTTTGGGAGGTGTGAACACTGCTTGATGCAACGTGATAAACATGTTCATTTTGTTTTGTGTTATTTGAAATCAACATCTCAGTTTTTCCTTTTGCGTTGTTCCTCACTAGTTTGCATTTCATCAGTTCACCTTGAGAATGTGTGTGTGTGTGTGTGAGCTGTTATTGACAATTAATTTAGAGAGTGCAATAAGTGGGATGGCTTTGACAAACTTGTTAGTGAACATTTCCCTGTTTATTACACCCCTGTGCCGTTGTTGTTGACACCTGTATAGGACAAACACAACCTGAGGCTGATGATAAGTGGATATCCAGTTTAATATTAGATTACGAGCTGTGTTTCAGTGTGTGCTTGGTGTGACACACACCGACTGCCTCTGGAAAGGACATGTCAACATGTTTGTTGTCTCTGTTGAGGCAGAAATGTTTGTAGAGCTTTAACACGTTCTCCACCTTTCCTACAATGTAATGATCATATTCTCCACGAGGTTGTTCTGTTTTTTCTTAACAATCTGGGATAGAGAACTCTCTTTGTGTGTGTGTGTGTGTGTGTGTGTGTTTAAGCATTATGTTGAGCTGACACTCCACCACTATAACTGTTAGTAGTCAGCTCATAGACAATAAGCAGTTCTCTCACTCTCACTCTCTCTTTCCTACTTTTAGAAACAGAGTGGGTTTTCTGAGTGGGAGTTTGGAAAAGATACTTTGCTGACTCTGCTGGACAAAAACACTGAAGAGAGAGAGAGACTGGGAGAGAAGCACAAGTGTTTGCCTCTAACATTTAAGCCAATATGACGAAGGAAAAATGTGTGCATGGGGTTTTTTAGGATTTTGTGTTTATTTGAATATAATTTGAATAATTTTCTGTCAGACCTGTAAAACTGAAGGCTGACTTTAGACATTTCAGGCCCCCTGAGAGTATCTGACGTCTTGGGGAGCTTCTCCCTGAACTCTCTTCAAGGGTTTTTTCCATACGTCACCTAGGCTACTGCTTCCTGTTTTTCACATTGATATCAATACAACATGCCTCTAGATATCTGCAGTATTAATTCAAAGAACGGAAAGCAATATACAGACATGTATAAAGATGTAAAAAGCAGTCACGCTCTGTGCACTTAGATCCCACCATTTGTTTGGAGATGTTTTGTCAAATGTCTTACACATTTTCCCTTTTGAGTCACTTTACAGAATGAAATCCCCTAAATTTCTTTGCATGTTGAATTTAAAAGTTTGAATTCTTTAAGAGATCAAAAAATGTAAAGTCAGGCATTTGTTTACAAACCAGAAGCAAAGACTAGAAAAATGTTTTTGTATATCAGAAGTGTCTTTTTTCTGCTGCTGCTAATCGTTTGTGATTTCTCTGTTTATCCTGCAAAGCCTCGGGGTCGCCAACAAATTATGTTTATATGCAACTAATTTGCAATAGCTAATATGTTTTGAAGGCATTACTGGATTATGTTTTCCAATAACACAGTGACGTTGTTGATTAATTAATCATTAATTTCTCCACCAAAATTTTCAGTCTTGCAGCACAATAACATTATGTTATTAACAGCATTTGGTTGCAGTTAAGCAAAGATCACAATGTGGTTTAAAATAAAAAATGAAGTGATACACAGCATTTATTGTTTCTCAACATTTAACTAAATCCTGAATTATTTTGCCTAAACTCTACCAAAATAGAGTCATTCAAACCTAAGTGGAGGAAAAATTTTGTGCTTTATGAACATAATTTCTAGGTGACAGAGCTGCTCAGAGTTTTTTGACTGATGGGTTTGAAACCATCATCTTGAGCTATAAAAACAAATTGTGGTATTCGTGGACTTTCTGTCTCCTGTGTAAGTTCTCTTTTATTTGGTTTAAAGACCACAAACACAGATATGGTGGCATATTTGCTGATCTATTTTGTACGCAACCACGGCCATACATGCTGTTCACTTAGCTGAGGTGGAAGGTGATGAAAGAGATTTGATGATGTTGATTTCAGAAGTCAATCTTACATTGAGCTTTGATGGAAATTTAAAGTTTGTCCTTTTTGTCAGTGGTTTCCCGGTCAGTTAAAATCATTCTCTCTTCTCCTATTATCAGTGAAAGGCCACTTTTTCTTTGCTATCTGCAGCAACGTTGCGCAAACAAGTTGCAGCTAGATTAACTGCACTTTACAAGCATAGCATCACGCATGAATGGCTGGATTATGTATGCTGCAAGAGGCAAATTTAATGCAAACACTCAAATTTAACATTGTTATTATTGGCGAACAAGTCTTCCCTGATTTAAAATCTCAGCTGAATAAACTGAAAAACATTTAAAGTGAGAGTGAGGAGGAAAAGGGAAGAGAAAATAGTGGGTGGATGGAGGAATAAAGATGTGAGCAGGAAAGCAGATGAGGTTTACGAGGGGAAGGAGAGAGAGCAGGAAGAGTGAAAGTGTGAAGGAGAGATGATGATGATGATGAGGAGGAGGAGGATGAGGAGAGAAGCCAAGGCCTTTGGGCAAAGCCAAGACCGCCTACAGATGCTCTCTCCTTCACTCCCTCCCTCTCTTCTCACAGTTTTCCCTCTTCCTCTCTCTCTCTCCTCTCTCTTCACATGTCCTCTTGTCCTCTTCCTCATCTCTCTCTCTCTCTCTCGCTCTCCTCCCTTTCTGCCTAATCTGACTCTCTCTCCTCTCGCCTCTCTCTCTCCTCCTCATCCAGCCCCAGAGGAGAAAGAATGTAGGCCAGTGTAGAAGTGAAGTGAAGGGCGTGCAGGCTCGCTCAGACAAACACACCAGACCTTCACCTTCCTCAGTGAAGGACAGCATCATATGTGTGTATCTGTTATTTAAATATTCCACCGATTTTTCTCCGACATTTTGATTTTGATTTCTCATTTAGAAAAACAAACATATTGCTTAAGTGGTGGACAGTGTTGCGTTCTGACTTTGAGGCTTTTGTAAGAGGCGAGAACAAGTCAACAGGAAGGTTACAACAAGAATTCACACCTAAGAGTTTCATCACAAGTTAGTTTTTTTTTGCCTCCTCTTTACTCATCATTACATTGACTTAAGTTATTATCTGATGCAAACATTAATGTCACCGTGTGTCAGGTCCCAGTCTTTGCAAACACAGTCTGTAACTTATCGGTGAAATTTAATGAGCAGTTTTCCAAAGTTGCAGTTTTATTGGCAGGAATCATTGGAAACTTACTAAAAAAACAAAAACTGTATACTATGAGTATAAAATACTTAATGTACTAAAATCATACAATTCAGAGCACTCAGAGTTCAGAGGGTAAAATGACATACATGTTACTGAGTGAGGGAGAGAGAGAGAATGCTTATAAATAGAGGTAGGAAGGTCAGAGGGAAAGAGTCAGGCTTCCTGTATCCAGCCTCACAACCGGATACACACACGCACACATGCAGTATGCACCAAACAATCATGTAACAAATGTTTTGCGTGTTTCCAGTTTTTATGTTTGTTTTTATGAAGAATCTAAAATGATAATTGTATTTTCTGTTCTGCTTTAATGTTTTCTTCTTCTTCTGTCTCCTACTCTTCATACTCTTCTGTCTGGAGCTGCAACTAATGACTAATTTCCTCATCCATTAATGCATTAGACCATTTAAGGCCAGTAAATGGTTAGAAATGCTGATCAGAATTTCCCAGACAGAATTTCCCAGAATGATCTGTGAAGTTTTCAGATTGCTCGTTTTGTCCCACTGACCGTCAAAAATCAAAAGACATTTAGTTTAAAATGATGTAAAACAGAGAAAAGCAGCAAAAGCTGGTGTTTTAGAAGGAAATAGTTAACATTTTTACTTGATGAATTGTGTAAACAATTCGGCAAATCAGGTGATTAAAGATTATTATTCACTGACCAAATAATATTATTTATACATAGTGTATAAATTTTTAAACTTTTCTGCTCCATATCAAACCCTCTGCTTGCTTATACTCTCAATATTTGTTTCTTTGTGAGACTTCTCACTTTGCCTGTATGTCTTCTGTACTTTAGTATAGGCCTACACCTCTTTTTTTCTCTGTGTGTGTGTGTGTGTGTGAACATGTCACTGGTGACCGCGTTGCACTTGCACTCTCAAGAACAGTGTGTCGATCAGAAGTGCATGCATGTTAAAGTTGTGTGGGTGTGTATAAACACGTCACTGGTGACCACGTTGCATTTGCATTCTCGAGAACAATGTGTTGTCCAGAAGTGCACGCATGTTTAAGTTGTGTGTGTGTGTGTGTGTGAGAGAGAAGACAGTGATCTAATAAGAGTTGATCGTGTACCCGACTGCAGCTGCTCGCACACACCCACTCCCTGTCAGAGACACAGAGGAGAGAAAAGAAGCCTGTAATTAAATATATTAGACTTTTAAAAAAGAGGAAAAACCCAACTCAGTCAGAATCGAACTCGGGATCAGCTTATGTATAGAAATATGGCCACAGTTGGTGGACTGCACAGCAGTGAATCAGGTCTTAATGTTTCACCAAGATAAACATTTTAAATGAACATAAGTTGGTCTGTTTTAGTGTAGTACGCACTGCAGTCACATATCCGCCTCTGCACAGAGACAACAACTTCTCCACCATGAAATTTGCACAGGAACTGTTCAGCAGCAGTGCTGCTTAAAAACACCTTTGTGATGTTGTGCAGCTGCTCGTTTTCCCTGAGGCCTGATGAGCAAAAGATAATACTTTATAACAAGGTAATCAGATAAGCACTTTGAATTGTTCTGTGTCTAAATGATGTTATATAAAAACTTGCCTCCGCTTGCCTAATCATTTCTTCTGACGTTAGCACGAGCTCTTTATTTCAGGTGAGGCCAGGCGCCTCTTCTGCAGAAATGTCGAAGAAAACACAGATATCATCTTAAGATAGGGACATTTCTCTAATGCCAAATAAATCTTCTTAGAACTGAAAATTGTGGGAACAAAAATCCAACACTTGTTGTCCATTCCTGTGGAAAGCTGTGACGCTTGAGCCAGACGACAAGACACAACAGTTTCTGCTGTGATCCCAGGTAGTCTGCAGGGTTTCCTGCAACATTTTGTTTTGGAGGCGCCCACGTTGGACCTGTTCACATGAGTCAGCTCAGTTTGTCACTTGTCAGTTAGATAATCAGTCTGCAGGGAAGTTCAGACACTTAACTGCTAAAACAAAGAATCGTAGTAACATGGGGATTAAAAAGCTTTTGTATCATTTCTCCACTTTTGTTCATGCTGTCTCAGAACCAGTTGTCTGCGGCCCCTTTGGACAAACATACGTAGTAGTGACACAAGCGCCTACTGTCCTAAAGATCTTTGGTAGTGCGTGCCAGGCAGGCAGAACTCTGAGGTGATGAGGTAATGTGTTTATATGTGACTGAGAAAGAAGTTATAAGCCAGTTGTGTGGCAGTAATGTCCCCGGAGACCTATGACCTCTATTTTCTGTAGGGTAACGTTACACAGCCATTTGTATTAACGTTACGTGATAAGGTGCAAACTAACAGCTGTAGGCAGAGAATATAATTACGTTGTTGTCACTGCACAGAACAATGAAATTTTTTTTAAAAAATCGTTTCATCTGAGTTTGCGGGTATTCTGATCCGATCACAGGCATTAATAGTAACTACATAAAAATAGCAATCTCTTAATGCTGAGGGTCTCGTTTGCTGTTACAGGAAATTTATCTTCATCAGAGGAGTCATGAGACTGTTTCATAAATACTTAAAAGTTCCCTGTAGTCCTTTTAATCTGCAGCTCTGACATCTGCTTTAACAGCTACTGACACAGACAGACACACAGACAGGGAGGAAGACAGACAGACACAGAGGGGAATGCTGCATGCTCAGATAAAACTGGGAAGGAAGTCTGAGTGGGGTTGCCATGACAACCACACCCTTCACACCCTGCCCCCTAAGCACATGCACACACATGTTTACACACATAAACACAAAAACGGGGCACTTCAAAAACCCGATCACTGACCAGGATACTCAAGTGCATGTAAACGCATTCAAAGTGAAATTGTTTGCCTCTTTGTTTTCTGATATTCTCTAAAAGGATACTCCATCGATTCAGTATCACACTGTCGTTACACTGGGGGAAATTCTAAACACAAACTTGAAAAATGATGCTCAAAAGCATCAGAGTGTGAGCCGAGCACCAAAAACAACGAACCCTTCAGGTCCTGCGGTGCAACCAGACAGCATCTCTCCTACGACCCTCCCTGCCTGCTCAACGGCAACATCTTTCAACTTTCATAGCTTACCTCTTGAAGATGACACTGCGCTGAATAAGCAGATCTTCATCAGTACAATCGTAAAATCCAGCCTTGTTAAATGAGCTTTGATATTATTTGAAAGAGCTCATGGATTGTTGTCATAAAATAAAACACAAAAGCCTGCAAGAGAAATAAATAAAGAAAAAAGAGCAGCACGAGGAGGTGGTTGGAGGGGAAATCTGTCTCTTCTAGTAAATATTTGTAATTTGCGTTGAGCAGATGAGTCCGAGCGAGAGAGAGGGAGAGACGAGCATGTTGCTGTTGTTTAATTAATACTGTCTGACAGACATTTTGCCTGCAAGGAAACAGTGTGCCATCTTTATTACCACACAGACATGCAGAAACTACAAAACTCAGCACGCACACTCAGACAAACACACACTCGCATCAGACCCCAACAGCAGTGCAGTCATCCGTCGTCTGTCCTCCCCCTCGGCAGCGCCCGCAGCTGCCTCACAGTCGAGGAACCAACAGTGAGACTTTTGCTAACATTTGCATACAAAAGACTTCCAATCAAGTGGCTGGTAAAGATACACGAGAGACACAGAAACATGTTGATTAACCAGTTTTAGCCAAACACATTACGAAATCTTCTTTGTTAATGTCCCATACTTTTCACTAGAAACCACACATTCTGTTTTGTATATCAGTTACTCTCCCTTAGATGTCTTGAAATGAAGATTTTTTTCTTTTCTTCCAGCGTTACTTCACATTTAACGGGTGATTTCTCAAATGCGAGTCACTCACTTTTACATTAGAAGCACTTCTGCTGCACACGCTTGGCCAGACGCGGCACAAAAACACTAGATCAGATGTGTTGGATTTAGAGGCTTTCTAGCTGAAACATAAGTGTTTTGAAAGTATTGAGCATACGACACAATAAAGATAACTTGGATTTTACCACACGAAGCTGCTGAGAGTTTTGGATGGATGTTTGCTGATGGCTTTGATGCTTTCAGGAGTGAACCTCCATAGACTGCCGGCAAAAGGGAATGCGCATTTTACAAATCACCTATTTCCCGTGGAGGAACGCTGGACGGAAAAAATTTTCTTCATTTCAAGACATTTAAGGCTGAGTAATTGATAAGCAAAACAGAATTTTGCAGGGAACTATTATTTCAAATAGCAAAATGGTCTATATCAAAAAACAGTCACATATGCCAAAAAATTACAAAAATTAATTATATTAATAATAATAATCATATTAAATCTATCTTTTTTTAAAATCAATTTAAACTAAATCTGGTGAATGATTAGGTAGAGGAGAACCAACCAATTGTCAACCATAGTTTATATTTCAGGCGGTCCAGAACTTAAATTCATCAGAGAGAGCGAGACAGATAGATTCAAAGTAACGTTAGCATAATGTTACCTGTACGGTAGCTTGTTAGCTAGCTAGTTAGCTTTGCTCACAACAGGATGGGGAGGTGGTGTGTTTGAGTGTTCTCCAATCATGTTCCTCTCAAACTAATGTCCTGCCTCTACATAAAAATCAATAAAGCGTAATAATACAACATTATATCATAGATTCATTGACACCAAGTATTGATATTTTATTACATAAATTCCTAAAAAATACTGCAAATACAAAGTCAACTTAAAGCAACACTGTAACTTCGACCACGACCCACTGCTTTGAAAAACGAAACTTAACGACACACGCTAAAACGTCGAACAAAACAGCAATTTTTGTAAAAGCGAGTCATATTTTACGTAGAAAATGTCCTCTGGTTCCCCCTCTGATATTAATATATTGCTTTGTTTGTTTGCAGCCTTTTATTTTAGCGGCGCCGTCACCAGCAACGACCCGGTGCTGCAGCTGCAGCTTCGGTCGGCATGAAGTCTACATGTTGCTTTCAGGAACCTCCGTGAATCACAGAGTTGAGGCAGAGCAGTCGTAGGACATCATCTTTGTAAAATATGACCCGATTCTACTCAAATGGTTGTTTTATGCGACATATGAACGTGTCGACATCTGCAAGTTTCGTTTTTCGAAGCAGTGGGTCACTCGGTCAAAGTTACGCTTCAGTGGGTAATAGATTAATAAAAATTGACTGACTGAGACTTTTCAGTCCACTAGATGGCGTTAAGCGTCCACTGTCTGGTGAGATAATAAAAAAAAGTAGATTGATTAAAGTGAGATGATTAGACTGAAAACTTTATCTTACTAGATGAAACAGATGATGCTGACAAGGCTTTACTTTGGGGAAATGATTACAGTTAAAAAAGGTGAAAAAAGAATCACGATATATAAAATAGCAATACACAATATATCGCAATATCGTGATAATATCGTATCGTGGGGAAGCTGGTGATTACCACCCTACTCTACATCCTGTTTGTGGCCGTTTCACCGAGAAATACTTCACTACACGGCTGTTAGATACCATGGAAACACCGCTTCAGGGCGTCTTTTAAACTCCTCTGCCGAAAAGTGATTCGGGTCTGGGGCCATTAGGCAGAGATTAGTTTCATTTTAGAAGTTTCATTTTAGAAGTCTATCTGTCAAAGAGATTGTGTTTCAATGTGCCATTCACATTTCGCTTTCATTAGTCATGCTTTTCATGCCGATGTAGATTTGAGGATTAACTCTATTCTTGTGTATTCTCCAGGATTAACTTGTCAAAAAGTACATGTCAGAAATCACAAAAAGCTCCATTTTCTCCACATTTTCAGCACAGCAGCAGTGAGATGATTTCTCTCGGCGGTTCTCCCTCTCTGTCTGCCCTCTTTTCTGTGTGTGCTCCTCACACCTAGATGAAAGGACGTATTTTTTTGTCTGTGATCTGACACTGTGCTGATTTATGAACAAACCCAGGCTGAGGGGGAAAACTCAAAATAAGAAACGAGGGAAAACTCCACAGAACATCTGAAATGATCAGGACAGAGAGTATCTCTCTGTATCTCTCTGTCCTGATGCAGGATGACACGATTGTTTCTAACAACGCGCTGCATGATCGTTTCCACCAAGAAATGATTATGAACTAATGAAATGAACCTAATGAAATCGTGGCGAAAAGGGATTTTGTGCAAATGTGTGGGGTTTTAATGGACGTGTCTTTATCCATATGTGTGTACATATATTTATTATGTAACAAATCTCATGCTCATGGGTCAGAAGCAGCTGATCAGCATAATGATGGTGACAGCATGGAAACACAGAGGGGATTTAATGTAGAGGCGAGCTGCTGGGAGAGATGCCGGGAGGTGTGAGTGTTTGCTGAGCTGTGTGTGTGCGTGTGTGTGTGTGTGTGTGTGTGTGTCTGTGCAAGGATTCCTGCAGCGCTTCATAGTTTAGGGGCTGAGCATAAAAAAGATATTTTATCGTTATCGAGATATGAGGCTATATATCGTCTTAGATACTGGATAGCGTTTTATCTTGATACAGAATAAGTGGTCAGTGGTGTTGATAGGTTTTCAATGTAGTGAGGCCCCAGGACCCACAGGTGGTAATATGAGTGGGTCCCTGGGAAATTCAATGGGTCCCCATTAAAATTTTCATTTCAGATATTAGAAATTAATGGATATATTCATGTATGTTCAAAATGTATCTGATATAAAACAAATCAAATTCCAAATCTGAAAAGTTTATTACAAAACAACTGTGACAGCAGCATGACATCATCATCAGGCTCAGTAGAGGAGGAGGCACAGGTAAGTGCGGGCAATGCTGAGGTGCACTCGGTGGGCTGACCAGAGTCCAGGGGTGCAGAGGCAGAGGCAGAAAATGCAGCTACAATACTCTGCTGACCAGCGAAACGTTTTACCTTTTCCTTCAGCAGCATTTTTACATTTACCTTTTTCTTTCCTTTTCTGCTTGCTCGAGAAAAAATGGGATCTCGTCGGAAGCTGGGTGTATGCGCAGGCGCCGTCTGAGCACAGCCACTAGAGAATGTTTTCTTTACTTCATTACAGCACGTCCCCTAAACGTTAAAACATCGTCGACATGAGTGAACACAGCGTTGAGCAGTCAAAACGTTATTTTATTTACTACTGATTTCGCATCCTTAATTGTTAATTTTAATGCGTCAGGGATGCAGGACGCGTACCAAGCAACGTCACTGAGTGGTGTTGTTTACTGATTTTAAAGGCTGAATCACAGTATGTGATGTGATGTAATTTTCTCAAATTATCACACAGTTTTACTTGTTTTAATACTTGCCTTTACACCAAGTCATTATATCTACATTACTGATGATTACTGTTCAAAAATGTTGATATTTTTTGAACGTATCAACAGTCGTCTCTACAATATTGTCACATCAGAGTAAAAATTTAGTCAAAAGTTTGTGATGCTCGATTCTGTCTCCCAGATCAGCATTAATGAAGTGCTACTGAGGAGGTTTAAACATATCAAGATGTATATCATGTATCAGGGTATAGCCTAAAAGTATTGCATTATAATTTTCAGCCCATATTGGCTGGCCCTATCACCTAGAGCCCTTGACAACAGCCGCACCCCACCTTGTAAATGATGTTACAAAGTCGGATTGCTGTTTTAAATGATGCCAAAGTTTGAAATAATGAGGTTAGGGTATGTAGGAGTAATCCTGTGAGCTGTTTCTAATGGCTCTGAACGCTCTATTCTCATCAGTTGTTTAAAATCTAGACCACTAGTGTCTCACAGTGTGCTGGGCTCCTCTATAGGTTCACCTGCAAGGTGTGTGTCTGAGTTGGCCTATCAGAGCAGAGTAAGCCTTCAGAGGCGGGGCAGAAGCTAAAACGGAGCCTTTCAGACAGAGGCAAAAATCCAGGAAAAAACAGGGCTGCTGCAGTCGGCTGTATGAGAAAACAGATGAGTTTTTTGAGCATCAAAGCATGTACACCTGCTCTTGTAGTAATCAAGAATTAAATATAAACCCCCAAAAATGAGCGTAATATGGCTTCTTTAACTAACATAAGAAAAGATCACCATTATTGTCCTGAAGGACATTTGTCTTGGGCTAAAAGTGCCAAACGCTGCACAAAGCATCAAAACATAACACACAATGACAGGACCAACAATGCATGGGGAACACAACACAGTCCACATAATTCTGCAATTATAAATTAAATAAATGAGATTAAATGAGGTTACTACTGCACAAAGCCATAGTTATAAACAGACATAAGAAGGCACATGGAATTAAAAAAACAAGTGCAATAAATTAAATGCTAAGTGAGACTCAAAGAAACTCATAAAAAGACCAAAGATCATGAAATAATAAGTAGAAAATAATAAAATGTGATTCAAAGCGAAAACAAATACCTGCCTTACATGCTGAGGGATGCTGTGGTTGTGAGGAATTAATCAGCTGCTTGTTTAGGAGTAATAACAGATGAAGGGACAAATGAGAGCTTGAACCGACTTTTACACCTGCTGGCTCTGTAGCTTTTGCCCGATGGTAAACGTTCATATTCCTGATGGAGGATGTGTGTTGTGGCACTGAACTCTATCTGTATCAGTGTTGTCAAACTAATCAATTTCTCAATTGATACTGAATATTACAGAACGGTATCAGTATTCATTTTACGCACTATTAATAGCGTCTGTGTTATCTCCTCTCTCCAGTAGTGTCCACACAGCCCCGCCCCTTCTCACCAACGCTGCTTTCTCTTCTCTCATCTTTCGCCCTGGCTTGTTTAGTTTTATTATAGTTTCTAGATGAAAAGTACACAGAGCTTCCTTGGCTGCTTTTTGTAAAGAGAGAACAGCAAGAGGGCTGTCTGCAAGTCCTTTGCATTCAAGACAGTTGAACAAGGAAAGCTGAAAGATACGAGCAAGACTGTACGGAAGAGACGCTGCAGAACAACTAAAGGTACTACGGTGTTTCCCATTGGATTGAGACATAGCAGCGGGGCATTTGGGGGCACAATGGTTTTTTGAAAATTGGCAATTGCGCCCTGCCAAGATGTCTGTCTGGTTTACATATTGAGCCTTCCTCAGATTTAGAGAAATGCTGTTTTATTGAACCAGCTATT
>JAQFJB010000015.1:17396684-17409248 GCA_029874875.1 Naso minor
GTGACCATTTCATAAACGGAAAAGATGTTTTTGCAGTCTTGAATATACTGTCTGCAACATTTAAACATGAAAACGTCTAAAAACAAACATATCGTTTTGTTTGTGTACGGTGATTATCCCAAATGTTTCCAAAATATTCAAAATGTCAGAGTTGTGCACATTTTTTATCTGTTTTTTTAATGTGGAGTTATTTCAGTCATACAGACGTGCACATCATCCCGCTGAGTGTAGCAAAAAAACTGAAAAGTTGTGAACGGGCCTTACAGATTAAACTTTGTCAAAATTTAGCAGAATGCCATGAATGAATCTGCCATTTTGAAAACTGCTGACGTTAAATTCCCTTAATTTCTTTCCAGTGCAACTCTTCTGTCTACAGAGCAGCTGTTCACTGTGTTTGTGATCCCTCAGGATGAAGCAGCTTCTGCTCCGGCTGATCGACTTTAACTCTTAATTGGTCCAACTGGTAATTATCACACTAACTTCTGCCTCGTGTGTGAGCTGCAGCGCAGACACGCTGAGGGTTTTTCTCTGATGCATCAGTGTCTGATTGTGAGGTTTGTTTGAGCTGTTTGTCTCCACTTTTCTCAACAACTCTCAACAACAACAATTAATCACTACCAAGAAAATATGATCGATACGATCAAATGATCGATATGATAAAACACATTATCAATCATTCAGTGAAAGGCAGAGAAAAGACACATTTACTGTACTTAAAGTTATCCTCTTTCATTCTACTCAGCATCTCATGACCTCTCAGATTTATCTTGTGACCCATTTGAGGGGCCCAGACCCCCATGTTTGTATTCACTCATCTGGAGCTCTTTTGTACAGAATATGTCATATTGAAATTTTTATTTCAACAGCGTAGAGCAACGTGGAGAGAGAAAGACGTCCGACAAAGTCAAAAATCAAACCGGGGATGTTGAGATTAGAGCTGCAGCTAATTTACTTGGTTATATGTTCATCTGCCGACCATTTTCTTGATTAAATGATTAATCTTGGTAAAGAAAAAATGTCTGGAGTCCTTGATAATGTCATCAAATATCCAGTCAGCCGTCAAAAACAGAAGGATGTTCAGCTTGTGAAGATATAAAACTGAAAAAAGAAGCAAATTCTCACACTGGAGAAGCTGCAACCAGAGAACTTTGTTGAAAAAGAGATTATCAGTGAATATCTTTTTAAGGCAGTTTAAGCTGAGTTGTTATAGTATAACTGCATGTATTCATCGTTTAAGTTTTATACAAAACAAAACTAATAAAAACCAAGTCGACAATGAAACAACATGTTGTTTTGTGTCATGTTGTAATCCTACAATTTATGTAAAGATACTTTACAGAAAACAATAATATAAGAAAACCCAGTAGATTTTAAGTCTTAAAGACATAAAAGGCAGATGTAAAATCACAAAGGAAAAATATTAAGAATATCAGACAAACATCCATCTAAAAGTGACTTATTTGTGAATAATCAACACAACAACAAGCCAACAGTCAACTTTACAGCGACAGACCCTGTTTGTCACTTGCCCTGCGGGTGTCATACAGTAGGTCATGCAGTCACATCACCTATGACTCACCCCCCTGACTTCCAGCCTCTTTCATCATCCCGCCAATTAACACAGAGGCAAACTGCACTCACACTTTGATCCCTAATCAAGCCACAAAAAAAGACTCCAGGGTCAAGTTGTCGCATTCAACTTGGAAATCAATATCCACAGGAGCGGAAAATATCCTCATGCTGAGATTATTCATGCCAGCCATCCTGAGACGATCCCAGGCAGCAGAGAGAAAAGACAGACAACAAGATGAGAAAGCCTCCGAAAGACTTCGAATCCACAGCAAATCAAGAAAACAGCCAATGTTCAGGCTGAGAGTATTTACAGAACTGTGAGGCTGCAGAGGCAGTGACAGCCTCCACAACCGCTGCATGTGTGTGTGAGTGTGTGAGAGAGCCACCCCCCACCACGCAGACCTCTGACGTCCCTCAGTGGCTCCAGCAAACATCCATTGCGTAAACAACAAGCTGAGCTAATGTGGCTCACATGACGCCGTCCGCTGCCCTTCTCCTCCCTCGCGGCCTATCAGGGCTTCTCGCCTAAGTGCTCCACAATCTCCAGCAGCACTGACACATCGCTGTCGTCAGCATGCAGCCCTCTGCGGCGCTCATTAAAACTCATTTACGTGCACTCAAACACTAGTATCAAATAGTGCGCTGAGCGGTTCACAGCAGGTCTCTAACCTGGTTTTTCCCTTCAAATTCCCCTCAAGTGTTTTTTTTTCTCACAGAGATAAAATGTTCTACATCTGCTTTTTCAAGCACTTCAGTGAAGCTATTTGAAGACAGAGCGACGGATTGAAACCCAACATTTTTTTGTTACATGAAGCAGAAATTCATGCAGTAACAGTCAGTAAATCAATAAACTGAGCTGAGCAGCAGAAAATTGGTTATTTATAAAGGAAAAATGGCAAAACATTCACTGAATCCAGCTAAATGAGACAGTTTTTCTGCCTTTTTTCTGTTTTCTGTCTTTGTACATTGAATATTTTTTAGGTTCCACACATAAAAAAAGCAACTTGCTGGTCCTAAGGAAAGATTTTTCACTATTTCCTGACATTTAAAACACTCAATTCAATTTATTTATCAAAAGTATAATCAAGAAACAAATTAATAATGAAAATCATGATTAACTGCAGCCCTAAAGGAAGCATTATTTCAACCTTATGCATGAATTTAGAGCAGCAAATTTGCATACATGGAAGCTGAGGAACCTTTGTCCGTTTCGGCTCATTCCTCCAGCACAGTGAATTGAAATGAAATAAAAACAAAGATTTCGTGGTTGAAGTGCTGACTTTGAGCTTTCATTGGAGGGTTTTCACCACCACAGCAGATGGAAAGGAACCGGAGCCTTGTCATTGTCCTCCTGTTGCCGTCCAGACGTCGGAGGCAATATGAACACACGCACACTGATTACTCACTACAGATGTGAACCCTGGAAACCTTAAAGCTCAAAGTTGTTTCACTTCAAATCTGATGTGTTGGATAAAGTTCAAAGCTTAAAAAAATAATGTAAAAAACAGGAAATGTGTCATTGTCCAAAAACTTCTGAACTGCATTGCTCATTTCCCCAAAATTCGCCCTGACATTTTTATTGTCTTTGCAAACTTTTAGTTCTTCTCTGGAATTTGAAAGGTCACATTTCTCTCCTCTTATCAAGTTAATACAGTTCCCTGAAGCCTTAAAGAATGTTCTTATTTTGTCCACACAAAGCTGAACCACATTTATGAGCATTAGCATGAGAAAAAAATACTTTTTTCCACTGTCAGGCCTGCAAAATAGATTTTCTGTGACCGTTTGAACTTGAGTTTGTAAAGGTGGATCCAGCAGGTTGGAAGAGGTTAACACTATTTGCAAACAAGAGAACTGCAGATTTAATCCATAAAATATGATCATCTTCAGCTCCCTGTGGAGTTTTTTCTTAATTTGGTCCCATGCTGGTTGAACAAGTTTTAAAACCCTCGGGGACAGAAAAGCCTCCACAGGCTTTTACTCAGCAAGAGTCTCTCTATGTCAGCTATTCCACCCAGTCTTCATCTTTTATACAAGAGGACTTTTTAAAGCAGTTTTTATGTTGAAGATCAGCCTTTGCCCTCGATGAGGCTCACTGGCCCAGCAGCCTCCTGGAGGAAACAGCCCAGATTGAGCACTGAAGGGATTAAGCTGGTCTGGGAGAGTTAATCTCACAGGACGCGGGACATTTGTGCCCTCGCGGTCTCAGATTGAGAAGAGGCTTTTTTATTGATTAGCCCCTGGTGGGGCGCTTTGCTTCCACATGTTGTCCTGCTGCCTTTCCCGAAACCCATCCATGCCAAAGAGTTAATGGGGGATTTGTGAGATTAACTACCACTGTATGTTTGGGTTTTACTGCATTACTCCCTATCAGGTTCTCCTCTTTTAGACCCGTCCAAGAGTTGTTTCCTCTGGGCAACACGAGGCCCAGATGTAACAAGCTGTCCTCTGTTTCTCCCAACCGTTTTTAACATAGATGTGTACACAATGCAGCCTGTGTGTTTAAAGCACAAACACCTGTGATTCTCACTGAGATCAGCAAACTGTAAAATGATGAAGTGCAAAGTGAAACAGGCCATAGCGGACCACAAGAAAACCGACAAAACTCCCTCAGCCCCCTCAGTTTTCTTGTTTCAACATCAAGGATTGGAAACTTCTCCCAAAAACACACACATGTGCACAACACGCTGTGAACGACCTGCAGTGTGGAGACTTCCTGTGTCCTGAAAACAGGAGAGGTCTAACCTGACATTTGCCTAAGTCCTCCCCTTTTTCAAATACAGGCCGAAAGTTAGTTTGCCAGCAGCAGACAGAGAGAAAGACAGATCCTGACTTCGTTATTTCCTGTAAAGTGACCTCTTTTTTCTGTTTCTCTGTCTTTCCTTCTCTTATTGCTGCAGACTTCCTTACTGATTGCATTTCTTCAGCAACAGTCACAGGATAATTAACATACAGTGCTTATCAGAAGCAGCTAAATGATAAAAAATGGCCAATGGGTGGTCCTTGCAGACAGCCAACAGTCCAAACCAACAGTAATGTGCAGCAGGATTCCTTCTGATTTTTCTCTCCGTGGAGAAAATGATCATATAGGTTTTTCTCTCTTTTTCCCCCTTTCAAAGTGTCTTTTTTTGGCATTTCTTCGTGCACAGGACCGCGCTCACGCGTCTCTGCACTCAGTTCCATGGAAAAAATATCTTTGGAGCAACAAGAAGTCTGAACGCATGATTTATTCATTGCACATGAACGTCTACGGTCGGCTGTAAAACGTGCAGTCTTTATTGTTTCTATTCATTATGCTCACGAATTTAATCTGGAAGAGGAATCCTCGAATAATGCAAAGCGTTAAACCCCGGATTTGCAGACCGCCCGCCAAAGAGACATAATTAAACAGATACGCGCGGTTTAATCCAATTATCTGCTTAATCATTGCAAATTTACCCACACAGACACAATAAACTGAGAGAAAAAAGCCCAGCTCGTCCGACTGTGCAATCGGCAAAATATTAATCAAAGATTGCAGGAAAAAAGGTGGAATGAAACGATTCCCGCTGTCGGTTTTCGGCGGAAAAACGACCGTAATTTGATAAATGTGATCTAGAAACAACGATACCGCATGAGCAAGAGCATTTTTGGATAAAAGTGAAAGAGGAAACGTTGAGTGCACATGAGGAAGATGAGGCTGTGAGGGGTGTAGCCGACCAGCAGGCTGCCTGTCACTCCGGTCATGTACTTTGCACACTCAAAACTGCAGCGGAAAAAAACTCCCACGGAATCGCCAAATGCACACTTTGAATTTAATTGATTAAATTTCGTGTGTGTCCATCAAAAGAAACCGACCCGGGCGCGTTATCTGCCAGCATTTTATTTTTTCCTCGTTCAAAGATTTTTAGGCGCAGTTTTTCCCCCTCAGCACCATAACCCGCCATGTTGAAAGTGGTTTGACATTTTGGCAGTGTCCGGTATTTTCCGATGGCTTTTACGCACCTAAGAGTGACGAAAAAAAATCCCAAATGACTCATGTGTAGGCAAATGACTGGAATAAGTCATTTCTAACGTTCAGCTGCAAAAACAACTTCGCGTTCGCAGGAAACAAAATTGCATCGCGGTCTTTAACACAACATTAAAACCTTTAAAACGCGTCTCAGCCGTGACTCTGGAGGCTTCTGTGCAGATTATTAAAATTCGCATTATTTTCCACAAAAGTTCAGAACGTGACAGACACAAACAGTGAGGAAAAACAACGCAATAAACCGTATTACCAGAGTGCCACGAGACAGCGTCCTCTCGGCCGGTGAAAGCTGTTAATTACAGCGCGTGAGAGACACTTTGAACAACTTGGGCTCGTGAACGAACGCTCGCGACTATTCAGTCGTTTCTACAGAAACCGCCTCGGGAGCACTTCATGGTTTTGTTTTAAAGGAGAAGGAGAAAAATAACTCTCCTTGTGTTTATTTCGTCGACAAAACGAAAATAACAAAACGCAGCGAGCACGGAAAAGCCTCCCGGGACCGCAGGAGCCGTCACCTGTCTTACCTGTCCAAGTTTTTTGTCGCCTCTCCTTCTCCAGACCCCCTCTGGTTTTTTTTCTCTCTCTCCCTCTCTCTCTCTTCTCCTCGTTCGCGTGAGCCCGAGCACAGCAACGCGAGCGACGTCTTTCAGCTGCTGCTGCTGCCCCCGTTCCAATATGGCATCTCCCATCTGCGCATGTCCAAAAAACCTCTACAGTTATTTTCAAGCCAACTCCTTCATAGACCTTTAGTAGTAGCAAAAAGTAGCCGATTTCTTCAGCCTGTTATAAATAGGGAACTGAAGTTCAGATGACGCCTCCAGAAGCAAACACAGCAGCGGACGAACGCGTGTTACGCAACGGAATTTTGTTTTTGTGTCTCTGATTAAACAAAATTAACTGAAAAAAAAAAACTATTCCAATAATTTTAAACATGGTTGTTGACAGTAAATCGAATCTGTCATTTGTAGCCTATTAAAGTTTCACAGGCAGTTATTCAATCCCTTCATAACTAATCCGTTTATTATTAGCAGGCCCATATAATTACATATTAAACAACCCCTATAATTATTAAATGAAGAATGAAAATGATGTTATTACAATGACATGTAGCTGACCATTGCAGCAACACAGCCGGCCCCTCGTCATTCTCAGCTGCTGAGCACGAATAACAGACATAATGACAGATCAATAACTTATAATCGCTGATAACCGTTTGCTCTTCTGACCACTTGCTCGTTCTGTTTGTCTGTTTTTAAGTTTACAGTCACTTCTCCAGCATTGAGAAACAGTCTTTCTCAAGAGATTTTGTCATTTCAAATGTCCATCTCTTCTCAAAGTCAACAGTATCCTCTAGTGGTGGGAGCGCACGGCGCCGCTCCAGACGCACACAGTCGTGTCAGAGGTTCAAAGGTTGCAAATATTTCCATAAAGACCAATAAACACGTGTAGAGGGAAGTCGGTCACAGCTGCGGAGACAGTCTACAATGGTTCGTGTTATGAAAGCTTTCTGGCACTGAACCAACCTGAATTCTCAGAGTGAATTTATCTTTGCCTACAGAAAGTGAAACCGTGCAGCTCACCGCCGGTGACGCTCAGTGCGTAAAGAGCGGCGTTTAATTTGGGCTCCAGTGAAGTAAAAGTAGCATCCTCGGGGGTCAACCTTTAATTTTACCTTCGAGAACTGAAGCTTGCACGTGTAATAAAATAAACTCAAAGTCTTCGAGCAGGCTGTTGAATGTGTCGCCGGGAATCCCCAGAAAATCCCCAACTTTCACCTTCCCGGACAAGTTCATGAAAAAGCAAACCAATAAAGCGATGAAGTTCCCAATTTGTCAAATGTGAACACAGGCCATCATCCACGTTAGGGGCAAAAAAAAACATGATGCAAAGTCTTATCAAGCCTGTATCTTTGCTCGCTTGTCTTGATTAAGCTGGTCGGCCTGGGTACCCGAGGCAACAGCGGAGGCCTTGGCTGTGGATTTTTTGCAGACTGA
Source organism: Naso minor (assembly GCA_029874875.1). NCBI lineage: Eukaryota > Metazoa > Chordata > Actinopteri > Acanthuriformes > Acanthuridae > Naso > Naso minor. Next base: position 17,404,257 of record JAQFJB010000015.1, read on the forward strand.
CTGAGAGTTTTTGTTTTTTAATATTTCATAGCTTAGAGAGCCAGTTAAACGACTTTGAACAGGACATTTAACCAAGTGTCTGCTTGATATGGAAAGCGTGAAACGACTTCTGAAGACAGCCTGAATAAATTCCTGTGATTAACCTCAAACTAGGCCGTTTTAAAAGATAGAAATGAGAGATCTCTGCGATTAAAGCGCAGTTTCAAGACGTGCGGGAACGTGCGGGAACGTAAAACCTGAAGGTCGAGTGACAGTCCCCGTGATTGAAGAGAGAACGGCTCAGCCCGCTGCCTCAGAGATTAAATGAACACACGAAATTCTGTTTATTATCACTGATATTATTATGATGTTTATTTTCAGGGTTTTGTCAAAAGTTTTGCTCTTTTAATGTGAAGCTGGAAAGGCCTTCACGTCTCCACGTCATCAAATTAAACAATCTAAAAAGGATGAACTCTTCCTAACAAGGAGACATCTGCTTTATCTTTAGGGACCACAAGCCACAGGGCCACCAAACAATGTCGCGGGGATGTTAAGCCGGCAAAAATACATTTCGGTAATTAGGCCCCTGCGACAAAGTTTAGGCTATAATTATTAAGGATTTTATTTTGAAACCTGTGACGGGAAGTTCGGTGTTGCGGGTTAATGACGGTGGTGGGTCTGATTCATAAAGATGAAAACAAACAAACAAACAAAAAAACACGTGAAGACGAGAGAAAGAGACGCTCGTGCCGGTGCGATGCCGCTGGAGGAACAGATGGTTGCCGCGTGCGTCGTGCTCCATTAATCTGCCAGAGAAGGAGCTTTTCCAAGCGCGCGGGAGGAAGGATTACCCCCCCCCACACACACACACACACACAAACACACACACACACACACGACTCACGTGGGAACCCGCAGCAGCCTCCCTGCGTGAAGCAGCCGGGGACCATTTTTTTGTTAACCTACATGTCTGACATTATGTTGTTACATCACGTTGACTTCTTCATGTAAAATAAAGGGAAAAGTTGTTGTTGTTTTTTTTAAACGCTGTTTTCACTTGAAACCAAAATCTTGGCGGTCAAACAAACAAAAAAAAAGTGCAGTTTTTGGCCATATTTGCTCTTTTTAAATAACTGATTCATTCCATGTTATTTTCAAAGAAAATGATGTTTTTTTTCCAACGTTTTTAATCTGACCAATCAGAGCAACGAATGACAGAGTGTCGCCTGTGCTCCGGTGAGTTTCCCAGCATGCAGTCCTCTCAGTAAAACTGAGCAGCTCGGGGCTCCGCTGACTCGATAGGCCGACATGTTGGCCCCGCGCCCACCTGTGCCGCTGCAGGTGATGACCCTCTGAACTGTCTGAACACACTCACCACGAACAGTCTCTGTGTGTCACGAACACAAGCTGTTTCTGTCACAACTGACTCGTTTCTGACAAACTTTCATCCGTTAAGATTTTCTTCGTTACACCACTGACACACACTAAGAGGCTCTGAAGCGGCCTCGCGCACACTCAAGGAATCCTGCTGCGCGTGCTGTGTGGTCAAAGTTGGCGAACCTCGACAGGAAGTTGAGTAAATGTCACTTCAAAATAAAAAAAGGTGGCAAACAAAGTCCAGATGGAAACAAAGGAATATGAATGCTGCTTTTTTTGGTGGGTGAAATCAACTTTAATATATTTTATCATCTATAAATGTGGAATAAATCCAGATAAGGATGGGAAATTCTCTCGTAAGGGAGGCCTGAACAGCACCGAAACATAAACAGACAAAAAACAAACAAGAAAAGAAGTAGAAGAAGACAAAAAACCCAGATACAATTAAAGTCATAAACATCCAATAAATGAGACACAAAGAGAAGAAGAGTCAATTAAAATAGGAGTCATGTACAATGGAAGTGATAAAGCAAACTATGAGTGACTATAGCAGAAAACATCTTTCCCATCTTGGCATTGATTAGGAGCATATGCTATTACTGCACCCCAACATTCAAAAAATGAAAAAGAAGAAAAGAAAAAAAGAAAAAATATATTATTTCCACCTGCTTGATGCTCACTGTATATGACTCTGTTTTGTTTATGACTCTGTCTGATATTTCTTAAATCCTATTTTCCTTGAAGTTATTACGTGATAATGATGTAAAGTGACATAAACTACAAGCACAGCACATGTATCCTGATAAAAGTCTTTGCATGGAATGACTGCACCAAATTCTCTTAAAACTGTTGACATTTAGGTCACATAGCCTAAATATAAGGTTATATATGGTACTGACAGCTTCTAGGAGACAACCTTGTGTGTTTTTGTCAAGGTCGTCCAGGGAAGACAGGTTATGCCTTTTATTTTGAAATGTAATCACCGGAAGCTGTGCTTTCCGTTTGTGCAACTTGACGGTTGGTGTTTTCGTTTTCACAAACATGGATGAGAGTCAGATAATTAAACCTGTGCGTTTCTGCATCATGAGATGTAGCATCAGCGTGCGGAAACACTGACGGAGAACGTCTGCCTTAGATCGATCACCGGAAGTAGAAAGCTTGCCGTCTGTGTTTTTCTCGCTGAAGAAAAGGTGAAGCTCCTCTTCGCCTTCCGAGGGCTCCTTTTGTCTGCAGTGTTTTGTTTTGATCGTGTCGACATGGACATGTACGCGTACAGCGGGGTCTTCTTGGTGAAAAGATTCCTGGACAAAAGTGTCTTGGAAGTGACAAACATGTCGGACATCAACAAGGCGAATCCTCACGGCTGCGATAACGGAGCTCTGACGGACAGGTTCGGCGTGTTGATCCAGGGACTCCTGGCTATCGTTGCCTTTAGCACGCTGATGTGTGAGTACCTGATCCGCCAGATTATCTCTGAAAACTCCTTCAGTATCACAGTGTTTCTGTGTGTATACATGCTGAGGATACACGAAACCCAAAGTGCTTTAACCTGCTTTTAAAAGGCTGCACGCGTCCACGTGGCGTTTTGTTGACGTTTGTTTCCGCAGAGCCTCATTAGCTTCGCATTGAACTCCATTGGAAAATATTCTAATTCAACATTTCCTTGCTTCTCTGTGACGACATGTCTTGAAAATGACCTTTATACAAACAGTACTTAATTACAAAGGTTCGGTGTTCATTTCGGCACGAAGTAGATGCTGTAAACATAATATTTTACAAAGGAATTTAAGCTTTTTTGTAAATTCCGATCAACACAAACATCTTCCACGTCCGCAAAATAGAGAGCTGTGGCAGGTGTGTGCAAACCATTTTAATGTACATATTTGGATACAATTTCGTTCGTTTTGTGACATTTTTATACACCGAATTTGCCGTTAAGAGCCAAATTTACCATAGATAATTAAATATATACCATTCGTCACACCCTGTGCCTGTTAGCAAAGCATCATCATAAATTTTGCAGCTTTGTAAGGGAAGTGTCGTCAGAGTGTCTCCCTGTGGCAGCATGACAGGTTTTGTATTCAGGGCTTTACTGTTGTTACCCGTGAATCACTCAAAGTCCTGCCAAAAGTATAATGATAAAATTTTAAAATGTTTGCTTAGTGAAATTAAATATTCATGCACAGCAATCAGAGCATTTGCTGCTGCTCAAGGGGTATGTAGGCTTGTGTCCTGATTGCCTTAAAGAAACTTAAACTTCAGAGAGATTTTCTGGCTCTCTGTCAAATTTAAATCATGATACAGTTGTTTTCACAGGACAGACAGTTTGAAGTGGAAAACATATTAGATTTCAGCCACTCCCACTGTGTTTTTGAAAGCCAGTCTCAACAGCAAAACAAGATGCTCCTTTACAGCCAGATTGTGGATTAACTCTGAACAATGGCTATTGACTGCTGAGGAACTTGTGATTCTGTGGCAGCTGACTCTGAGAATGTTGAGCATCTCAGCAGTTTGTGCACCACAGGCTGTTTTACACCACTTCTGCCACTGTTGCGTCACTAAAATCTGAAATGTCCAATTATAATTTTCTTTGTTTTTAAGCCATGTAGTTATTTTCCAGCCTGTTTTCTTTAATATTTCATGAGAACATTGACTTTGTTTATTTTATGACAAAATATAATTATGCCAATCGCTGCACATATATCTAACAGAATTATTATTTTTTTCTTCTGTCCTAATCTCCAAAAATGCCTGTTTTGTCAGTTCACCTTTGTTTGGGGTGAATAAATGGCCACTGCTGCACCAGAAGCTGCGCTGAAATGCCTCGAATACAAATGCCTGCGCATCATCACTTATTCTACGAGTGTGCTGGCATATGATCTAATAATTAGAGTGAGTTTTGAAAGGTCAGTGCAGTCATGTTGATTTCATCAGCTAATCGAGCCGGCGGGTTCAGAGCCGTGTGTTGCAGAATTAGGCCAGGCTTTGAGGGTGAGTGAGATCAATGAGCTCTAACCTCCACTCAGTTACTTATTAGCAGAGAAATCGATACTCGTCCCTCTCCCTGCTTTTTTTTCCTCCTTTCCTGCTTTGAGCACGAGTGTCGTTCTTGGCCAACACACATGCATCTGTTAATATTTACTCCACATTATTTGTGCGCAGCCAAGCATTGAGAGCCCTTCAGCTATGATCACAGTGGCGGTATGTGCAGTCACAGCCAGGCCTGCTGCATGCATCCCTCTGCTGATCTGTGTTAAGAGCGCTCTTCCTCAAAGCTATTTTTGGGAGTTTCCTTCCATTGACTCCTCGTCATTATTCCTGCACAAACCAGATAAAAGCTGAATATCAAGTGTAGCTTTCACAGACTTCGACGGAGACTCGACAAATTTTAGAATTTCTGTGGAAGGAATTGTTTGTTAGTCGACAGACTCTCAGAGCAAATGTTGAGAAACTCACACTGATGTTTAGATTGTGCAATTCCTGTTTTTCCAGTGTATCATGAGAAAAATTTGACTCACTTTAAACATCAAAATACATTTTTTTCCGTCTGACTTCCTCACAGTCTTTAAAGTGATATGCCAACTTATTTTTTCTGTTTGTTATTTGCCTTCCTCCCGACTTCCAGACAAGAAAATA
>JAQFJB010000015.1:17487680-17497854 GCA_029874875.1 Naso minor
ATCTGAAATAAATGAAAAACCTAATCTGGATGCTGTCCTTTAATCAGTTTGAAATTAAACACGTTATGGAAGTAATTAGCTTCAAAACTGATGTCTCCACCTTTAGTATCTCCTCTTGTAAAAGTTGTTTTTGGGTGTTTTCACATCCATAGTCTGTTTGCTCTGATCCGAATCAGTTGATGAGTTGGTGGACAAAAGCCACGTGGGAGCTGTCATTTTGTTCATTGGTCAGAGATCATGTCGGTCAAATCTCCTCTCCGTCAGCCGTTCACTAAACATTTTGAACACCTCATGATTTGTATGTGTTTTTCTAGCTGTTGGCCTGTTTGGTTGTCTGACCAAATATCAAGAAGGCAACGTACTTCCTCGTCACTCCAGGTCAAGGCCAAAGACCGAGTCCACCTCTTCAAACAAGTCAAGGTCTGGTTGTTTTGGTCCGCACCTGAGTTCCATCACTGTGTTCACACCGACCAGAACGAGCCGCACAGGGTGAAAATGAACCAGAGTTCAATTCAACCAAACTAAACAAGGCAGATGTGAAAACACCCTTTGCTTGACAGGCACATATTTATGGTAGCTTAAGTAGCAAACAGTGGTGCCACCCTAAGCCACTTCTAAAAAAACAGTGAGTAAAATCAGTCAAACAATAAATGAAGCATCTTCTTCCTTGGAATTCCTGTTGTTAAAATTTGAGACTTTATTTTTGTTTTCTCTTCAGTCATTTTTATTTACTCATCACTGCTAACGGCAGCTCTACCCTTGCACATTATTAGATGTGAATTACATCACTACTTGTGTATTTTTCTAGTGAAAGGCCTTTATTGACATCAGTTGTTTAAGCAGCAATCTAAAATGTTTTTGTCCATAATTTGAATCACTAACTTTCACGTAAATCTGCAGTGAAGTGAATTAAAACGGACATTTATTCATAACTGTTACTTTAATGCCATGATGTGAGCTTCACTCCCCTGACAGACCACCTTCCTCTTCCTCAGTGACAGACATTTCCCACCATCAGAGACCGTATAGTGTGTGTTTCTATAGTCTGCCATTCCCAAAGTTGGCGGAGTGTGAAGACATATAATTGCTTCATGAAACCTAACTAGGTGATATGAATAATCTGTCAGTGGAGGAGGCGACCCAGCCTCCATGCCAATCACTGAGGTGTCCCGGCCTAGCGGAGCGTGGCCAAAACCATACCTGTCCATCCGGAAAAAAAACATATCTGTCCCTCAACTTCCTCTTTCCCCCGAAACCGCTGTTATCAGACGAGAGGGCTGAGTGTGTGTCGATGTGTGTGTGAATGCACTGGAGACCCTCTATATGCCACTGTGATGAACTCCACATCAGATAGAGAGCGAGCCACAGATTGGTGTGTGTTTGTGTGTTTTCCTCACTCCGATACAGAACTCAAAATTCACCACAAGACAGGACAACGAGAGACAAAAGGTAGGCTGAATGGAAACAGTTTTTATAAATGCACTGATAGCATAAACCGAAACATCTAACCTGAGGTCAACCTCTTTTTTGAAAAATGCATCAAAAAGAGAAATGGAAAAAATAAACTTAAAAAAAAATTATTATTTTTTTAAAGGTAAACCTCAGAAGACACAACATTCACCAAATGTTTTCAGTTTGCCAACCTGGACAAAGGCAGGTACCCACAAAAAAAAAACAAAAGAAAAAAAAAGCTGAATAATATTTCTGATCATAAAACTAACTGGCGTTTTGTGCAGCATTCCATTTTGGACTGACGTACGTCATCAATATGCCAGGTGGTCTGTCATCATTAGCTACTTGTTCTGTTTGTTGCTAACTTTTGCAACTAGTCAGTTTGAGCAAAGAATCAAAAGCAAAATGATTAATATTTACACTGTACTATCAGCAGTGTTTTACCCGCCAAATACCTCAAGAACATTGTCAGTAAAGCAAAAAGTTACAGTTTTCCATTTGTCAAAAAAATTGGGTTTGTGAAACTTTGTAGTGAATTAGCCCAAAAGTAAACAACAAACAAGTTGGCCTGCTGTCATGCAAAGTTTTTTTGGGATGATTTTCTGTCGGCTCAGTGGGACAAACTTTCAGTCATGGTTCTTGATGTTAAAGGTTAAAAAAAACCCTTTGTAAATATCCCCAAATCAAGCTTTAGCAAGCACACAGCTAATGCTAAAGCTAGCTTGTTGATAATGTTTTGACTGTGCTGGACACGCAGGCAGGAGCCCGCCACTTTTTGTCAGACAAAAAGTGAGAGAGGTGAAAAATATTTTGCCCATTTCTGGGTGATAGTCAAGTATATGAAATATATATATAAATGCAAATATACATATTTTAAGTTTTACCATACTTGTCATCTTTGGAAGCTTTAGCTTACACCCAGCAAGGCTGAAAACAAATAGTTCCCATTTTGTTTGGAAGTAGTGTGGCCTGTTTATTGTACAGTTTGTCTTTACAGCTTTTTACCAAAACTGTTATTTTTAGATGGAAGATGCTGATATTTCCCTTTGAGTGACTTTCTTTTTCAGGATTGACCATTATCATTCCAGGAAATGCACACACCCTTAAACACTCCTTCAAATTGTGTTTGTGTCAGAAGGAAGAAGCCTCAGAAGCCCTTTATAAACCTTCAAATTACTCAGAAAAACTGTAACTTAAATGATAAAAATACAGTATCACCCTCTTCCTACACATTTTACTCATAAAATTTGCTTTTTTGCTGCAAAAAATTAATCTATTTTGCCTCTAATGCTTCTACAAAAGCTCTCGACACTGGCAGTCTTTGGGCAGTTTGCAACAGTGAAAATTAGTGTACACCTCCATGCCTCTTCCCATGATCCCCTGCTTTAACACCCCCCACCCCCCCACCATAAACCTAAGTCACTAGGCCCGTCTCAATGATCTTATCAAGTCTTTTTCATTTACAATGCTGAACTGGCCTCCATCCTCACTCACACACACTTGTTCACACATCCACATGCAGACGCAAAATCACAAATACCGGCTGCATTTGTGTTTCTGTCCACAGTGAATGAGTGTAACATTTGGTTCACAGCCTGTGTGTATTTATCTGTTGAAATGTATGTATACCTTGTATGTGTACATGTGTATTCAGACGTGTGTGTGCGTGCTTCCACGGCTATGTGTGTGTAGATACAGTATATAGCGTGTTTGTTTTTATCAGAGATCTTTAAGCTGGGTCATGTGTTGTTGCTTCACATTTCATCATCCTGCTCTCTTATCTGCTCTTTTCATACACAACTGCTGTAATACTGTTATAACACACACACACACACACACACATACACACACACGCACAATATACGAGACTCCCACCATATAACGGTAAGCCGGTAAAGATAGTTTGTAGGAGGCAGCATGAAGGAGTAAGGAAGAGAAAGGAGGCAACAGCAAAGGGAGTAAGGCATTGAGAGAGGGATAAGAGGGAAGCAGCCTCTATCTAACGTTGTTGTTTTTCTTGTTGATTTAGGACGCTGATGTGGACAGACAGAGACTGGAACCAGTCAGCGATGTGAGGAATGAAGTCTCTCCGATCTACTTTACAGATTATTTTGTCTTCTGACACACACACATCTCCTCCTGCACGCTCCACGAAGTGTTGTTTTGTCTGTGGTGTATTTAAGTATGAAGGTTTATGTGTTTGTCAGCCTCTAAACTCATCCTGAGGGTCACTGCTCGGTCACAACTACTCATATTTATCCAGATACATTTGGTTTAACTGAGTTTTGTGGTAGTTTTTCTGTACTGAGGCTCAGTGTCTTTCAGACTGACAGTTGTAACTAAGAACAAAACAAACAATAACATTAATGACAACAATATTTTTAAGTTGTTAGGTTGATGTTCATTCCTAGGTTGGAACCTGGGTTTCTCCATAGTGTAAACAGGGATCTGATCCTGCTGCAGTGCAGCAGCAGCGATGACAAACATCATCATATTTTGCTGCAGAAAAGTCGGGTGGCTTCCAAAATTTACACGCTAAATCTACCTGCATCTGGCATGTGGTGAGTGTTAATTTCCAACCCTATTAGAGAGACATTTCACTGTACATGTTGACCGGCCAGATTTGAATATGCCGGACTTCAACAGATTTTTCCGGTCGAAGACCAGTAATTACCGGTTAATGTAAGTTCAGATCTGAATTTTTAATATTTTTCACAACCCCAATGCCCGGTACAGACTGGTTCACTGTAATTTCGTCCATCAAATATACCTCATCCTATAGAAATCACAGAATTCCAAACAGGAATTGTCAGAAATGTGGGGTAGATGTGTAATAGATGTTGGCTCCATCTGACCTGGAGCCAGCCTATTAGCTTAGCCTAGCATTAAGACTGAAAACGGCGGAGAAGTTAAGGCCAAGTTATGGTTCGTTGCTTGATACATTTGATAAGTGTCGCTCGACAAAAATGACGTAATTCCAAAAGATAAATGTGTCGCTCGACACTTTAAATTCCTGTTGCGGGTTGTTTTGTTATGTTGTGGAAATGGTCATTTGCCGTCTTCAAATGAAACGTGTACAGGAAAGGCTTGGTGTTCAAGCGGTAACTACATGAGAACACTGTTGCCACTAAATGGAGGAACAATAGGCAAAATGATGAAGGTGGCAGTTTATATCTAGATTAACAACTTGTCTACACAAGCCATAGCTATTTGGTCCTGTACGGCCCAATAATGGGCTTTGTCATTCCTGAAAACGTCAGCAAACACGTCACGACTCCTGAACTCAGTGTTTTGACACAAATTCAACTTTTGATGTCGTGCACGGCTGTGCTGGAAAATCGATACGAAAATACATTGCAGTATTTATTTTCGTGATATAATGCATCATATCGTGACCCATGTATCCTGATGGGTATCGTATCTTGAAGTCTAAACCAACAACCACCCCTTAAATCCAGTGACACAAAAAAACACATACACTTTATTTTCGTGTTTTTAATTTCACTGTTTCAGTGTGTTCAGTTAAAGTGCACTTAAATTTCATTTTTCTTTTTTTTAAAGATATATTTTTGGGCTTATTGTGCCTTTATTACTCAGACAGGACAGCTGAAAAGTGGACAGGATACAGAGGAGAGAGAGGGGGAATGACATGCAGCAAAAGGCCAGAGGTGGAATCGAACCCAAGGCCGCTGCAGGGAGGACAAAGCCTCTGTTTATGGGGCGCCTGCTCTACCAACTGAGCCACCCCAAATTTCACTTTTCATGTTGATGTTATGACAGCTACATCAGTGTGTTTGGTAATTTGCCAATACTGTTATATAAATTGGAGCCGAAATTTTTAATTAAATAGTTTTGACTTAGTTTGCCCACTGAATTATCATCATAATGTGATGTGATTAAGACTACCCAGATTGCACACAGCAACTCGTATTTTAACTCTGTTTTTACATTTTCAGTGAACTATGTGGAGTATCACATGTATCGTGAACCACGTATTGTGATGCGTATCGTAATGAATGGACTCTAAGGATTAATCAAACAAATTCCAGCTTTCACCTGTAAATTCTGTTATAATTGGACATATACAGGCTCTATGGTAACCTACGCTAAGCTAACTGCTGCTTCCTGTAGCTCTGTACTGAATGGATTAATATGAGTAAATTCAATTTTTTTGGCCAATACCTAGGAAAAAACTCCCTCCCAAAATGTCAAACTATTCCTTCAATTACATATTTTTTTTGGCACCATCAAAGCGCCACATAGTCCTAGATTTCAGGAATTTTAGTTGTTTTAGAGACCCCTCGGACCCTTTGGCAAAAATTCTGGTTTAAATATTTGTTGCCTCCAATGCTTATTTTTAAATTTGTATTAATAAATAACAACAAACTGACTGATCTGTATTGCAGGGTGATGCTGGAGAACGCGGAATGGTTTCTGAGCTCTGAGAAACAAGTCTGGTAAATGTGTCTTTGGTTTCTGGTCTCATGTTGCTCTTAAGAGCCACATGGCTAACACAACTTTCCTCTTTCACACAATGTGAAAAAATGTACTGTACTCATTGCCACAGGGCCTAAATCCAGACTTTCAGACTATCCAAACTTCTGTTTTTAGTAGCCTTGTGTTATTCTGTACCTGGAAAAGTGGTTAAACACAAATTTTATCCAAACACAATATTTGCTTGCATACATGGAGTTTATTTCCACAATTAGGGCTATTGATTTTGGTAGAACGGAGGAAAGCGCTCCACATCCTGGTTTCAAAATAGCCTGCTTAATTTGCATGTTTAGTCAGAGGTTGCGAGCCGCTAAACAGAGCAAAGAGACTGAAAGCAGCAGCCACAGACAACAAGTTCAACCGCATCAGTTTTTATAAAATTGTACACCATTAAAAATGCAGATGCAAGACAACTCAAACTAATACTTTTGAGTTGATCATTTTTTGAGGGTGGATAAACGTCTGAATTAGCATTTTAATGCCGTGGGACATCAAAACTCTACTGAAACCCATGTTAACAAAACAATTAACAATATTAACAGTGAAAAATACAGCTGCACAAAAATGTGCAACAAATCAAAATGTTGCATTATTATCCAGCTGGTTTTTCATGCCTTTTAAAATTAATTTTAACTAAACCAAACGTACTAAAGCTTGTCAAGGCTTTACTTTGTGCCCAGGAAAAGTCCTTTGCTTGCACTTCCTGTCTGAGCATCTCATCTCCCATGAGCCTTCTCTCTCTCTGTTTCTGTCCAGCCTCCTGTCCCAGCCTGACTCATGGGAGCCGTGCCTTTCCCAACGTGCAGCTCGGAAGCTGATTGGATGATGACTCTAATTGTCTGCGAGGGAGGGGGGAGAGACGCCGAGTGCGGAGGCGCATAATGGTATCCGATTTTGGGGAGGAAACGAGATGTAAATGAGGTAATTATGTGTCTTAACGAGGGCAAACAACGCTGACATTCTGGCCCTGGTAACCAGCGTATTTATAGGCCATAATAACCTTAAATGGGACTGGCTGGAAGGCTGTCAAGGGAATTAGAGTGGACTGAAAAGCGCTGCTTTTGTTTTTATTGGGGTTGTGTGTTTGATTCAGCAAGGTTTGACTTGGATTCTTCCATCAAACTGGAAAGAAAGATACTGACAGGCGTAGCTTTTGGCTTTGAGAGAGGAAGAGGACGCCGACAGAGGCCCCGCTGACTCGTCCAAGTCCCCTCAAAAATCGACTTTGATAGTTTTGATTCAGAAAGAAGCAGGATGAAACTTTAATCCCCCCCTGTGGAGAAAGCTGGAGGGGTCGTCCACCTCGGGGAGCCCCTCATGTAAAATGTATATGAAGGGCAAAAATATTTTCACTCCAAGATTTTTTATTTGTCTAACTAGTTAGTGTGTAAAAAGTGTTTAAGAGTCGGTCGTGAGTCAATGAAAATAAAGAGCGATCCATAACCCGATTGAGTTTCAGTCATTTTTGGCTCCCTCAACACGTCTCCCCTCCCTCGTCCTTCCAGAATGAACTCGGCCAGTTCTGGTTCTTTTGTTTTTATTAAAACATGACAAAAAGATTTGATTTAAAAGTGAATGAAGTGAAGTGGAACCTGGTTCAGGGGAGGCCAGCAGGACTGTGGGTAAATGTTTTGGCATCAGGATTGTGCCAAGCGCAGCAGAAATGTATTTCTGACGGCGTAAGCACGAGGGCTTTGGAGTTCAACCTATTTTCATATTCTCTCATACATCCATTTCCCTCCTCTACAGATTAAAATGAGAATTTAGACAGCACCTCTGCGTTGGCATCGCACAGCAGGATTATCATACGGCGCTGAGGGGTTTTTCGGAAGTGGAAATGGAGGAGATGGAGTGAATTTATTTTGAAGTGCTAGAAATTCTCTTGTAAGAGATCAAAGATTCTTGTTTCTTTAATAGGAGGGAGATGCCAGGAAGTCCCTGTTTTTTTATGTCAGCGCGAGGTTGAACTTTGCTGAACCTGCTGAGTAACTGTGTGGAAGTTTTCTTCGTCAGCCTGAGTCACAGTTATACTATTTCCACGGCTTCATTGGCATGTTGGTAATGACAAAGCGGCATCACCGGCCTCACCTGACAGCCTTTACCTGCTTCCTTCCACGGTACAGAGCCCCCCTCCCCCTCCTCCCCCACTCCCTCCCCCGCCTCACCCCTGCGGTCCGTCTCTCTTTCCGATGGCACTCAGCCGTTACGTTCTCAAGGGAAGGGCAGACTGCTGGCGCCGCACTGTTTGGGCTCTCGCTGTATCTCGACTCCCACACACAAAAACATTGACACACACACACATATACACACACCTCCACAGGTACACAGGTAGTCACACAGCAAATTAAGCGTATTGTTGCGTTGCCTCCAGCGTTGAGGAGGTGAAAAGTCATTCAGAGGTTTTGTAGTCGTACATATGAAGGCCACGAGGAGTTTCCCCCTTTTTTTGCTGAGTGTGATGCTTTGGAAAGTTAAATCATTTTGTTAAAGTGATGCTGGTGCAGCTCAGACAGAATCTATTACGATGTAACTACAAGGTTTGTTTTTGTCTAAATGTGAAAAGATTTTATGTTTATGTGCTGAAACATACAGTTTATTATTTCTCAGTTTTACACTCTGGCAGCAACATTAAAAACCAGAATCTTTATCCCGATTTTTATGTGTCCTACAAACTGGCACTACTACTATTTAATGTTGCCATTATTTTTAAATAAATCCTCATTTAACCACATAAGTCCCATAGACATCACAAAATGTCTTAATGAAGGGAGTTCTGGCCAAGATAGCAAATCATTTCACAACACAACGATTCAGACAACATGCAACATTAAAAAAATCATAAAAAACAAACAAAACTAAAAAAAAGTCTCACTTTAAAGAATCATGCACATGAAGACTGACAGGAGGAACAGATGCTCACATGACGCAATATGTTTAGGGACTGACTCTCATTCATAAAACCCCGACTGTTCCAGAGCCTGTTTAGTAATGTGGGCAAAGTTGGATACAGCGTAACATCGTGATATTTTGTGTGACAATATTGTATCAATCCACAGACACCAAGTATTAATATTTTATTACGATTCTTGATAAATGATAAATTTTCAGTCCACTAGGTGGTGCTCATTGTCTGGTAAGGTAATAAAAATGCAGTAAAAAATTACTGAAGTATGATGAATAGACGGAAAACTTCATTTTATTAGATGAAACACATGATGGTGACAAAGTTTTACTTTGGGAAAATGATTTGCAGTTGAAAAAGGTGAAAAATCGCAATATATGATATCGGGATACTCAACATATCGCAATATCATGAGATAGTTGTATTGTGACTTAAAGCGATATATCATGAACTGAAGAATATATCTTTTTCCTCTCAGCGTTCCTCCACAGTAAACAGATTTTTTCCAAAAATCAAGCCACTCACTTTAGCTGCTTTTGCTGGCAGTCTATGGAGATAAAAGTTTCGAAACATCAAAACCATCTAAAAAAAAGTCCATCCAAAACTCTCAACAGCTTTGTGTGGTATAATTCCAATCTTTTTTTATCGTGTTGTAGGCTTAATACTTCTGTAACAGTTTTATCATGGCTAAAAAGCTGCTAAATCCAAAATGTCCGGCACAGAGCTCCCTGTAGGTGCTCGGCTAAGTGCGCGCAGTAGAAGTTCTTGAGCTTAAATAAAAGTGAAATAAAAGTGTTTTGGAAGTATTGAGCCTATGACACTATAAAGAAGACTTGGATTACACCAGATGAAGCTGCTGAAAGTTTTGGGTGGACATTTTTTCAGCAAAAGCAGCTAAAGTGAGTGGCTCACTTTTTTGAAAACAATCAGTTTACCGTTAAATAACGCTGGAAGGAAAAGAAAGTGTTCTTCAGGTTAAGACATCTAAGGGTGAGTAACTCATACACAAAAAATAGTTTTGTGGTGAAAATATCACTTTAAGTATTGTGATGATATCACAGGGCGTTTGGCTAACGTGTTGGCAAAGTGTTGAATCTCTCTCCGTTATTGCTTGTGAAAGGTTGAGCCTTTCGAGGATGTTCCTTTTACACCCAATCATGTTAATATCACCTGTTACCGATGAACCCGTTTACCTGTGAAATGTTCCACACAGGTGTTTTTTGAGCCATTCACAACTTAAGTTGCCCTGTCTCAACACGTTTTATTGAATCAGTCCATTCTCGGAGTTTACAGGGCACCACCGAGATATTGGACGCTCAAAGCAGC
>JAQFJB010000015.1:17582142-17593453 GCA_029874875.1 Naso minor
AAAGTGTAGAGAGGATGCTGTTCCGTCAACCAAAGCTCGCTCAGCCTGAGGTGGGTGGGGGTGTCGGCGGGGTGTTTAGGGGGAACAGAACTCAAATTGTTCGGCCATATGGAAACGCACGGGCAATAAAAGAAATACAAATCTCATTATTAACACAAAACGGTTCCCATCAGAGCCACTTGTCATAGTATCAGTGTGTAGTAAAATCTGCATTCAGTACAGATATCAGTGTCGTCTATCCAGAATCATGCGTCAATGGCTTTGTTAATGACCATTTCTTAAAAAGTGATCATTTCTTGAAAAACGAAGCATTCATTGCATTAGTAAAAGAATAAAACTCCAAAGATTTTTGGTTTAAATGGTGGCAAGCGGTCTACATATAGGTTTTAAAAAAGTATTAATATGCTTCTAAGCAAGGCACTTTAGCCTTGGTAGCTAACGATGAAGTAGCATTCAGTAAAAAGGCACACATACATGTAAAAAGGCACACATACATGTAAAAATAATGAGGTATATAATGAAGCATGACTGCAAGTGTGTGATTAGGGGAAAAATTAATTCTTTAATCTAAGATTTTGGACATTTCTGTTAAATCTAAACGTCTGGAAATCAAGCTAGCTGTAGCATGGGACTCCTAAGGGAGCAACTCCGCTGCACCGTCCCCTCCCTGTTTTTGTTTCAGGTCGGATTTTATTTAAGTTGTTGTTGCTCTCTCTTTTAATATAATTAACACCAAAGACCTACGACTAGATGAAACAGTTGCAGGAAAAGCTGCGATGAAGTAAACTGGTTCGTCTCAGCTCGACTCAAACTGGCTGACGGTGTCGCCTGCTACTCAGCTTGTCAAATCGCAAGAGGCAAGTTTTAGAAGGTAAGGCACGTCATTTGTTTAAACAGCCGATCAGCTCATAGCGACATCACCTGTCGTGAAGAACCGTAACGTAGAGCAGCCAATAGGAACACTTGCTCTCTGAAATGCTTTGCAGTAAAATGCCCATCACAGTCTTCATTTTCTAAGGCTTCTAAAAACGTCTAGTGTTCTTTCAGATCACCTGAATTACAACACGCTGAAAGGTTATTATGGAATCTTTGCCCGATGACACCAAAAATAAACTGCCTTCCCTAGCTTTTTAGCTACTTCCTCCCAAGGATGTCTGACCTTTGGGACACATGCAGTACCTACCTCTGTCTGGAACTTTGACCATATCCCTTCTTCAGGAAACAGAATTTACTCAGGTGCCGTCACATGACCACAGTAGGATTTTGTTCATTTAAAAACCAAAGTATTAAAGGCACAAGGAGTCAGCACCTTAAGATCTCTGTTGCTACACCCCAAAAGTGCACACCTAGCTGAAGAGAACAAGGTTCGAGGTGTGGACCTTGGTGGAAAGGACTGAAAGCACGCTCGAAGTGGACACCAACTGTTTGAGAACAATAGACCAAGACTGGTCATTACATCGACCAGAGTTAAAGGGATCACATAAAACAGTCGCATTAGATAACATCTTTGAACAGAGAACCTCCAAATTTATGATCACAGGTTATTAAATGACCAAAGTCCTGTAATGATACGTAACGATCACACCTGAGCAAGCGGTCATAGGATACAGTCAAAACCTCCAAGATTTGTTAACAACGGACTGTGCATTAAGAAAATTTACTACAGATTAAATAAAAGTCATACAGACATTTACTACATGTACCAGAATGCCTTTCAATGTCCTAAAAAAACAAGATTGAACTTGTTGTTTTCAAACAACATCAACATTCATTCTGGTACATTCTGGTGCTTTCTGGTACATGAGGCTATTGTTGGAGTAGAAACAGAAATATGTTGCTTTACTATAGCCGCTGACGTGTAATGTCAATATGATGCTGATGCAAAGAGGCAGCTCCATAGAAACGATCTGACAGACCAACATGAACACCTGACGCGCATCCTTGATGTTTGAGATCTGCCTGCTATAGCTGGAAAAACCTTTGTAGCATCACACATCTGTGCTCGGCTACTTGTCTGCAGGAAAAAGAAAAATGTGACACTGAGAAGCAAATGCGCCCAGAAATGCAAAGCAGACAGTATGTTTTTCCTTTATGTCAACGTTATTGATGATGTCCTGTGGATTTGCTCCTTCTACTCCAAACCATTTCTTTGCTTTACTTTGAAAGGGTTGCAACACATATAGCATTATTTTACAGGGATATGGAACCATGTAGATATGAAACATATGGATATATAGACTGAGAAGGTATTTAATTGACAAAATATTCATGCAGGCGAATGAGGAATACTTGTATGTTCTGCACATTATTCTGCAGCAGTGTGTGCTGTACATCTCAGTGTGATACTGGGCTTGTGTCCCACTCTCTTGGCCATGCTCTGACCTCTCTCATTAGGCATAAGCAACTTGCATAATCACTGCAGACTTCTATTGACTGGCCTGTCAGGCTGCCTATCCGTTTGACTGGAAACCCCGAGAAAAAGTGCAGGCTGCCAAAAAAACTCCCCCCACGATGACTTTCCCCTGTCATCTGCAGCACGATCAGAATCATTTTTCACCAAGTGCACAAAAAGGGGAACTTTGCAATGTTAGCTAAGATTTATCCTGCCCTTTTTATTCAGCAACATTGTCAATCAGTGTTTATAAATTTAGTTTTTTTCCACCACATCTGAATAAATGCACTGTTTGCATTAATTACAATCATATTAAATCCCTGTTTAATTTTGTACAGAGAACTCGCACTGAGCCTGTCTCCAGGTTTGGAGGCTAATAACCTGCACACACATTTGCCCAGAGCGACATTATTTAAATTTTTCATTACATGCAAACAAAATCTGAGTAAATCTGATTTTAATTTAAGTCCTCTCACAATAAGGATTGTTATAAATGTTTTAAACATACTGGATATCTTTTCTAGTAACCCCCTTGTTGATTTAAAGGAGGGAGCAACACATTTAAGATCACAGACAAACATTGAGCAATTTTTGCTACTATGTCCTGTTGAAGGTAGGCTTGTTTGTATGGTATAAATTCTATTTTTAGCATTCATTTGTATTTCTAGTAGTGGACTCTGTTCAGGCCCGGAGTGGCTAATCTGGAGAATCCGGGAGATTCCTGGTGGGATGGACTAATATTTGGGCCGCAAGGGCCGGTCAACAGTCACCCTGTCGAGCTACACTCACTGTCTTTTCTGTGTGGCCACTATCTGTTGCATGCTCGCAGCAAGACACAGCTCTAGCTGTCAGTTGGAACATCCAAACTCTTGAGGGGGGCGCCACTGTGTGTCACACCCTCATCCCATGGCCTTATACAAGTGAGAGACCATGATCCCCCGCCCCTATCAAATGGTTGATCCCGGGCCAAGTTTGGTGCCCCTGCTAGCAGGCATCCGATTTTATGTTGATGACAGGAAAAACAAAATATGGACAGAGACAGAAAAAGGAAAGTGGGATCTGATAAAGCCAGAATGAAGAAGAAGAAAAATTTGGACGAGGATGCGGCCAAAGGTGCAGAGTAGACAGACATTTTAGTTAAAAAGCAACAACCACGCAGCCAGCTGAGAGTGAGAGTGAACAGCAAAGGGCCGGTGGTGGTGATGATGACACAGGTGACGCTCGTTATGCTGGATAACTTCAGGTTATGTATGTGAATAGGAACTATATTTATTTGTGTACACAATGATGCAAATGTATGTGTGTGTTTGGGTGCATTGTGGTTTATAGACTACAAGTACGTGGGCTATCTTGTATTATTATTATTATTAATTCTCGCCTTATCTTAAACTCATATTGTATTTTGTCTTACTGTCTTATTTTTCACAAAAACTCTTCTAAGGCTGCTGCAAATGAGCAAAACATACGCTATAAACACTCACAGAGATGTCCCCAGATGGTCTGTCTACTGTATTTGTCAATATTAAACAAACCACAGATAATTAAATAAATAAAATAGAAAAAAAATAAATAAAAATAAGATGATCAAAATATTAACATCCAGAAATACTGGGCTTGCACGCACACTGTGGGCTGCCGCCCGTGAAACTCCCGGGCTGAAAATGTGTCCCACTCCAGCCCTGTGCAGCGCTCATGTCAGCTTGAACACCTGAACATTTTCAGCACTTTGTGGAAAAAAAGTCTCTCTTCCTCTTGTTGTGCAGAGGGGAAAGTTCTCTTGATACTGTTCACCTTTAAAGATTTGGAATATTGGCACGGCGAACTGCTTACTGGCAGCTTTCCCCAAAAAATTCCAGTTTCACAGTTGGCCTTATGTAATTCCAACTGCAACTCCAACCAGTGAGTGCATGTGTGATCATGCATGTGTCGACTGCCAACAGTAAGAGTAGCTAGCTCGCTAACAAAGGGACTGCTGTGTCGGTCGGCTGTCCAGAGCCCCGGGGCTGTTTACACATGCCATTGTCTCCCGTGGGCCAATCAGACAAGCCTTATTAGGTAAATAAGCCTGCTGTGGCCAATCGCTGGCAAGCACACCAGAATCTGGGCTGGTTATCTGCAGCACCCCAGGAAGTGGTAGAAATGATGAGAGAAGTGACAAAAGTCTATCTACCTCTTATCTCATTAAGACTTAATTCATGTGGCTGCCTCTGTTCTGATTGGAGAGTCGATATCTCCCCGCTCGCTCGTCGTCTGTGGCCGATGGATTTCATAGAGAGGCTTAAGCATCACTGATAATAAATTCACTGTTTGGGGGAAATGTGGACGTTTCCAGATTTGTCCAGATTTTGCAGAAGCAGAAACCAACACAGGGGAATGTTTAACTGGTGGACTGTTTTTAATTCAGTCCGCCCGAGATGCCAGGCTCACATTTGCATATGTTGTTTTCATGCGTTGTAGGGAACTTCCAACATGTGGGTTTTCCAAGTTGGCCGATAGACGTCGTTGCTTCTACACGCTATTTTGTCAGGTAACTAAACTCAAAAGACAACAGATAAACAAATGGTTGTCCTGCGGCTTAACAGGCCAATTTAATCCTAGTTGTGTTTAGGCTGGCAACAAAACATGTAATAAAGATGAAAAGAAAACTTGATTTTTGTGCTTAAGGTTATAAACGCATCTTAACCTGTGTATATTTTGATTTTAAACAGGCTTTACAAGTTAAGTTTGCCACACAGAGTCCAAAAATGTCCCAGAAAGATACTCAAGAGTTTAAAAATCACAGGAGCAAAGTTCTCAGGTCATCAAACACATCAAACAGTGTGTGTGGAAAAACAAGATGAGAAAAATCACCTTGTTTCCACTCAGGACTGAAAAACCAGAGAACTCTGTCATGGTCGTAACAATCAGGTGTCAGCAGATTAAGATTTATGCACTTCCTGGTTTCCTTACTGATGTGATTTTCTCTCATGAAAAATGGTTTTACCTGACAAGTGCACAATGTACAACACTTAGAGGGGACAGGATTTTACAGGATGTGATAAACATCCACATCTGTAGTTCTGTCCAAATGCCTCAATGCAGCTTTTACTAATTCTAAGCAAAATGTTAGAATGCATATAAAAAAATATCCAGCTTTAATAGAGCGTTTATTAAAAACTTTATCACAAAAGTCTGTTCATTCGGGTTTTTTGAAGCTTCCTCAAGAGTTTTCTCAGTGTTTGTTTAGTAGTCACAATAAACTTTAATTATATACCACCTTAAAAACGCAATTTTTCCAAATGAGGAGAGCGTGTGTGCGGCTAAATGTGGCTGCTGTCCGTCCCCTAACAGAGACAGAAAAGATGGTTTGTGTGAGCAGAACTTTTGGACACTGAATGCCTTATTGAGAGTTGAGCTTTTATCCTCAACAGAACATTTGCCTGCTGTCACTTGTTTAGTTCTCCTGTTAACCTTACATTGGCTTAGCAATCGCATTAACCTAGGTACAGTTGTGGGTAGAGTACTGAAAATCTAAGCTTTACTCAAGTAAAAGTACTATTACTTCCATAAGAATACTCAAGTAAAAGTTAAAATTGCCATTTGAGAAACCTACTCAAGTAAAAGTAAAAAAGTACCTGGTTAATAAATTACTCAAACTACAAGTTACTTTTCATTTTGATATTTATAAGCCTGTGGGGGCTACATTCCACACGTTTCATGTGAAATTGGCTCTGGATGTTAAGATGATAACTGTACATTATCTTTTCAACTAAACATAGTTGGCAATGATCACTACTGCAATGTTTACATTAACACTGAAGTTGCCACATTAGCTAGCTACATTTCACCTGTGCAAGTTACTTCAATGTGCTTGCGGACGTTCGATGACGAGTTTTTGTAAGTGGAGATCTCAGCAGTTATACAATTAAGAGCCCTCTGCCAGCTGAAAAACATGTTTTTGTGTGTGTGTTTTTATTTAACTCAGGTAGAAAAGGTGCCCAAATGTGCCAGGGATTGTCATTGAAAGCTGTAGTGGTTGTCTGGCATCATCACACCACCCGCCTGGTCAAAAGCGAGGCGGGTGGTGCTTATTCTTTCAGGCAGGCAGCTGATATCAGCATCTGCAGTAGAGCTGCTCCTGGGCTGCATTCTCCCCTGACACTCAACCCCCGCTTTTAGTAGACTAGACTACTTGTAACAAGGTATAAATGGCAAATGTAGCAAAGTAAAAAGAAGATTACTGGCTCAAAAATATAGTTGAGTAAAGAGTAGAAGTACAGTTTGAAAAAGGAACATGAAAAGTACGTGTTCCTTTAAAAAAACAAAACTTTTTTTTACTAGTGTGCGTTACTTGTAACGTGTTACTACCCACCCCTGCCTAGCTAGCTACCACTTATCACCTACTTACAATGCTGTCCTTTCGTTAATTCTCAGGAGATTTTACAACCATTCTCACTTGGCCTCATGGGACAAATCCAAAAGATAAGAGAGTTTGCAGCCCTGATGTCTTTCTGTCAGTTATTCCAAACTCTAGGAGTCCTAAATGCTTGATCGTCTTTGTGTATTAATCTGGCCATTGGAACAACAAGGAAGAACACATTCAAGGAACTTCAGGAGGAGGAGGGGGCATGAAAGATCTGCTAAATAACCTTTCAAGGCTTAGTTAGTGATCGATAACTGGTTCAAAACTATGGAAGGCCATGAGACGTGGCTGGAAGCTTTGTAAATTCCAAGTAAATCGATCGTGTGGTCATAATTTTTTGACTGAATTTTTTTCTGTGGCATTGATAGACAACATCGTTCTACAATGTGACGCACAAATTAATTAAAGTGCTACACACATCTGCACCAAGTTCAAACAACTTATAAGCGGTGATGAGTCACTTCTGGAAACTTTCTCCTGGTTGTACTCAATATAAAGTGATAAGAATGGAATGATTTCTGGTATCAAAACAGCAACACAGAGGTGCAGCGTATCCAACCTCGACCACATCAGTGAAATTAGTTCATATTTGACCGCTTTTGTTCCAGCGTGCAGCTGTGTTCTGTTAATCAGATGATGTAAGACTGAGCGGCAAAGCCAACGCGGTGAAAAAGCCTGTTTCAAACTTGCAGAACTTGCAGCTGCAGGTCACCACATTAATGTAGTCGGAGCCTTTTGCAGCCCCAGCAGAGCCACGCTCGCTGCTGATTCCCGTGGAACTTTGCTGAGGGAGTTTGCTTCACCCACCCTGACCCAAACTGTCCCTCTGCCGCTGCCCTATGTTCCCCGGTCCTTGCTGGCCCGCTGTGCTCCCACAGCCACCCCGCCTCCCTCTGAGAGCCCTGGGAGTGTTTGTACTGGAGGCAGCCAGCAGAGACGGCTGCTGTTTTCATAGCGAAATCTCTTTCCTGAGGTAATGCTGGCCTGGGTTGACCAGTGCAGCGAGTACAGAGCAGCAGCGGCTCTGGTAAGAGGTCATTAGCGGTCTGTGATCACATCACCATGAAGCTCGACTGTTTAATGTTTGACAGCCGATATTTGCAAGATGGCACGATTTCACAAGCACCGTAGTTCACATACATCTCTGAACATGTCAGGAAAAGTTACAAAAAATTAATATGTGAATTAATATGATAATCAATGCAGTAACAAACAATTGCAAAAGTTGGGTCAAATATCTCCAACTCATTATTTTTCATCCTAATCCCGTCTCATTTAGTGAAAAAAACATTAATTATGTTTCTGTTGGCATATCAAAATATACAGCTGCTCTGCCAACATTAAGAGATCAAAATGATTCATGGATTAATAGTTGAAGAGATTGTTTGCCCTCCCAGTGTGAATTATTGCCTGAAGCAGCCTCGAAACCTCAAATATTTTAGTCAGTACCTGTCAGTCCTTTGGCTTTGGCAGTGAGTCATGTAAGCAAGTGAACTTATCAAATCAAGAAAAGATCTCTTCACTCGGGAGCAAATCATGTGTTCCAACACGAGCAAAAGTACAAATATGTAGATATTTGATAAAAATTCAACAAAAACACAACCTTTTTTTGTTTTAACAAACTGCAGAGCAGGATTTGATTACAATTCTGTTAAATGCCAAATTACTTCTTGTACTTTTTCTGTACTTTTTTCAGCTATTGTGCTGCATCAACAACCAAATGTCCCCCGTTCGTCATCCATAAGAAGAACATGTTCACTGACAGGAATCTGGAAAATTTGCAGAATCATCCTACATTGACATCCCACTTTCGTGAAAGGGTTTGGCATCAATTACATGTCGAAGGCTACTTTTATAATGATTCTGTCACCAGCTTTTAATTATAAAACTCAAGCTGTTGCAGGCTTTAGATTTCAATTGAAAGTGTTAAGTATCCTTTGTAGCTCAGGCCTCATGTTGTGTGGAACAGTCTAAAAAGTCCGGGACAGAAGACGAACTTGAGGAAGGATGGATTAGTCCAAGGGAGGAGTGAGCGTTCACTGTGGCCTCTAATTTACTTAAGTGCAGTCTAAACGGTGAGGAAGAGATAAGAATGCTGCTAATAGACCTTGACCTCTAGTGGCAGTCACACAAAGCGTGCAGACAAAGGAACCTCCATAACTTCTTTTGACGATCTGCTCGTCCTCGACATTAAGCTGAGAACACGGCCTCTCCTTTAGATTACTGAAGACATTCTTCAAAGTCATTAGTAACTTTGATTTGCGGCTCAGCGAGGCCCTCGGGTCTTGATGTCTTTGATGATTCACCTGCAGTGTTGTTTACTAAGTTGAGAGACTTTTCTTCCATCGGGGCCTTACTCAGGATGAGGGTGGGTGTGGCCCATAGAGTAACAGACAAATAAACAGTTCACCGCAATTTCTGCTCCAGGGTGAAGCTCTGGAGCGCTGCCCTTAATGGTGCCTGCGCAAGCAATTCTGAAGCTGCAGAATAAGCAAAGTAAAGACACACATGCACACAGAAAAAATGCTCAACCCCACTGAGGTAGAGCAATCTGTCAAACAAGCACCACAGAGCGCCAGCACAGTGTGGGGTTGCGTAAGAGAGGAGCAGATGAAACGCGGGAATGCGCCGCTGTCAACACCTGAAGCGAACGAGACAGAGTTTGTTTATCTGAACACCTCCCGATCACCAGCCGTGAACCAGGAAGCAGCAGGTGCCTCGCTCCAACGGCAGGCCCTGTATTGTTGACAGTGGATAAACAGGTTGGGGTTGGGACGGGGTAGTTTGAGAGAAAAAGGAAGGGGTGAGTGAGGGTTACTGTTTTCCCCTAAACATTGGAGGAGGAATTAGCCCTGACTAGTTCAGTGTAAAATTTGAAAGTGTAAGCTGTTTGTTGTTTTTCCCCCCAGTTGGCGTTTATTAGTGTTGTCTTATTGCGGCTCTGCTGAACAAGCCTGGCCCGTGCTGTCGCCTGGCAGGGGCGACACTGGGATAAAAAACCCAGTGAGGGGAGATGGCTGGCGTTGGGGGAAGGAGAGTTTCCATTGTGTTTCCATTGTGGCTCTGTCACTCTCTGCTACCCTGGCTCGCTGTCCCCTTTAAGCAGCCCGTCCATGTCAGCAGAAATGAGCTTTTTCCTCGCCTTTCATCCCTTCCCTTTTCTTTTCTTCCTCTGCTATTCACTCGACTGTTTCTTGAAATGTCTTAAAAAGCCCGATCACACGGTCTTAGCACATTAACACATGTGCAGCTTAACCTTGAGAGCTGGCCTATTGTCGCCAAGCGCCGAGAGCAGCGGGACAAACAAAAGTTTGGATTGTCAAATGCAATACATGGGTTCATTTTGGAACAATGTTTGCTGCAAAACAACTGGAAAAAAAGTTGTTTCGTACAAAACTTTGGCTCAACAGCAGAGGTGGGCAGAGTAGCCAAAAACTGTACTCAAGTAAGAGTATTGTTACTTTGGAATAATATGACTCAAGTGAAGTAAAAAGTGATTATCCAAATAATTACTTGAGTGAGAATAAGAAAGTACTTAGTGAAAAATCTACTCAAATACTGAGTAACCACTGAGTAACTTCTGATTTATTGTTTCAATAATCAGAGCACAGATGTGATCAAATAGACAAAATATAAAATAACAATGTGCAAATTCAGACATCGCCAAACAATGTTCCTTTAACTTAAACAATAATAAATTATTTACAAAACAACATAAATTAAAGTGAGTTAAGTCACAAGAAACACTTTATGTGAAAATATATAGGATAATAAATCCTTGAACTTTGGTAGTAATTCAAACAGTTGGAATGTGAGGCCAGGGGTGTTTTGACTCAGTAGTCACGGTGCTGCTGTGTGTGTAACCGTCGGTTACCAACGTCCAGTTCAGACTACAGGATTTTGGCTCTGATCTTGCTGTTTACGACAGTTTTTGGAGATGATAGGCAAATCAAAGTACGCTCCGGTGAACGACGGTCGGCATGCGTGAACTGTTCAAGGATGTAATAATGAGCTCGCGGACAGTGTGATGGAGTGTCGCAGGATATCCAGCATACCAAATATTTGGCCCTGTTACAGGTGTGCGGGTACCATGGCAAGGCCGGACTGGCCATCAGGAGCACGGGGAGTTTTCGCAGTGGCCTGACCTGCTAAACAGCCCAAGGGCAGGAGCTTAAAAAAAGCCCAATGTTCACCCAATGATGCAATTTATGTCTAAATTCACTCAACAACTCATACAGTATTAGCATCAGCTCGTGTGTCACACATAGCCTATCAAAATAAAGAGCAGTGCGGGAGTCTAGTAGATTATTTGCAGGGTACTAAATGGCTGTGAAACTATCAGAAAACGTTTTATTTCTCTGATTCGTTACCTCTCTCGCTGTACCGTTCTACCTCCCTCTTGCTGCACTGCTCTCTCTCTTTCACTCTGTGAATAAAAAACAGGTAAAAATAAAAGTAAGAGCAGAACGTAGCCCAATGTAACAGAGTAAATGTGGCATTTCTTCTCAACAAATATA
>JAQFJB010000015.1:17708161-17718625 GCA_029874875.1 Naso minor
GGAAGGAGGTATTAACCTTTTCCTCAAGCTGACTTTTACTTTGGAAATCTGAAAAAAAAAAAAAAAAAAATCAGCAAATTCAAATTCAAAAGAAGGTGATGAAATAGTTTCACTGATTTGACCCAAAATAGAAAAATGGAGGCAGTCTTGTGCTTTTAGTTCTCAAAATATGTTAGATGAATGCTTGATGAAACGGCGTGTGTGAGTGTGTGCGTGTTGCCGGTGTCGGGGCGGCTCCCAGGGTTTTTGGGAGGCAGTGGCTGCTGCTGGTTAAATCCTCAAAGTGGCCTGGACGCTCCTTGCCAAAGCTGCCCGCCTCAGTCCAGAAGTAATCCACAGCAAATTCCTTCAGCCTCAGTATCACAGGCCTGCGCTGTGGAAAGACGCGCTGCCAGGGGACTGTGTGTGCATGTGTGTGTGCATGTGTGTGTGCATGTGTGTGTGTGTGTGTGTGTACGTGTGTGTATATTCATCTTTCTGATTCTGAGCATGAACAGCGTGACAGGGTGAATATGTGCGCATGTTTGCTTGTATGTATGGTGCGGTGTGTACTTGCATGCTCGTATGCATGCATGCTTGGATGTGTGCTGTGTGTGTGTGCTCTGTGTGTGTGTGTGTGTGTGTGTGTGTTGGGAGATGGCGTTGCTGCAGACGGAGCCCAGCCAGCTGACATTCAGACTGGCTTTCTTGCCTCTCACGCTGGCCGCTCTCCCAGCCAGCGGTTTGTTGGCGGCCCAGGAGAAGGAGGAGACACTCCATTCGCCTGGTTAAACATCCCCGTGTGCTCGTTCCCCGGTGATGAAACATTTGTTTCTTTACGAGGGGGTTAACGGACATGGGAGGCGCCGGGAGGGTGGAAGAAGAAGAGAAAGCGAGGGGCGATATGTTTAGGAGCTGTTTCACAAATTCATAAAAGGCAGACAGGTCTGCCACCACTCTCGTTTTTTTTCCTCTTCTTTTTGTTTGCCCCTCTCACTTTCCGTCACCTGTAACACTTCCTTCTTTTCTCTGAATGGGTTCACTTGCTCGTCTAGATTCTGCTCTGCTTCCGCAGCAGATATTGAACTGGAGAAGTTTACTAGAAAGCATTTAATGGGCAGCAACATGCAGGATGGGCCAAGACTTTAGTTTACATCCACGTCATGCATGTTCAAAATCAACTGAAGTCAAAAAAATTTAATGCAAGCTGTTTTGCAGATTGTCTTAGAAAGTGCCAAAGATGATCCAAACCAATCAACAGGATGAATGTTGGCATTCAACGTTTCTGCTAACCATGCATATATTTGGAAATGTACTAATTTAATCTTTTTTACCATTAAATTTTTTCATATTATGTTGCGACAATAATGTGGTGCAGGTCTGGTTGGATTAGGTCAAAAACAGCTGGCCTAGTATTAGGAAAACATCTGAATTTGGCTTAAAAATACACTTTTGTTCTCATAAACATGGTTGGAAATTGACCCCAAATCTTGTTCAAAAATGTGTTATTTTTGTCGTCACAAACACAACTGACCTGACGACTGCTAAAAATGTTCCAGTTTTGTCGGTTAAAACAAGAGAACAGTCTCTTTGGCAGATTTTACACCAGCACCATGCCCTTCTCTTCCTAATGCAAATGTCAGCTCATGTTATCTTAGAAATCTCAGACATCTAAAAATCTTAGAGGGATAGGTCATCCAAAACATTTAGTCATCATCTACTCACTCTCATGCTGACCTTCCATCCGCATTTTATTTGTTTTATTATGTTTTTTTTTTTGACAAAAAAACATAACATAAACAAATCACAACAGACACAACACAGACTTAACAGTGAATCACACTTCCCCTTTTATTGTAATTATTTTGCTCTGATTTTTGTTCTGCTCCTCTTGCTTACCAGCCTTCCACCCCAATAAAACTTCCCCGCCTTTTCTAAGTGTCTTTAAAGGCTATTATGTATTTTTTTTATGTTTGGAAACTCTTCACAATCACTTTAAATGCTTGGTAGATCAATGCAACGCTTTTTTCCTGTGAAAAGTTGTCACTGGGTAAACTATGCCTTTAAGATTCACTGAAATATGCTTTAACATTTCCGTGGCTTGCAGAAACGTACATTTATGTTCTGGTGACAGGGCTTGGACGATCAGACGGGCTATCCGCACTAATGCATGAGCTCATATGTTTGTAAATGCATGCATTACACTGCAAACCCTAATCTGACCTCACCTGTAAAGCCACTTCATCACATCCCCCCCTCAATGACTGCAGTGATTTCAACATGTTTGTCATGTGAAGCACCTCTTGAAGTCTCGCTGGTCAGAAGCACAAATTTCAAAGGCTTCAGCGTGGCCGCCTGCTCTCCACACACAATGGTCATTTGTCCTGCAAAGTCTGATTTCTCGCATATCCCACAGCAACAGAGAGCAGGTTTCCAACTTGCTCTCCTGTGTCGTGAGTGAAACCACTTTGGTGGAGCTGGGAAGCAGAGTACAATGTAATAAAGTGAACGCTGACATTTAATGAGTTGTCAGTGTTTTCTTTCTTTTCCTCTCTCTGTTGGACTTAAGCCGTTTGGTGGGGAATCTTTGAAGTTAAAAACAAGCAACCTGGACATTACTGAATCCTATTTAGAAGGGCCTGGATTGAGAAAGCCTTAAAGACACGCAGGAAAGCAACGCTCAGGCTTCTTTGCCTTTTAATGTTCACAGCATCCCGCTGCCTTTCATGTCCGTGCTATCTGGAATTAATTGCTTTTTCAAAGTCTGTGTGTTCGTTTTGTTTTGCACGGGAGAACACGTGTGTACGTTTGATTGTGAGTGTGCACATTTTCCTGCATTTGTTTACCATTTTTGGTGCATTTCAGTGTGTAAATGTACAGGAAATGCTTTTATGTGCAGTAGTGTGTATGCATTTGTACGCTGCACGTTGCTTTTGTCGTGTAACCGGATCACGCTTAGTGCTCAGACTAATTTCCCATTCCTGTATTTGATGTAAATGACCAAATCCTTTAGACTTCCCTTTTAAATTGTCAGGTCATATAAGCAGACTGAATGACCGCAGCACCTCATGACAGTCCCTTTGGGAGGCAGAGTCAGCAATCAAAAGTGAAAGGAGGCTAAAAAGAGAACAACTTCAACCCAAACAGAGTCTGGTGAGAACCAGAAAAGCCTCCGTCGCTCCCTCAGACGCTCCATTTTCACCATTTTTGTATAAAATGTCAGCTAATGCAGTGTGGGCTGGCGCCAGCAGTGTGTACGGCTGCGCGTTGGTACCGTCGGTAATGTGTTTATATAACATCCCTCACATTCCACGCTAAGAGCCTTTGACTCTCCCAAGTTCATTCAAGCAGGACACACACACACACACACACACACACATAAGTCTGAGCACATGTGCACAGAAACTACACAGAGCACATGCAAACACTTTGGAGTCCATCTATGTGAATGTTCTCACACACACACACTCCCATTCTCAAATATCCATTGTGGCATTACAGAGGGGATCCCAACACGCAACAGCGGCGCTCTGGTCTGCAGAGGACGGAGTAGTTTAGTTTCTGAAGACATCCATCATCGACAGGCCGGCCGTCAAAGCCCGGCGCTTAGGGCCTCATTCTCTGATACCATTACTGCATTACTGTTCCTCTGCTAACTCTGACAGTGAAGGGCGGCAGAGGAAGGAAGGCTGCAGCAGTGTTTAAGAGATTTACTCTGACTGGGATAAAATATGTGAGTGTGTGAGTCGAGTCAAACTGGAGTTATTTATTTGTCCAGGGTGAGTGAGTGTTAGGATAGTTTTCAGTTATATTTTCCTCTGTTTTACTAATGTGTAGCAGCGAGGATTAGGGAAAGTATGACATGTGTGTGCATGTGTGGAAAAAGTGTGTGTTCTGTTCAGCAGGGGTAGTTTTCACATGTTAGCATCGGTCAGTCAAAGGTTTTTGTGACTGACACTAACGGCAGAGATTAAAAATAAATGCCTGTTTAAAAAGCCTGATTGTCTGAATACAACAGCCAGTTAAATTATGCAAATGTTAAGAAAGTTTTCATCATCTCCTTTACGGAGTTTGTATGTTCAGGCCTGTTTGTTTTTCTGTTTGTTAGCTTGCAAGAAATCACACAAGCTTTACTGATTCAAATGGAATTTGATGCACAACAAGGACAAAGAATATTTGTTTGTTTTGGTGCAGATTGAGGCATTTTAAATGATCTTTTTTTTAACAATAAAAGGCAGTCTTTTTTTGTTAGTTTTTTTTTGTTTTCCTCCTGAGGTACTTTAGTTGACACACACCCGCGACACTGAGCTGATGGCTCAGTTACGTCACAGACACTACATTCTCTATGACTTTGATCAAGATCTGGATCCTGGTCCTTCATAAAAAACCTTTTCTACTTAAGTATTTTTGTGGTTATTTCAGTGTCAAAACACCACAGCAATGGAGCTCAGCACCAAAAATGAAGACAAAACCAACAAAAGTTTGCACATGCTGCTAATTTAAAGCAACCTCTTTCACAGCCAGCAATATAGCATAATAGTGCAGGTGTTCATATACACATCACATCTACTGCAGCTCCTTCTCTATTTTCTCTGAGGTTCCCAGCAGTGCACAGACCCATGTAAACAAAGCCTGTGATGGCATGTCTGCCAGAGAGGTGTGGAGCAGAGCTGGATCGAGAGCCACGGCTCTTTATGGCGATGCCAGGCTTCGACACTCTTTGCCGTCCTGCCAAATTCTCCTGCCCAAGACTCACCAGCCTTTGCTTATCCTTCCCCGCTCTCCTCCTCCTCAGCTGCTCTCAGCTCCATCTGTTGCGCTAGAATGGACTTCTTCTTCTCCTTCCTCCTCGGTGCATTTTGCCGCCATCTTGTTGCTCGGGGCTGCACCAGAGGCAGATGTCACCGAGGTCCCCGAAGTGCAGAAATTTGGAAACAACAACCTCTGTTGTGTTCTCAGGATAATCCCTGTCTGAAATGAACTTTAACTGAAAATTGTTTATTTTTCAAAGTGTGTAAATATTTTTCAATAACCTGTCGCCATTTCATTTCCCCTTAATTCCCCATTGAGCTGTTGTGGTGATAAATAAAATAGAGCGGTTGACAATGGAGGACGTCAGAGAGCGTTTGGAGGGGGGGGGGGTGAGGCGAGTCAAAAGGCATTGAGTTCCCCCAGCCATTGTGCATGTTGACACCCTAATCCGCCACAGCAGCCATGCAGGTGTTGTGCAGCATTCAGGTCTTTGAGGCAGATTTCAGCGCACGCTGTGGCACCTCTGTATTCACCCTGATGTCTCTACAAGGAAACAGTGGATCAGTGTTTCAGCGACTCACCGTCAGCTGTCACACAGCCACTGTGAGCAGCACATTTACAGCACAAAGATCCCCTTAGACTGTCTTTGTGTCAGCATTGTGCCCCAGCCTCTTTCTCCTCAGCCATAATGACGACTGATTAAATCCCATCGAGCTGTTTCGAATGCTAGGTGTCAGTCGCGCAGGGCACAGGTAAGCCCCTCCGCTGCAGAGAACCAGGGGAGCGAAGGAAGGGCGGAGCGCGAAAAGTAAAGTATTTCTGATGGGTTTTATCACGCCGCCAAGGTGTCAACTACAGAAGGGGAGAGAGAGGCATATGGGAGAAATATGTATCTGTTTATTCTATTATTCATAGTGTATCTTATTGTCACCCTGACACGTTTAGAATGCATGTCAGCTGCTGGTTTGAGGTTTGCTGTTTTCTCCGGATCTCTGCGAGAGCTTACAAAATGGATGTGTTTACCTTTTCCCCGAAAGCGCCGCACTGAATACCTGTGTGTCTGAGATGAGGCTTATTAAATTTGATGAGTAAAAAATGTCTTAACGCTTTATCTTGCCTTTGTGTCATCCCATTGGTATCTACCCGGAGCCAGACACTCTCCTCAGGACGCCAACAGCGGCTAGAAAGATAAACAGGCCCCTGTTTTTCTCCGTTTCCTCCCTTTTCTCTCCCCTTTTCATGATATGCAGTCATACACCCGTAGCCCTTGTTAATTGTGTAGTCAGTCACAAATCCTGAACGGAAACTCAGAGTTTGCTGTATCTGTCTGTAGGAGCGACAACAGCGAAGCCTGCTCTGATGACTGTTTGGGATTTTGGCGTTTCCGTCTTTCTCCTGAGGGAGAGGTGATGGATGTTTGAAGGTTTGATCTGACACTGAGACGCATCTGAATACGACGAATCAAAGGAACATGCAAAAGAAAGTGAGCAGACAGGCTTTATTTGGTATGAGGAAATGGACTGCTTATTCCGCTATACACTGCAGCATTATGAAGGAAATATTTCAAATTACATGCATTTCTATAAAGCTTATACTGATATGTGTTCAGACCAGATGGATAATTTACAACACCTGAATCAACAAAATAAGTGTCTGCATCGTACATTTCCGCAAACTACAAACAGGTTGAGACTTTACTTTAAATCTTTATTTTCTGTTAATGTTGTAATGAGTTTGGTTACGTTTATGCACTAAAACCACTTTGTTTTGTCAGAAAAACATCACATTTTTTCTGAAAATACCTTTTTTGTCCCTACACACATGGATGGAAAATATTCCAACATCTCCTTCAACTTACCTGATTGAAACAAGAAGCAAACAGGTCTCAAAATCTGCAACTATTCTCTCCTCCTGGTAGGGAAGTCAGCTAAAAAAGGCCTCCACTTAATCTGACCTACGTCACTTTGACACATATTGTAAAAGTGATTTTATAGGTATTTAACATACAAATTAAACACAGGGTTTGCAGAAATGCACAATGCCAACAGTTTATTCCAGTGAGCCGCAGAAATCTGCACTCAAAGTTAGCACTTGGTAAAGTCAGGGGAGGAAAGTAACAAATTACATTAACTGTAATTGAGTAGCTTTTTTGTGTACTGATACTTTTTGGGGTATTTTTTAAAATGAGTAATTTTACTTTTACTTATTGCTGGAATTTACAGTATTTTTGTTGCATTCTAACTAGCTTCAATTACAAAGTAAAACAAAAGCTGAAGTCTCTGAAAGTTTCTCCAAATTTTCTATGTATGGCAGTAACGATTCGTCTGATTGGCTGTGAACTGACTGCAGTGCCAAAGGTTGAACAGCGATCAGTCACACACACACAGACAGACATCAAAGGGACGTTGAGATGCAGAGACGGAGACGGACGGAGATGGAGAGATGATAATGCCCCTCCTCGTGACCCCTCAAAAGTAACTATTACTTTCTGAGTACATGTTAAATGAGCTACTTTTTACTTTTGAGTACATTTTTACACCAGTAATTTCATTAAGGTAACAGTACTTCTGCTTAAGTAGAACGTTTTTTGTATTTTTTCCATCCCTGGGTAAAGTTTACTGTACGAATGATCCAGTAGCCTTTATTTCATTGTGACTCTATAACCAGTTTGTCCACTTATGATCATTTGCATTGACTCAAATTAAGGATTTGAGAACAAATATATTGCTTTTTTTTAATCTAATTATGTTTTTAGGGGAATTTTTATTCTTTTTTGAAAGACAGGTGGCAGGAAATAAAGAGAGAATAAGACGTGAAACAACACGCAACAAATGTCCACAGCTGCATGTAAACAGGACACTGCAGTGCGTGATTGGCACCAGAGTGATCTGACATCGTGATTTTTTTTCTTAAATCAAAGCTGTTTGGACAAAACAGAATCATTTGATCCTCTGAAGCAGCATATCTGAGTTCTACTAGGGAGTTTGGTAAGAACCAGTCAGATGTTCAAATCCAGCATTTCTATAGGTCCAGTTCACATTAAACTCTCACTGATTCTTCAGTTTTTCTTTGAGCTGAAGCGAGAGGAGTGACCCATCCAGCCGTCTTTGTCATTCACACCAAACAAATCTGCCTTTGTGCAGCTTTCAGAAACGTTTGTGTTTGCAGTTCTTCCAGATTCTCAGGCTGCAGTTTCTTCAGAGTAAACGTGAGTTTACACAGTGAACGTAAGTCTCTTGAGAGGCGCAGATTTCTGATCAAAGATCAATTTACAGGCTCCGCGTTAAGTTTTCTTTCAATACAAGAAAAGTTCGACACAATGGACCAACAGTGAATTAGAATACAAACTTTTTGTTATTCAAAGCTAAATCCAAGGGCATTCAGACAGAGACACAAGTTAGCCAGAGAGAGAGAGGCAGAGGGAGATCTGTGCTGTGTCAGCAGTGTGCTTAAACCAACTCCAAAGATTAATCACAGGAAAACACATACAGCACGCACACACACATGCACACAAACAGACGCACACGCACACACGCGTATACCCGCAGTTGTATATCTCACATTCCCAGCAGTTCAAAGTGTGGTTGGTTTGAAACAGATTAAAAACTGTCTATGAAGTGATGCATTGCAATTGTCATAGCAAGGGTGGGAGAGATCTTTTTTGCATAAAAATCCCCTCTTTCTTCCCACCGCTATCAGCAAAGAGATGGAGAACTCACTAATCCTGCTGTGGTCGCATTTGCATCGGTGGCAAATAAACAAAAGCACACCATTTTTCATCTCCAGCTTCTATATTAAAAGGAGATGGCGGGTGTGAGGGAGGGAGAGAGGGAGGGAGGGAGGTAGGAAGGAGGAGGGAGACAGAGGGGAATGAGAATGAGAGCGTGAGGGCACCCAGGCAGACCCTTTGGTGTCAGAGATATGCCTGCTGATGTTTAGTCTTGGTAAATGGAAACTACTGTGGCGTGTTCGCCGCATCAATCCCTCCTTTCTCGTTCCTGGTGGAGATGTGGGAGAGGAGAGGGTGACAGATGTGTGTGTGTGTGTGTGTGTGTACGGGGGGGGGTTAGATATAAGAGGACCCCATCCTGACGCATGAAGAAGAAAAGTTTGAAATATTTAAATACATATATTTGCACTTTATTGCACATAGAAGAAATAATGAAGAGGTGAAGAAGTGCATGAGCCGGACTTTAGCGTCTTGTCAGGGTCCAACCTGCGCCTCCCCAACCCCCCATCACCTCTCACCTCCCATCACAATGACCTGAGCCTTTAAGCAAGAGACTCAACACTAGCTGCTCTTTGACCAAACAAGAAGGGAGTTTACCAGTTTACTCTCACTTTGAACAAGAGTGACAATAAAGATGTTTTTAGAAACTTAACATGGACCACAAGCTTCCTGGTGAACAAGATGATTGAAAATGAAAGGAAACTCTATTTCTTGTGAAATACTGTGTAATTTGACTCCATCAGATAAATCTGAGACAGAAAAATGGGCAAGTTATTGGATACTTCTGTGTGAGACGATGTTTATTGCATGTTTATTTAAAGAGAAATCTTAAGAATGTAACAATACAAGAACTTTGCCTTAATAAACTAAAACTAGGGCCCAAGGATAATATATTCACATTTTCCTAATTCCACAAGTAGCCATTAGTGAAATCTAATATTCAACTAGTCTTTGTATATTTATGATCCGAAATTATTGAAGAATACGTTCACCAGAAAGTGGTTTGAGCTCCACAGCAGAGACTGGACATGAAGTGACACTGTCAACAGTTTGACACATTCCAGAAAAATACA
This sequence comes from Naso minor, assembly GCA_029874875.1. Lineage (NCBI taxonomy): Eukaryota > Metazoa > Chordata > Actinopteri > Acanthuriformes > Acanthuridae > Naso > Naso minor. Next base: position 17,717,696 of record JAQFJB010000015.1, read on the forward strand.
GAACTGTAATAATAAGCCACAAAAGTAAAAAATTTTGAAGTGCTTGAATGAAGCGAGTTGCCTCTTAAAGTTGCAGCAGGTAACTTCTGTTGACGACTTAGCAAGCTATTGTTAGCTGTAGCATGAGACTTTCCGGGAAACATCTTCACTGCGGCTGTTTCTGCCAGCTCACATTTTATTTTGTTTGTTGTCACTCTCTGTTTTAAGTCCAGTTTGAACGGAGACCAAACAGTGGCAGGGAAATTTGAAGCGGAGTGAACTGGTCTGTTTCAGCTCCAGCTCGAGCCGACTGACAGTGTCACTTGCAGGCGCCTTTTTATATTGGGATTCCACAATAAAGGTATGATGAAGTCCTGCAATCATCACACCTTTGGATGTTTATGTTGACCTGCGACGGCGTAAAATCGAGGTGACCGTGAGTGATTTTTATATTGATCTTGGCACTTCGTCATCACACGCTGTTCCACGATGGCGCTCTGGTCGTTTTACATTGATCCCATCCCGCATCTGTAACGCCTCTGTTGCTACCTCCCAAGGTGACGGGGACGTTTATATTGAGGGCGGGACGTTACAGAGGCGAAAATATCGCAAAACGAAATGGAAATACAAAAAAGCCTTACGTTGTCGATTACAGTTTCTTTTTTATCGGACATGAAGGGGATGTGTTTACCTTGACATGTTTCAACTGTCGTCTGCAGTCTTCCTCAGAAGCGTCATCTGACGTTACTGTGACGTGCCATTATCAGTTGTGCTTCCCTATAGGCATGACCAGCCTGACAGATCTATCAGATCTACCAGGCCGGTCACGCCGTCCGCCGTCCGATGGTCTCTGGAGGAGCGAGTCCCAGGTGTGGGAGAGCATGAATGCCCCCTCATCCCGGTTGATGGTGTTTTGGGCCTAGTTCCTGATCTCAGTAGCCTCCTTAATGC
>JAQFJB010000015.1:17903400-17913551 GCA_029874875.1 Naso minor
GCTTTAACCAGACTTCCATGATAACACTGCAGCTCACCTGCTTTGTTCCAATACTGATACCAGTATCGAGTGCCCTCGTTACACAGAAAATGCTGGTATCGGCATCTGCAAGTACGCCAGTCTGTGCACTGATCTGATACCATGTGATGTATGAGCTGCTAAATGGAACCCAGCAACTTCCCAGTTGGCGTAGTTAGCTCAGACTGACATTACATACCTGAAAGCAATTATTCTTTGCATCTCTAAAACAGCACTCATCTATGCCAGGAAGTGGCATAGATGAGCGGAGAGATTTGATGGAGCTTGCAAAATATTTACATCTGACAATATTTCACACTGGAAAGTCCGCCAGAAAAAAAATATGATATGTAAGGAATTAGATTTTCCTAAATTTTATTTTGTAAGTTGCTGTTGCAGCTGTCTTACTCTTCAACGACCTGCTAGCTTACCACCCAACTGAGGCAGCGGAGGCACCACAGATGAGAGGAGCAGCGCCAAGTGTACCTCCCAGTTTGACCACATATCATTCGGCGCACTCGGCCTCAGCATGGCCCCCTTGCCAAAAGCTTGTGAAGGCCATCACTGATAAGACTGCAAGATTTTCAGATGTATTCAAACAAATTACAGGTTATTTCAAATTTGCTCGAACTTAATGATTTGAAAAAGTGACAGTCAGGATTTACTGATGTTAAAATACTCTATAATTTTAAGGTTTATTGGATTTTAGAATGCATCATTCAAAGAAACAGTTCTGATAACAGCACCTGTTTTCAATAATGACTCTACCACTGTCTGAAACAACAAACAAAAGTCCAGTTGGAATCAGATGTGAGAAATATATGAGATATAATATGAGAAAAAAGTGATTTGTTCTGCAATTGCATGCTGGTTTAATGAAAATTGAGACAGCAAGCGGTCTCATTGTAGGTCTGGCCTCCCAATAATAGTGCTCTGTTTCACACAGAACTCAACCTGTGACACTTGGAAAGGATTTCCATGCCAGCTGTCAGCACAGGCACCAGACAACACATGACACATCGCCGCACGAGGCAGGAGACACAGAGACAAAGATGTGAGGGAGGGAAGCGATCCATGCTGGACTGTGCTTCGAACAAAGCTTTGTGCTCGCTGTGTTCTCGCTGCTTTCGTCTTTATCAGCCGTCCCATCCTCCCTCTCTGTGGGTGGTCGTTTGCGAGCACAGTCCAGCCTTCGTCCTGGATGCCTGCCCTCTGCCGAAACGGACGATGGGAAATCTAGGAGGTTCCAAAATTCCCACGATGCTCGTACAGAGCAGGTTCTGAGATAATCGGACAGCAGGAAGTAGGGGCGGCTCAGAGCTCTGGACAACAGATACGAGGGAGTGATATGTGCCCATGTGTGTTTGTGTAGGTGGGTGTGCGTGTGTGCTCATGAGTGTGTATGAATGTTTCTGAAGAACTGGCATCGGCTCTGCAAGTCTGCTGCCAGATTCTCTCCATATGTCCATCCCAGTCTGTCTGGGCTCACTTGCATCCAGCACTAACAGGCTAAAAGGCATTACTGGCTCTTTAACTGTCCGTAACAGGAGGGATCAGAGAAGAAGGTAGAATGGAAGTGACAGTTCTTGAATGAGGCTGTCTGTCCTTAAGGAGCAGAGTTACAGTAAGCGGAAGGGATCTCATTATTCTCATGTTTACTTGGCCCAGTACATCCTGTATTATTTCACACAGAGCCTTTGCAGTGGAGCTTTTCCTCTTTTTGTACACATAAATGAAATCTCATACATGTGCAAAACAGAAAACAGAGACGACGGTGATGGTTGAGTTCTGAAGAGGAGAAACTGTCATTTTGATTTAAAAAAAAAAAAAAAAAAAGCATCCAGTGGTTGCCATAAATTTGCTTGACATTTTGTCAGATTTCCCAAAATGAGACTTTGTACATTTGTTTTATCTGTTCTAGCCGTGTGGCTGCAGAAATGTCAATATCATCGAATGGTCTGTAGCTCAGTTAGTCGATCTGCCAGTTTAGTCACTTTGACTGAAAAATCTCAACAACTCTTGGATGAATCCTTGTATGTAACTCTACCGCAACCTGAAAACATTTCAACAACAAAAACTTGATGCACTTAATATGTCACACAAAACAGCAATTTCATTAAAACTTGATCATATTTTATGGAGAAAATGTCCTCTGGTTTTCACTCTGATGTCCTACGACTGCTCTGCCGCAACTCTGTGATTCACGGAGGTTCCTGAAAGCAACACTGTGGCTGCAGCTGCAGCTCCACTAAATAAAAGGCTGTAGACAGACAGACAGCAATCATAGGACATCAGAGGGAAAACCAGAGGACATTTTCTCTCTAAAATATGACCTGGTTTTACTAAAATTGCTGTTTTGTGCGACGTATTAATGTGCATCGTTTTTTGAAGCTGCGGGTCGCAGTCAGAGTTACATAGAAATGTAAATAGTTACATTACTTTAATGATCCCTTAACTTTTCATCTAGTACACTGATGAGGAAAAAAAATAAATTAGCACCTGCTAACTAAAGCCATTCCCATCAGCTTCGGGTCTGCCTTGTATTTAGAGATAATTAACAAATGTTGAGCAAAGAAACTGGACAGTGTACGTTTTTGTTGTTTTTCTTTTTTGTGTTTGCTTTACTTCAGTCGACCTGTGGTCTTCTCTGATGTACCTGTCTCTTTACAGGTGTGCAAAAGCCTTGTTTCTTGTGATTAGCAGATGTTAACATACTAACGAGTAAAACCAAGATGGTGGACATAATACCTGCTCGACATCAGCATGTTAGCATTGTCATTATGAGAATATTAGCTTTGTGACATAACTAGTTAGCCTAACTGATGCTGTACTTAAGTGCAGCTGTGCAGAGCTGCTAGCATCGCTGGACTTTTAGGCTCTTCAAAAGCTTCCCAATTATATATTAAACTAATGTGTAGGCCTACATAAAAATGATACTTCGACCTGTTTCACACTCCCAAAGATAAGATAAAGATGAAAAGGCAAAAGGATAAAGACAAGGAGAAAATAAAGATGAGTGTAAAAATAAAACATGTGTAAGATAAATGTAGTGATAAGAATAACATAAAAGTGATGATAAAGAAAAGCATAAGAGCAGGTTGAGGATAAATATATGGGTAAAATAAGAACAGGTAGGAATGAAAATGAGGATATGATTTTTAATGATTCCCTCAGCTCATCAGGTCATTGGCTCTTTGAAGCAGCCAAATTGGTTATATAGACCTTCAGATGGGAATTCAGTGTGTTAAGTACACTGCAGAAACACACACACATACTCTCTCCTGCACAAAAACACACACACACACACACACTCTCTCTCTTGCTCATATGGTGCTGTAACTTGATCTTTCTGACAGCTGCAGAGAAGGGCCTGAGGACTTATTATTACATTTAGCTCTTTGGAGGAAAAGGACATTAGTTTTGGGTTGCAGCTCTCTCTGGCTCTCTGTTTGTCTCCTGCTCTCTATACACAGCTGGAGTAGTTTTCTAAGTGGGGTTTTTGGATCTCCGGGGTACTTAACGTGATTCCTGGAGGGCCGCTAACAAAACAAGGATTCAATATAATTCAGTTTAGTTGAAATGACCCCAGTTACAGAATGTATAAGAATGAGTAATCACAGTTTTCAGGCCTACACATACAATGTAGTCAGCTCTGAATTCAATACTAAATCAACAAAGATGATCCCATATGGCTGCCTTGGACCAAATCTTATCAAAGGGGGGTCTGTGGACTAATATGGGCTTATTTGGGGGTCTCTGACATGGGAGAGTCTGAGAACCCCCCGCGGCAGCATCCTGCAAGTCAGAATACAGCGAAGAAAGAGTGGATGAGAGATGCAGACAAGAACAAATGGCAAGTATTTCTCCGAGCACAGATGGCAGTCAGCTCTGAGGGAAATGGCACGGGGTGATAAGAGGGGCTGAGGACGGTGGGAGAGAAGGGTGGTGGCATTTCAGCAAAGGGAGAAGGGGGTGTGGTAACTATACAAGCAGCCCCCTCACACACCTGCTGTGGTTGGCAACATCTCTAGCCTGTGTGCCGAGTAACCCTGGTAACAGTAACACCACGGGGGGAGGGGATTGGCTGGGCGGGTCTTACACCTCTCACACACCTTGCTCTCCAGTCAGGAGACTGTCGACCTCCTGCTTCTCTCAGTCAGGTGGTGTTCATTCTCCACAGGGGTGACAATTTAAGGAAAAATCTGACAAAGAAAGTTAGCATAAACAGTGTGAGAACACGAGAATACAGAACATTTTGTGCCAGTAAAACACATCGGATATTATCAGGATGAGATTTTATTTCTACCGATGCCATTATGGATTCTGCTTATTGGTTCAATTTTCTGATTGTTATGATTTGCTGGGAGCGGATGGGTGAGTCCAATCCCAGAGCTAGCTGTAGCAACAATCTTTTTGTCATCATCTGAAATGAATGAAATTTGCACAGCATTTCAATTTCATTTAGGTTTTTTAGCCAAAGACAAAATCAGCTATAATCCTGCCTGCATGCTGCTAATGTAATTATGACATAGAATATTTTCCCTCTATGTTAAAGAAGCTTAGTTTGGAAAAAGGTTTAAAAGATTTAGATCAGTTTAATCAGATTTTTAACTATGAAATTGTAGCCTGATTGTGAGACTGAATTGCTGATGTGTTTAATTTCATTCATTTCGTCTGACATTACATTCATGTTCACCGATCCTGTTTGGGAAGGGGTGTTATTTCATGTTTTGTTTTGACCTAACCAATCAGCAACCAGTGATAAATATGTCCTGTCATTTTTAGTTGACATGGAGGCCTTGTGGCTGTTGCCAGGGGACATAGTTTTATTTTACAACATTCAGAGTTGTTTGGATTTAGGTTCACTTCCCCATTGTTTTCATACTCCGTGCTATTTTGTAGTTCCTATTTTTCATCAATGTATCTTGTAGTTTTCAGCAATAGGGTGATGTTAAATTCATAATTTTATCTGAAATTGTCTCATTTGTTAATTGGTTCTCCAGCTGGAAACAGCCGACAATGACATTAATAAAAAGGAGGTGAAGGCAGTGATTTCAGGGCTTAGAGCAAGTTATGGATGGAGAGCAGGGACACTAACAGACTTTAAAAAAAATTAAAAAAATTGCATTCTTCATGGTAAAAAGTGTCATAGGTTTAATACTGCGGAGAGGAAAAATGGAGAGCTTGCAGGGCAGAGTGGGAAATTTTGATGAAACAAGTAGAGAAAAGGGCACTTGACAGACTTTTTGTTATATAACTTTCCTCAACATTTGAACTTTGGATTCCTATAAATTACAGAAGGTCAGACTGGTACCCTGGCTTTTCTTCCTAAAGAAACATTGAATATTTCTGTACTTTACCATTTGAAAAACAAATCCTAAGAGTTGCAAGGAACCCCACCGTGCTTAAGCAAAATTTGGCAGTCTTGTGCTTCACAGGAGGAGGACATTCAATAATGGTGGAACAGGGAAGGAATCATTGGAGCACACGGATGTTAGAGGCCCTTCATTGAGGCGCCAAATCAATCATTTTAGTACATCTTCCAACAGCGAAACGTTAGCTTGTTTTATTTTGCACCTTACTTCAAGGCGTCTGCTGTCCGTGTGCTCCACTGATTCTTTCCCTGTTACAAATCTTAAGAGTAGGGCCCTTTGAAATCTGCACTTTCTGCTAATTTTTCAGTTAGAAAGGGTGTGTTATTAATGTGAATGATTCTGTGATCACGAAACTCATAGGGCCTTGAAGGGTTCTTGCTGCACTGAGGACGGCAAACTGACCCAGTTCAGCCTTTTTTCTAAACCAGTCACAATCATTGGTGTCACTGGCTTGAGTCAGCAGAGCATATGGATCCCTTAGGGCATCGTGGGGCATCCTCCCTCCTTCCTTACCCTCACCGAGGCCCATCCTTCTCTCTCAGGCTGCGGCTCTGGTCCATCTGTAGAGCTCCAAGCGCTGACGGGTTCTCCCATCCCCTCTGGGCCTCCCAGGTGTGAGGCAATATGGTGCTCAGAGACGGGGCTCCAAGGTCAAGTCATTGCTCCTCCTTCCATCTTGTGTTGAAAAAGTCGAGGACATTCACAGAAATGTAATTCTTACGTTGTTACTGTCTGAGTAGGAATGAAATCAAGTTTGATAGAAAGGCCGACTCTCGAGATATTGGAATTATTCAGAAGTGGTCATGGAGAAAATGAAATTTTAGCTTAATTGAACATTTCTTGTCAGCTGGTCTGCATCCTGAGGCTGACATTAGTTTTTACGTGATTTTTAAAGTATTTATAGATCATATGAAATTGTTGTAATGAAATGTTCTGTCTTCTTTGCCATCTTGTCGAATTAACGTATTTTAGAGAAAGATCTACTTGAATTTTTAAATTTCTTGTCTAAAATATAATCAGGAATGCAGTATTGGACCCTTAAAAATGTTCTGTAGCACTTCAGACTTTACTTTTTAGCACTACATGTGTTACTCTTCAGCGACTGAATAACTCAGGCAGAATAATGCCACCTGTATGTACAATGAACAAGCTCTATTTCTTTTTTATGTGGAGTAATACTGCAATATTGTGCTCCCTGGATAAATGTGCGCTGCTTTTCAGCTAAAGCAAAGAAGATATTATGACCTGACGAAGAGCAGCACCCAAACCATCATGTCTAATAAAAATTAAATTCCGCACAGTGCACCACGACGCTGGGAGCTGCAGCAGCGGTGAAGAATAACTCTTTTCACCCTCAGTACAGCTTGTCCTGTCTTGACCCTGCAGACACCTTTTGTGGACTTTTCAACACAGCTTAAAGCTTTTCTGTGCTTTCAAGTGAAGCAGGTGAATCAGTGGAAATACCTTCAGTCCGAATTGCAGAAGTCAGTGTTGATGCTTTTCAAACTGAGGAAATGACTCAAGTCTGTGGTGTGCTGAGTAGCTTGCACACACAGATGCTGCATGTTTCTTGTTTTTGAAGCAGCTTGAATGTGTGAAAATGCACCACTGCGCTGATCATATGAACTTAGAGGCAGATTAGAAGCAAAGAGCAGCATAATCATCTCAAAAAACGTCAAAAAGTACATTCAAGTCAATATAATGCTGTAATGTCAATAACATTCAAACTCATGTTTTAGCATGTTGTTTACTATGACTGTAATTATTATTGGGAGCTTACAATGTGTTCATAATGCACTTGGAGTGTTTGATGCCTTCCAAGCACCACTTCAAGTAAAGTGTTAGCCAACATTTTTGTAATCATTTTATCTGGAGAAGATTTTTTTTTTTTTCAAACTGCACAAGAGACTGCATGTGAGAAGAGCATATTTTTTGCCGTACTGAGTGCAGTGAACCAACATTCCCGAGAGGCAAAGATAAGATTGTCAGTCTGTGACAGACAACGAGATAGAAGCAACTCAGAGAATGCTGCATTCCTGTTGCTCCACATGTCGTCTATTTGTAAAAACAATTACATTATCCACTGCTTTTCTTTCCTCTGATACTTAAAAAAGTGCAGAGACAAGAAAAAAAAACAAAATGCAAGGGAGGAACATTTTGTCAACCTCCTCCCAACTCCTCACGGATGCTAATTTTCATTTTAATTGCGTCAAACCGCTTTTTCTCACATCTGAAAAATGTGTACGTGTGAGGGTGTTGATTAGAGAAAGTAAAAATACAGCATGTAGGATTTTTATGCTAATTACCCTTTAAACCTCGCTCACGTCAGTCGGCTTCTCTAATTAGCATGTTTCCGACAGGAGCGAGGAAGAGTGAGAGAATGGTGCGATGGGGCTCTGCACGGCTAAATTAACGGTGTGAAAACCCAGACATTTGAATTTTTTTCTCTCCCTCCCCTTCTCTCTCTCATTCTTTCCTCCCACCCACACCTGCGAATGAGTCTGTGAGAGTTGGAATTCACTCTCTCTCTTTTCTATCTGTCCGTCTGTCCATCTATATGCAGTATGTATCAATCTATCAAGTGTCTATATATGGCCATTCTGTCCAACGATGTCTCTCCCTCTATCATTCTCTCTGTTCATATGTGTCCGTCTCTTGCTGCCTCCTTCCATCTATGTCTCACTCTGTCTGTCGACCTGCCTTTCAATTCAGAATCTCTCCATTTCTCAATCAATATCTCTCTTTCTTTTTTTGTTTTCTTCATCTTTCTTAGGGTTGACCAAATAGCTGTAATACCAAATTTTACCACTAGCTTTTGCATGTGACTCAGCTGCTCATATTGAGACCAGACAACTGTGACACATCATGCTTCTATTTACAGCTAATCAACATAACTTTTCTTCTTCTAAAGTTTATCATCAAAATAATAAACTGAGCCAGGCGTCATCAACAGTGTTGTGCCAAAATGATGCACTTGTAGCTGAATCATGACTGATTTTCTTTAAAGCTGCTTGAAAGCCTGAAACCAGACGAGTGGAGGCTTTTACAGCTCATGCTTTTGTTCAACAATCACTTATGACATGATATGTGTGTCCACATACTTTTGACAACCATACAGTTGGGCTCAACAGATATTGGATTTTCAGGGCTGATGCTGTTACCGATATTAGGGAGCAAGAAAATTCTGATATCCGATAAGTCAGCCAATATTATCTATATAATACAGTACCTGCTAAATGATGTTGTCAAATAGGCTACTTGTGACTAGGGCTGCAGCTAACGATTGTTTTCATTATCGATTATTCTGCCGATTATTTTTGCGATTAATCAATTAATCGTTTACTGTGTGAAATGTCCAAAAAAGTGTGAAAAATGCTCATGTTAGTTTCCCAGAGCTCAGTATGATGTCTTCAGATTGCTTTTATTGGAACAAACAGCAGCCCAAAGCACAAAGACTCGTCTTTTGGTATCATAGATGACACAGATAGCAGCAAATCCTCACATTTAAGAGACTAAACCAGCAATTCTTTTGACTTTTTATTTTTAAAAATGGCTGAAACGATTAATCGTTTATCAAAATAGCTGGCGATTAATTTTCTGTCCATCGATTAATTGATTATTCAGTCAATCACTGCAGCTCTACTTGTGACAAAGATAGGTAATGGAGGCAGGATGTCTAACACTTCAACAGACTTTGTCCCAAACACTTACGGGAAACATGGTGGTTAATATAAAGTGAGACCTCCCACTGACCGCTCCGGCCCCGCCCCTGTAGTAGACAGGAAGCAGTCTTGAGTCCATTCATTCTTATGGGAGAAATGAAGGTGATCACAGATTATGACCAATTTTTTCACTCCATCATCACACAGATACATATTGGACCCATTTTTCACAAGACACTTATCATCTTAACAAATTTGGAGAAAATTAACTTTGTTCGAGACCTGTCTCTGTCTCAGTAACACATCCTCCCGAGATTTGGAAACCAGTACTTCCCGCCTTGTTTCACAACAAACATAAACGGGCTTTTAAATGGTCTAATAGGTGAAACCATAAATGTTAAAACTTACATCAAACAAGTATCATACGATGCAAAATCCATCTGCTTTAATCCATTCACACAATGTTAACAACACTTCAAGATGAGGTGAGGGGATGGTGGTCCCCACTTAGGAGACAGGAAGTGCATGTACCATTTCACACCATTGGCGCCGTGCACAGTGGGGGATCTTGTGTTAATATTGACTATCTTTGGTGTAAGTTATCATCTTTATAGTCTGTGTAGGCTCTGGCTGTTTTTGCAACATACTCCTTCGCTCTTTATTCATTTTTAAGCTGATTGTATTTAGTTGGTCTTTTATCATTGATTTTTGTTCTAGTTCCCTGAGTTCACTCTGTACTTTTTGAGTTTTTTATTTTTTTCTGTGCTTTTTATTAATTTTTGGTCTTACAGAGTTAAACAACTGACCACACTAGACTCAATATCTGCAGCAAGGTTCTGGTTAAAAGCCAGCGATGTTTTGACTGTCAATTTGCAGCTTGAGTGCCTTCAAGGCTAGACGCTTTCCATCCTGTGAGAGTGGGAGTTTCATGGTTACACCTGGCTGATGGAGGCGCCTATTCAGCAGGTCAGAAAGAGGCTGTAATGAACACAGCATCACAGAAATGTCTCTGCACTCTTTTTTTAAATTCTTGTTTTCCTCTCTCAGAGCACAAAATCTTATTTATTTATTTATTTTTTTTGTACAGAACTTTCTG
>JAQFJB010000015.1:17938323-17952235 GCA_029874875.1 Naso minor
TTCTATATATCTCATCTAATAAGTTTGGATGGCACTTTTTTGAATTTTTATCGATAGTTTTTGCATCTTATGACACAAAATACTAAATGCATGAGTGACAGTTGAATTTATCAGCTTCTAAAGCAGGACAGGTCATGTCCTCAACCCTTTGTGAAAATATAAAAAGGGCAGTCTCTAATGGAATAATATACTTACACTGACGAAGAACATTTGCCATAGGGCTGGGCAATATGAAGATCGTCACTGAGATATGAGACTATATATTGTCTTTGATATTGGATAATGTTATATTGAGAAATGGAATAAATTGTGTTTTTTTCTGATTTTAAAAGCTACATTAAAGTGACGGAGTTTTACCCACTACTATGTCATTATGTCTACATTACTAATGACTATTGATCAAAAACGGAATTTTGTTAAGAATCATCCCTACAATACTGCCATATCAGTGAGGGAATTTGGTCAAAAAAAAAAAAGATGTAATGCTTGATTCTTTCTGCTAGTTCTAAAATTAATAAAGGGCTTCTGAGAAGATTTAAAAATGCTCAGATATATAACGTATATAAAGATGTCCTAAAAATATTGTGATGTAATTTTGAATTACTTGAATTACAGAATTAACTGAATCATCTATTAATCCCTTGAATATTGAATCAAACTGTAAGGCAATCATTACATTAGTACAACAAGCAAATGTGTACAGGGGATAAATCCTTATGAGGATTCAGACACAGGTAGGTTTACAACTAACAATAGGTGTGTTTGGGTGTGTGAGTGTGTGTGATCTACAGTACTGCAGAGTTTTATCCTGATTTAGTTCCCTCAATAGTTAACGTCAGTTTTACATTAGTGAAGTAATTTGAAACCAGTGCAATTACACATGGAAAGTTTCATGAAGCATGTCATGTTTATCAGTCAGGGCTGACTTCATGTTGCAAAAACAAGCTAGCATTCAAATAGCATTCAGTTAGCCATGATAACGTTACTATTCTGTAACAGGGTAATGTTTGCGCACTGCTTTGGCAAAAACCGTAAACCTAAAGACCTCATGTTAGCTAACGCTACCTCTTTCGCTGCTACCTTCGTTCATTTATTATTGCTAGCCTGATGTATTTAGCATTATGTTCAGTTTAGTAACGTTAACTTGACTAGCGTTACGTTACTCAGTAGTTTATCGTCAAGCTAACTGGACGGGGGTCTTTCGGTGATGTGAAGTGTGGGGGGAATAAACTGCTGAAATGGTCAAACTTTGCATGTGACAAACGTCAAGCAGGGGAGGTATTTCGCATTCTAACAATACTGTTACTGGGCCTAACGATACATATAAATATGGTATTTAAGTTTTGAAATGGCGCCAGCTAACTAGCGTTAGCCGACACAAGAACGCATACGACCTAGCTAATGTTAGCTAGCGCTAGCTACAAAATTGTATTTGCGAGCTTGCGTGCGAGGCAGTGGAAATGATGAGACGTTGTTTAGGCTAGCTTGGCGGTTGGCATGCTAGTTGGGCCTAAAGGCCGCCGAAATGTAATGCAAGAATCGTAAACTGTTTGAAAAAATAACAGTAAAACATGATTTTGATTCAGTTTCTTCCCCCAATGCTGGCACACGACACATGTACCGTGTAAGATTGGGTTATATTACCGTGTGAATGATGAATTCTCGTGTTGTTTGTAGAGATTCCGATAACGGCGTCGTTCCTCGCGAGAGATGAGTCCTGGTACTTCGTGTGTTCCTCACATGGCGGGTACACACTCGCTCATTCAGGGGATCTCAGTCTGTTCTGTTGTGCAGCCGCCAGCCAGCGCCGTCGAATAAGCACGCAAAATCTACTTAAGACGTTACGATAATTACGGTATTTCTCGGTAAACTTAAAAAACTGCCGTATTGTTGTGGTTTAAGATGTTCCGCTAACTTTTTACTAAATTACCTGAAGGTGATTCCATACATCCATTCTCAATTTTGTTATTTGTTTGTTTTCATTTAGTCCTATTTATACCAGCGTTACATCTTAGTAATTTTGAATATACGGGGAGTAGCCTTCACCACTTGGTAACAGCCCAAATATCAGTTTATAGTGGCCAGATATATATATTGTTTTTTTATTTACTTGATTTATTTATTTTTTTCCTGTGGTCTAGGCATATGTAAACATAATATTTTATTACATTGGCTTTTACCATTTCCATTATGATTGTGAATGTGAATATGAACAGTAGCCTTTCATTAAAATATTAAATGATGTAGCCTATGTTAACTTGATAGTGATGTGTTAAGCAATATATTTTTTGTTAGAGAATCAAACCAACTCACAAACCACCTGATGATGTGTATTATATTTGCTTGAAAAATAGTTGTCTTTTTGGTATTTATTAAATAAATATAAACAAATAAACAATGCAGTACTAAAGTCAATAAAATCTGTTTATTGAATGAAACATGCGTGATGTCAGCAGTAACTCAACAGGAATGTGTTGCAATGAAACAATAGAGCTGAACAGGAAATCCTTATATTGTACTTTAATGTAGTAAAATAGGATATATTATTACTGATAACATATTTTCAAGCATAGAATAGGCCTCTATATAGCCCACTACAATGGTACATGATTAAACATAATTCACAGGTTTTTCTTTTTGCCATAGTCCCCATTTTCAAGTGCAGTCCTCCATTAAGCCAGAGTCATGGTAAAAGCTGCCACAGTGCTGCTGGTGAGCGACAGAGTCAGGCTCTCTCTAACACGGCTTGTTGTCACTCTCCCTCGTGTACTTCCTTTTCCATATGCCTCGCTGCTCTTACCCCTGTCGTTTCCCCTTGTGCTAGGTAGTGTTAGGTTATGTATCACCGAAGCTCCTCCACATCTGGAAAGAGCCACAGGACCCAGAGTTGAAAAGGCAGGCAGGAGACGTGAGGCAGTTGGCTTTAATGCCTGAGGTGGTGGAGAACTGCAAGCAAGGGCAGCCGTAGACCAGCAGGTGGAGCCATTGGCAGGTGCAGGTTCAGTATCCCTGCAAAACAGATCTTTGTATCCATGTTAAAAAAAAAAAAAAAAGTTAAGAAATGAAGAAAGAAATTAAGATTTCTTCTTTTCAGTTTATCAGTGCACCAGCATTGATGGATTAAATGAGGAGCCTCATACAGAGGCAGCCTCTGATGAAGCTACACATCTGTTATTTTAGAGTGAATTTATTTTGAAATGCGACATCTGATTGGGCTGATATTTACAGAGAGACACTCTGAGGTAAAGTGTCACTTTGAAGTTAAATTGGTCTTTGGTCATGGTGGTGGGGGTGTGTAACTTTAATTTCGGTCTGAAGGTAAGTAAATAACCCATATGTTAATTGAAATGTCTTTTATTTTGAAATGCGACATCAGATTGAGCTGATATTTTCTACGTTACACTCTGAGAATATAAAGTCATATGCTAGATAGATTAGATAGAACTTTTGTTGATCCCTTTGGGCAGGTTCCCTCAGGGGAATTAAAATTCCAGCAGCGTTACAGTACAGTAGAAAAGACATGAATTGCACCCACTCAGAGTTAAAGTGAACAATAAGCAAAGTACAAAAAAGACAAAGTACAAAATAGAAAGCTGTAGATAAATAAACTATTTAACTCTGAAGTTAAGTGGGTCTGTGGCAACAGGGGCTTTCCTCTAATTTCAGTCTGCAGTTAAAGAGTAAATACACAAGACATGTTATTTCAGGGGACTTTTATCTTGAAAGGCCTGATCAGATTGGGTTGATATTATTGGTGTGACAAATTCAGTTGGTTGCTTTACTCACACTGTTGAAATTACAAACATTTGCTTACAGTTTACTTTGCAGGTAGTAGTTATTCTAATTTTTAATTTATTTAGTTATTTGGTTAATTTTGTATTATTAATTTTTCTACTGACTTAATGAGGTAAAATCATGTTTACTGCAAAGTCACTTTTATTTTGAAATTTGTGAACAAAGTTGAAGCTGGCTTGACCACAGTCTTACGCAAGGGAAGCTTCATGGTAATGCTTCATTTAATCTTTGCACTGTTTCAGCAGTGTTACAGCTCACAGCTGACAAACAGAATGGAGTTCAGGGGACAAACTTTCTTTTATCTCACATCTTTATTGTTTCTCTGTGCTGTTGCAGACCAACATGGTAAGAAAATTAAGCCTACTTTTTATTTTCTTTTAACAAAGACATCAGCGATAAATTTAGTCATGCACTAATGCACTGTTCAAAGCTTCTAAGTTAAATGCACTTTTTTAAATTTAAAAACAAACTAGTATTTTGAAATGCTTTCTCTAGTTGTTGAATTCTATTTTTAATTTGATGAGTTACCTTACCTGTGCACTTTCTACCACACCTTAGTCGAGGTTACTTTTTACCCATAAAGCTTACAGGTGATGCCCACTGGATCAAGGGTGAAGCTCAAGCAGACAGTTCAACCACTCTGGCTATGACTTTGTTGTCATAATGCCAATAGAGGTTATTAGAATATTACCAAATCCAATCATTGTGATGTACAATTGCCAGCATGGAGCAAAGTGATGCATCTTCTTAAAGGAGAAATCTCTTCATTTTTTTAGACCTTGGTCGTGTCATTAGTTTTTAGCCGCTTTTTTAAAATTTTAATAGCCTAATATCTTATTTATTTTCATTTTAGGGATTTGATCAATTCCACTTTTTAAAGGAGACAGTAGGAAAAAATAATCCAAGCACATTATTTAGTAATTGTGTTGAGATAGGACAACACTCTCAAATTGCATTACTCAATCATCGAGAATCTGACAGCCAAGGTTCAAGGTGCAAGGTTATGGGGCAATGGCTTTCTAATGGTTCAAACCCCTGACTGGCAGGATTAATCTGGCTAGTGAGAGTGAAGGGAACTGCTTGCCCCAGCCATATTCCACCAATGAGGGCCCTTGAGCAGGCCCCTAATCCCTGTTGCTCCAGTGGAGCTGCTTGGTGGCTGCAGATCAGACTGTCAATGTACTGGGCAGCTTCCAGGTGTGAATGTGATCATGGTATCTCTACAAAAAGAGAGCTTGCTCTCAGTGGAAACCTCCCTGAATAAATAATGGTTGGAAAAAAAGGTTATCTTTATTATCCCTAAGGGGCAATTTGTTGTACATCTGGCAGCAAGCACAACAAAAAACAATACAAAATGCAAAACATTTATATACAACGCAAAACAATACGCTGCAAAATCATCAGAGGTCATTCATTTAAAACAGCACCAAGCACCAGCAAACATTGTTTCAAAAAGCAAACATACACAAATACTTCATTCCTGACACCAAATACTGTAACACGGTTATGAGGCAGAGGCCTGATGGTGTCGCTGTTTCCATGTCTAATAATGGTCCAGTCAGACCAAACGCTAAATCACACCAATCAAGCAATCAACTGTCTGCCCCTGTTATCTCCCCTTTATTCCATGGTCTGTGTGAATTCTCTTTTCTGATTGGCTGACAGCTTTGCATCAAAATCGTTAAATGCACAGGTAGGGTGACACAAGTTTAGTCACCATTCAAAATTCAACTGCTACCCAACTTGTAACCATAGCAACATGTAAACTTACTTCTTAGTATGTAGCTATACGTTAGTATGTATCCTGCACAATTATGTTGCAGGCACTTAAACTTCTTCAGTATGAAAATATTGATTTGAAAGGCTAAAAGTTGAACTCTGTTTCCTTCGAGGAGTTTATGAAGCCTACAGCTTTTCAGAATATCTTGTCACTGGGTGTAGTCAGTGCATCATCTGAACACCACAGGGAGGCACTCGTAACACACAAGCTGTAGCCTGCCTCCACTCGTTGAGAGGTTAAAAATTCAAAAATAAAGTTGCATTAGTGTCTGATCTGAAGTGATGGTTAAGTCATCAGTAGGTGAGTAACCCCCGTGTTTGATTTTAAAAAGGTTGGTAACTGAGTCTTCCACTCTACAGCCCTGTTACACTGTCCATCTGAACTTACTGATATCATTCAATCATTTCAGTTTCGTTCACTGTTCAACTCTCTACTCCTGATGAAGACAAACATCTGTCATTTTGTTCCTAAACATTTTATTGATTTGGGGACATGACATGACTGGTTAGCGAGGTAGACTTGCTCTGTAACATAGGCCTACTGACAAGTTGTATTTAACCTACTGTTTATCTACGCAGTGCCGCTGACTTTGAACCTTGCTAGCATAATGTTAGCTCTCTGGCTAGCAGCAGGTTCAATGAGCTGAGCAGACCAGTTTATCTCCCCTTGCTAAGTTGTACCTATGGTCCGTCCTATTTACTGGAGTAGTGAACTATGTTTTCGTTACATAAGTATTGTATGGGATTGTTCCAGGTATTAGTCAAACCTTCAGGTGTTGCCAGGGAAACAGAGTTATGGCTAGTTTAAAACCTTATAGACTGATTGCAGAACATCTGAAATTATGATTTTGAGTGCAGAACTTTCACCAAAACTTTGTGAATGCTTTCATGTTAAATTGTTGACCATGGTATAAGTGGGACAGTCAACTCATCAGTATGCGTTAAACGGTTTTGAGGCACGACGTGGAGGCAAAGAACCACCCGACACGAGGTGGAGGATGGTTTGCCTCCGCGGAGTTTAGCGCATACGTCCTCGCTGACTATCCCTTACATATAAGCTCCACTCTCACTCTGCTCTGAGCCAGATAGTTCTTCTCCATGACTTTCCAGCACTCTTCTCTGGACTGATCTCTTGTTGCCAGCCCAGCCTGTTTCTGACCTCCATCTTTTGCTGGTGATTAAACTTGCCTCCACTGATGCCACAGCCTGTTCCTATTATGGCGTCAGGGGTCCCAGTTGATGCTTCTGCTGCTTCTGAGCCTGCTGCCCTTCTGACTATGCTGCAGCAGCCCCTTGAGTTTATTTCCCCTAAGACTTTTCTCCAGCATTCCTCAGAACCATTTTTTTCTAAGACAGTGCTGCAGCTATCATCAGGGTCTGCTTTCCCCAAGACTGAGCTGCAGCAGTCCTCAGAACCTGCTTATCTTGAGATTGTGCTATGGCAGCCCCCTCCAGTTACTGCTGAGCTGTTCAGGCTACCTCATGTCCCTGCTGGGCTGCTGCAGCAATCCTGTGCTGCTGCTGGGCCACTGCAACATTCTCATGCCTCTGAGCCGCTGCAGTACCTAGAGCTTGCCTTCCTCCAAACTGTGCTGCAGCCATCCTCAGGGGTGGCGGCCTTTTTGACTGTGTTGTGACAGTCTCCTGAACCGGTTTTCCCCCTGACCTTGCTTCAGCTCCCTCTTGAGCCTGTTTCCCCCAAGCCTGTCTCGCTGCAACCCACTGAGCCTCCCTTCCCCTCGTCCATGCTGTAGCAGCTTTCAAAGTCTTTACCCCAAGACTGTGTTGCAGCAGTCCGCAGAGTCAGCTTCTTGCTGCAGCAGTCTCTTTAGTATGTTTCCTCCAAGCAGTGTTGCTGCAAGCCTCAGAGCCTGCTTTCCCTTTGACTGTGCTGCAGCAGTCTCTTGAGCCTATGTCCTACAAGTGTTTGCTGCTGCAATCTTTAGAGCCTGCCTTTTCCTTGATGGTGCTGCAACAGTTTGTCAGGTTTGTTTTCATAAAGTCCCCAAGAACCTGTTTTGTCAAAGACTGTTAAGCATCGACCCCCTGAGTCTGCTTTGCCCCTGACTGAGCTGCAGCAGCCACCTGCATCTATTTTACCCAAAACCGTGCTGTAGCCAGCCTCGGAGTCTGCTTTGCCCCAGACCTGGCTTCAACCATCTCTAGCACTTGCCTTCCTCAACTCAGAGCTGCATCAGCCTTCATTAGTCCCTGCTGAACCATTGTGGCCACCTCCTGCTTTCCCTGTAGAGCCATAGTGACCCCCTGTTTTTGAGCTTGGGGCATCTTCCGTGGGTTTGTCTTCTGACTGCACCTAGGCTTTTCTGCCGTAGGCTTGCTCTTTGGTTGTCCTGCCACCAGTCTGCGCTCTGGCTGTCTTGCCGCTGGCCTGCACTCTGGATGTCCTGCTGTCAGCCCACACTCTGAGTGTACTGCCCTAAGGCTTCAGCCCTGCACCACTACCATCAGGTTTCAACCCTGCACCTGCGCCACCAAACTGCTCTGCACATCTGCCACTTGGCTTTAACCATGCAACTCTACCGCAGGCCTCCCTTATGGACTCTTGCCCCCGGTCTCCAGCTTTGAATCCCTACCATTTGTTTCTGAGCCTGTACTCTTGCTGTCGGCGCCCAGTTCTGCACTTCTGTGACCGCCGTCCTGCTTCATAGTCCAGTCACAAGGCCCCAGCTCTGCAACTCTGCTGCTGGCCTCTGGCTCTGCAGTCTTGTCACTGGTTCCCTGTCTTGCACCCTTGTCACTGGCCCCCTATCATGCATTCCTCTTCCATCTCCCATCTTGCCCCTCAGTTGCCAGTCACCAGTCTTGCCCTCCTGTCACCAGCCATCTGCATTAAACTTCCATCATTTGTCTCAGTCCTTGGGCTTCTGCTGCTGGACTCCAGTCCTAAACTTCAGTGTTCTAGGAAAACCACCAGGCTGTCCATCTGAGTTCTACCTTTGCTGCCACCACCCAGGCCAACAGCCTTTTGTCTCCACTGTTGGCCAATAGGTCATCCTCCAGGGGGCTTTCACCTTCGCTGCTTGCCTCCAGCTCGACCCTCTAAGAGCTTATGTCTCTGTCAACTACCCCCTAAAGACCTCCACCATGACTGGCCCCCTGAAGGCGTCTGTCCCCATCACCAATCCCCAGAGGAGTCCCACCTTCCTCTGTGTCCTCTCAGTCATGCTCTGGGCCTGTACTTCCCCTTTGCCCTGCTTCAAGGTCATCTGCCTGAGGGCACCTGCTCAGCCATTTCCCTGATACCTGGACATCCACCTTGGACTGCCTGGGATTTTTCTGTACCCTTTAAAAGCCTCCTGCTTCGTACTTCCTATGCTTTCTGGAGGTGCTGTATTTTCCAACACTTGTCAGTTGCATTAGTAACATAAACTAATACTCAAAAACAATCAGAAATTGCATCCCTAGCATATATGTCTTTTTTCTTGAATCACAAATGGAAATTGATTTTATAAATATTGAAGTGTCACATTCAGGTTCTGACTCAGTCCTAATGTCCTGACAGCACCTGAAGTCCACACAGAGCTCGGCAGCCTGAGAGGTGAGTATTTGAGTGTCAAGGGGACAGAGACCAGTGTCCATGCATTCCTGGGCATCCCATTTGCCAAGCCACCTGTCGGCCCTGCTCTGAGACTGGCTGCACCTCAGCCTGTAGAGAGGTGGGAAGGAATGAAGGACGCCACCAAGCAGCCACCCATGTGAGGCATTCATGTACATCACATGTTGCATACCACATTTGGAAAACATGTGTCCTGTGCTAATTGATAAAACATGTCTCTTTTTCAGGTGTGTTCAAAATAGACAGCTTAGTTCAGTTCTGTTTGACTCACTTGGTATCAAGGCCATGAAACTCCCAGACATTTCAGAGGACTGCCTTTACCTGAACATATACACTCCTGCAAACAGAGCTCAGAATGCCAAACTCCCAGTAAGAGCCCTTTGCTGCAGGTTTGAATTAGAGTTTCAGCCTCTGATAGTGTTCTTGAAGAAGTCATCTTGATTATGTCAGAAGAATCCAAAATGACAACATGAATAGTTTGATTAAGATTCTTGTGAGCTCAGTTAATTAGGATAAAGTAAAAGTAAAAGTATCCATATATCTTACCAGGTCATGGTCTGGATCCATGGTGGGGGCTTTATAATGGGTTCAGCCTCAACATATGATGGCTCTGCTCTGGCTGCTTACCAGGATGTGGTTGTGGTTCTGATTCAGTACCGCCTGGGAGCTCTGGGCTTTCTCAGGTAAAAAGACACAAGACACAAGGCACAGTTAGAGGGACCTTATCAGAATTGTGTTCCACTACTTTTGATCAAATCTTTGCCGCATATGAACTCCCATTTCCAAATCTGAATCACTTTTATTATATCAAAATAATGTACTTTAATTGTATGCTCTATCCAGCACTGGAGATGAGCACTTGTCAGGGAACTATGGTCTGCTGGATCAGGTCCAGGCACTGAGGTGGATCAAGGAACACATTCACAACTTTGGAGGAGACTCAGATTTAGTTACTATATTTGGGGAGTCTGCTGGTGGAATCAGTGTATCTCTCCTGGTAAGGATCAATCTGTACATAAGGCATTGCATAATGCCTGCCACTCACACAGTCATTATTTCTTTCTATCCTTGAATCAACAGCTTCTGTCGCCGCTGTCCGATGGCCTGTTCCATCGTGCGATTGCTGAGAGTGGCACCGCTGCATTGGATCTTTTCATGGTAGACGATCCCTTACCATTGACACAGGTTGAGTATTAATGTTTTTTGTTGTTGTTGTTGTTGTTTTGTCTGTAAACAGTCTCCATTTCATAATATTGAGAACATAAAACCATTTTGTTTTTTAAATTGTTGTCCTTAGGTGGTTGCAAGTATATCTGGCTGTAGCCTAGAGAGCTCAAAAGAGTTCGCTGCCTGCATGAAAAACCTTGATTTTAATACTATTGAGACTCTTGTGAAGGTGAGTATTAAAATTGACTGACTAAAAGGAATTTTTTTAATATAAAAATTTTTCTATGTTGTCAACTTTTTTGATTTATATATTTACTCTTTGAAGGATAGAAGAGTGGCAAATGCTATAACTATTGATGGGCACTTCCTGCCAAAACCTGTGAATGAGCTGTTCCATAAACATGAACTCCACACTGTGCCATTCATGACGGGCGCTAATGACGATGAAGGGGGCTGGTTTCTTGGTCATGTAAGTGTGAAGGCTAAGTTGCGACAGATTCACAGCCCATTTAAGAATGTGTGCTTTTGTCTCAAATGTTAAATTTCACTGCACCTGCCCTTAGTTTTTTGCTCTTACAAACTGGACAGAGAGGATGGACCGTGAGGATATCATGACCTTTCTTTCCATGTTCTACCCTGATGTAAGACACACGCTGCCTAACACTGCAATAATATTCTGCTTCATCATGCTAAAACTTCTCTGACAGATGTGTCACTCATTTTCTCAAGCCCAAAGATGCAATCATGAAAGATTTGATCTTAGATGAATATACTGGAACCGGTGAGGATCGTGTGAAAAATAGAGAGGGGTTCACTGAGTTTCTTGGAGATTTGTTTTTCATCATTCCAGCCATTAAATCAGCTAATGCCCACAGAGGTAGGTTTTATTTTTGTTTGGTTTTTTTTTTTGTTTTTTTTTTTTTTACAAATGTCTATAATACTTAATGTCATGCACTTTCAAAAACAACATAATCACCTACATGTCGTTGGTCCTCTTCTAGATGCAGGTGCCCCTGTGTACCTGTATCATTTTCAACATCGTCCCTCATTCCTTCGGGATAAAAGGCCAAGCTTTGTTGGGAGTGACCATACAGATGAAATTTTTGCAGTATTAGGGTTTTGCTTCTCAACTTCTGATGTCCAACTAATGGGTAAGGAGAACATAAAATCACCTTTTCAATGGACCATCAGAGATCCAGGCTGTCTCTGGGTTTCCTCCTGCATAGTGCAAAGTATCTTAACAGATTGTCACTGTTTTAGGTACATGCACTGAAGAGGATGAGCACTTGAGTAAAATCATGATGAACTACTGGGGCAACTTTGCTCGCGCAGGGTAGGAATTAGTCTTCATTATAAGTTAAATGCACATGAAAATATGTTCATAACGTATATATGTGGGTGTGTGTGTGTGTGTGTGGGTGTGGGTGTGCGCAGGTCTCCTAATGGAAAAGGTCTTGCACACTGGCCAAAGTATGAAGCAGGTGAAGAGAGGCTTTACAGTATATAATCAGTTAAACTGTCAGTGGATATTAACATTATCTGCTCTCCTCCGTAATGTGATTTCTTTATTGTGTTTCTAATTTCATTAAATGGAAAAATCAAAGCCAGAATAATTAAGCAAATATTGGCCGAGAGATCCGGGAATGACACCCAATAAAAACATTATTAAAAGGAGTGAATCCTGTTCAAAGAGGGTAAACATCAAACCGTGTCACCTCACTCTCAGATGGAATATGAGCGACTACAGAGGGATCAGGGGAAGAGAGGAAAATAGCGACAATGAAGGGATGAAGAGGAGGACATATTATGTTTGACAGACAGATAAAAGGAGGAGAGAACAGCCATGATGAGGACGGCTGAAGAGCGAAGAAAGGTCACGGACGCATGAGTAAGGGACGGAGTGAAAAAAGGAAACTGGGGCAATAATGACTGGATGATGACAGACTATGGCGGATAACAGTGATTGGAGGGAAGGAGGAATGGATGTCAGGTTGCGGTGGAGAGAACAGAGGCAGAAAAATAAGCAGAAGGGGGGAGCAAAGGAATGGAATGAGAGTAGGAGATGGAGGTGTGAGAAGGAAGCGACGGAAGCGGAGGAAGAAAGGAAGGACCCCAATGCATGTGAGATGAAGAGGATTAAGGGATTGCACACATCAAGAAGGGGAAGAAAGATGTGTGGGGGAAGAAGAATGACTGATTGAAGATGGGAGGAGGCAGAGGAGGGGAGGAGGAGGTGACTGAGCAACAGAGGAAGCGGCGGCAGCGGCGGTGGCGGCGGCGCAGGAAGAGGCCTGCTAAACCTAGATAGCAAACGGGGATGGCGAGAGAAAACGTGAGGTGAAGTGAAAGTCTTGAGGGTTTCAGGATATCTCAGGTTTAATTCCCCCATAGGCACGTTAAAGATTGCCCCCGGAGGGACCAATCGCTCCGACATTATATGAGGAGATTCACATGGGTTTGAGCGCAGACGCAGGGCCAATGGATCATGCTTGACTAGCTCCCTCCCTGACAGAACTCTATGAAAGGATGGCAGCACCGTTCAAGCCAATTAGAGGAGCTCTGAGCCAGTTTTTAGTGTGAGATGAAGCTGAGCTCTGCCTCTGCTGGCAGATTGGGTGATGGATCGCAGACGACACACACATACACACACGCGCTCCATGCACACACATCACACTCGCCGTGAAGTGAGAAGGCTAGTGAGCCTCCATCTGGACTGTCCAGGGCTATCTTTCTTCTTCTTCTCTCACTTCATCTTTTTGCCTCCGTGCACACAGGGATGTTCTCCGTCTCTGTCCAAATTTGGCTGGAGCTTGGCTTCACTCCCCGTTTAATAAAGCCGAAGCCACGCACAGGGAGAGAGGAGAGGAGAACCGCAGGATGAATCGATGGTTGGATGGATGGATGGGTAGGTGGGCGGGCAGGTGTGTGAGACATCGTCAGGCTTTAATATGCGCTCTTCCTCTCATATTGTTGCTTGTTTTAATATGAATAGCTACTTGTGGAGGGGAATGAATTCATAGCTGCAGACAGAGCACTACCAGCATTATTGGCTGCACATTGAGTGGCAGCCTCCATATGTGCCAGAGCAGCTTTGCAGAGTATATAATAATAAACCCCTGAGAGAGCTGGCAAATAAAAACAACAGGGATAAAAGTACATCATATCATAACCTGCTTTCCTGGAAAATCACCCTCCCCACCAACACCGTCTCTGAGCATTTTTGCATCCAACCTGGTGTTTTTGCACTCTGTTCATCTTCATCGTCCTTCTTCTCTGGCAAATTTTGCTCTCATTCACCCTAACAAGCTCACATTTTCATCATGTCAACCCTCCTAAGAAATCCCTCCATCCCAAGGGGGAGTTGGAGCAGCACAGGGCTTTCATCCGCCCTTCTTCAACCCTTGTCTTACATTTGTTTATCTCTTCTTTCTCCTCCTCGACAGGTGTCGTTCAACTATTCTGTGTCCCTCTGTCAGACCTACCAAAAAAAAGCAACATGTAGAAATGGCTTCAACTGAATCACATTGTATTTAAAGTCGCTTTCAGAGCCCAAATCCATTATCCCCTTCTGGTATTTTGGTGTTTCTGCAGTCT
>JAQFJB010000015.1:17963313-17974148 GCA_029874875.1 Naso minor
TCTACAAGGTTTTGTATTTTTTCAACAACAACAACAAAGAATTAATTGCACACAAGTAAATTCAAACAAACAAAAAAACACAAGGCTATCAACGGGCATAACCGACGAAGTGCTGGACTTAAATTTCATCAGTCTTTTACTTTTTTTTTTTTTTAGAACATTTATTTTGTTGCCTTGCGGTGCTGCGATGATGCCAAAGCATTCCTCGCAGATTATTACTTCTTGTGCATCATTGTCAGGTTTTGTCAGTTCCAGACGGTGGAACGTCCACCTTTTCTTCGGCACAAGTACACCATTACTCTCGCCGTCACCGCTGGGATTTTCCTCAACGGTGCTAAGATTTTTTTCTTCTGCTTGTAAAATGCGGCTCCAACTCCATCAAGTAAACTGACTTCTGCGTCCTTCCTGCTTGTCTACACGTGACACTGTCGATGCCGCATCTGGTTACTGTGGTAAGTGTAAGTGACAGCAGAGCGCCGTACTAGACAAAGAGAAATGAGAGAGGTGATTGAGTTGAATGAATGGCTGAATCATTGGCCTGATGGCTGAATTAATTGTGTGTTTTGTTTGACACTTTGAGT
Source organism: Naso minor (assembly GCA_029874875.1). Classification (NCBI taxonomy): domain Eukaryota; kingdom Metazoa; phylum Chordata; class Actinopteri; order Acanthuriformes; family Acanthuridae; genus Naso; species Naso minor. Next base: position 17,963,895 of record JAQFJB010000015.1, read on the forward strand.
GTGACTAACATAGCGGGGATTGTTGTGAAGTAAATAAGTGAACACGTGAATGCAGCGTGATCTGATTGCACAGGCAAATATGAGCAAGTGATTCGCCATCATTTAGAAATGAGATCACATGTATGTATGAATCGAGATCGACATTTTTTTTTATGATTAATGTACAGCCCTACAGTGCATTGCTTCAAAATTCTAAATTCAGTGATTTTGAATATTGTTTTCTTATCTGGATAAACATAACTATCAGCTAACAATGAAATATATGGATCAACAGTATTGCAGAGCCCTACTGAGTGTGTATGTGTGACTGTGTGTTCACATAATTCAGAGATTCAGTCGATGGAGACACATAACTAGAATTAATGAGGCATTTGTCAATGTCAGGACAGATACTTTGGTATTTGTATTTGTTGTGAGGACACAGAAGCTATATGTGTGATCAGATCCTGTTTATTTAGTAGCAGGGATTATTCCTTACAGAGAGATTACATCAACAAAGACTCACAGCACCGCCAAGGTAAACCCTCAAAGTGCCACAGCGCCACACATTCTAGCCTGTGAGCTCGAGGAGCTAATTTGAAAAAAGGGATTCTTCTCACAATTGCAGATCTATTTTTTTCTTTTTTTGTTAAGGTTTCTCTTGTGAATTACTTCTTTTGAAAAAGCAGCATGTTCCTAAAACACAATATCTGTCTGATTCCAGTAGTCAGTGGGTGAGCTCCAAGATTACATCCCAGCAGACGTCTCGTATTTCAGTTACCAAAGAATTTTCTACTTCAAGATTTTTCAAGGTTCAGTGATCGCTAAGATATGATGAGAGAGGGTGAGAGCGAGGTGGGGAGGTGGGAGAAGAGGAGGAATTCGCCTCAGTTCAAGTTTGTGTCGCCGTCAAAGTCAAACAGTTACATTTGGAAAGCGTGGTATGAGGACACATTGTTTACTCTGCAGCAAAGCAAAGCTCAGCAGGTCGTGCCAACAGGCGTTGCAGAGCATTGTGGGAGGCTTTTTCCGGAGCGTGGTGTCGTCATAGGTTTGTACATCGCACCCATCCGTGTGAAAAATTAATGAAGCCGAAATAAATTTTTAACGCACATTCTCTTCATCATCCTCCCACCAACCTCTGTGCGAGACAATGTGCCAGCGACGTACAATACAGCACAAATTCAGAGCCAGATACACAGAACGCAACACACACACACACACACACACACCAACACACATGCTATGACCCACACAGGCTTCAACAAACACGTCATCCACCTTCAGAGGCTTTATTTAAAGAATAATCGTCAAAGAGGAGACGGCAAAAAGTACTGTCACGTACTCATAACAAAGAAATCACAGGGAGTTGATGACAGAGTCTCTGACAGCTGCAACGGTCAGCTGCTGCTCTATTTCTGAGTGTGTGTGTGTGTGTGATGTTGTAAACTCACCGCATGATGCAAGGTGCTCTCACACACTCGCAGTGTGGTTTGATTCTCCCCGTCGAGCAGGGTGACCTGGCATTTCAGTGACTTTTAGAGGTGCTACCATGCTGACATATTGCTCTCTCTCTCTCATTTTCCCAGACTTCCTCCCCTCCCTGTCTCACACTCCCCGTGTTACATACATCTTTTGTTGTCTGTGTTGTTTACTTCATATCAGACGTGTGCTTGGCTCATATGTGTTTTTGTACGTCCAGCCTCAACACGCTGATCGCTTGTGCTGCTGTTGGTGTTCATTAATAGGAACAAGCCAGAGAACTGTGAGGCTGAACTCCTCGTGGGGTCTATTTTTTCACTGGTTCACTTTAATTAAAGATTTCAGGTGTTTGCTGTAAGAATGAAAACTGCATTTTGTCTTTTTCGATGCTCACATTTACAGTAATTCAGTTGAGCTCGTGTGAAACAACTAAATTTCCTACATTTTCTCAAAAAGCCTTTTATAATCTTACAGAGAACCAATGCCTGACCTGTTCTGCTGTATTGATATGTTTCAAAAAAAGATTTTGTGTTCTCCTAAACCTCCCTGTGTCTGTGTTGGCAGTACAGTGATATGAAGCAGCATCTGTAATTGGTCAGTTATCAGCAGGACGTTGGTGCAAACGGATGTGATGTTGTCAAACTGGTTTAAAGTTGCAATAGATAACTTCTGCAAATTAGCTAGCAAGCTAACTCTTTAAAGTCCAGTTTGGACTGAGACCAAATAGTTGCAGCGGAGTGAACTGGTCCGTCTCAGCTCGAGCTCGAGCCGACTGACGGTGTGGTTTGCAGACACTCTGTTGTTGGCAGAGACGAGTCAGAGCACGGTGAGCTACTCAGCTTGTACCGACATCATTTGTCGCTAAGTGCAGCGTGGACTGACCAATAAGGACAGAGAGTACAGAGAGCGTCACTAATTTTTCACTTTTCCATGAAACTCTCGTCCCTTTGGCAAAAGAAAATATCCTGGTAGAAACAGGGCTTATTTGAGACCAATTTAGCAGCAAATGGTGTCATTTTTCAACCACCATTACACTGTTTGATCAGGTTACATCATAATGACAAAGATAAGCCAAAAAAGTTGTTTTAAAGTTTCACTTTAACTAAGTGTTCAAGATAAAGTAAGTGGAAGTACTTATTCCAATTTCGTCTGTTCATTCAGGGTCAGGAAAGAATTTGGTTTTAGAAATGAACTGGTGTCCTGTGCTGTTTTGAGTGTTTCAGGTTCTTCCTGTTAAGACTGTGCTAATTCAGGGCCAAGCAGTAAAGCTGTGCAGCCCTCATAGAGTGCCTGAGTCATGCCCCTTCCAGTGGACCCCATGGGACTTTATTTCAGGAAAAGTTTGTACAGTAGTCAATTGATAGAGACAAATCAGAAAATAGATTCACGGCACAGCACTTAGTTAAAGGGAATACATCACTTTTAATTGTGTTACTTCCTGCTTTCTAAACAGTTGTGAAAGACACCAGGAAAAATGCCAGGATTTGAGATGTCATTTAAACAGAATTATGTTTGCTCAGAGCACACAACTTTGCATATGACTGGTTACTGATAAGCAATGGCTAATTTTTAAACGTGCTGTTCTCACTGCACATTAAAACACATCACGAATATTGTATCACTTCCAACAAACCTCACAGCGAACAATTACATTCTGAATTTTCATAGTGAATAAAGGATACTGGAAGATAATTCTGATTTCTGCTAAAACAAACTAGGCATACTTTAACTTTTCTGCCTTAGTATTTGACTATGTAGGCCTGTATTTGTCTGCCGCAGAGCTGTGTCTTGATCAGAATCTGTTCCATTTCATGTTCTCTTTGTGCCCTTTTGGAGCCACGCCAACATTAACTATCTATTTTTTAAAATTTCTTTGCTTTTTCCCTTGTTTATCCAACACTGTTGTGAAGTCGCTCAGAAACGCAGCCGGTGGTTGTTGACAGACGGCGGAGCACGGCGCAAACCCGCAGCAGAGCCATTCCGGAGCATTCATGCAACCTTTGGAATCCCAGAGTTAACGTTAATGAGACGTTCCACTTCTGCAAGAACAAACGAGTTAGCGTCACATAGTCAGCGAGAAAAGAGAGAGCCAGAACATTGAATAACATTAGTGTGCCTGAATGTGATCAGTCTCCAAGAGACACTCTGATATGGAGAGGACAGGAAAGTGTACTGGGAGCTTATGAGATTTCCTGGTACGCTGTAAAAAGTCCTAGTACGCAAGGGGGTAAAATCTAGGAGTTGGGGTACTGTGTACATGTATTAATTAAAGGCTCAAGAACACTGAATCTGTCAGGAGGCGTCGTGCACTACAGACAACATTATCTCCACTTCACCTGAAGTTTTAGTCCTGATGCTCTGGTGACAAATATAAGCGAAAGGCTGGAAAGTTTGCAGATTTTGAAACACTGTATGCGGAAATGTTTAGGCTATAGGAACAAAATTGACTTGACTTCACATTTGCCTTTCTGTTCCAAATCACATACAGTATGCAGAGGCGTCTTCTAAAACCAATACATGTGTTAACAACCTGGAGGCTTGTTATTACCCTGAAGGCAGCACTTCCATTCACATCAGGACACTGTAAAAGTCAACCGTTAGAGACTTGACCTTGCTGTTTTCACTGAGAGCTGTTTCCTATTGATGTATGGCCAACAACCAAACCCTGTTTAGATTTACAGTAACCTAAACAAACAGCTGAAGTAGCACACAAGGACACACTGGCCTGCACAAAAGATTAAAGGTTATAAAACCAATAACCAAACCTTGTGCACTCTTGAGGGCTTCCTAGTTTCCACCAGTTTACTGCTCATCAGTTACAGTTATTAGTGCATATGATGCCAAAGAACTATATCATCTGATATTTCATAAAGCCAATACTGGCCATGATGTATCAGTTCTCACTGAAGTTGTTTCCCAAGTGCAGGAGGGTGTGAATAAAGACAGAGTGAGAGGAGACATGAAAGTGATTTTCTCTCTGCACTCCTAATTACTTGTCTTCCTCTATCTCTAAAAATAAATTCATATTTCGTAAGGCGTCTTTGCTTTAGCACACTGCCACCGCAGCCAAACTGTCTGCGTGCCATCCGGTGTCATTTTGATCATGGATATTTAGCAAAGGGAGACGCATGGAAAAAAAAGCATATCTTCCAATTATCTGCGCTGACGGTCTTTGCAGAGCCGTTGACCTCAACCTCCTTGTATCTTAGCAATTTAATTTAACCCCGGCTGTGTGTTGTACGTGCTAATTAGAAAGCATTTCAAAGAGAAACTCACACCAGGAGCTCCAGAGAGAAAGAGACGCAGAGCCGGAAAAGAGAGACGGAGATGGAGATAAACACTTAAACTTAAGAAGATGTAATAGCTGTGAATTTTTTTCAAAGAATGTCTCAAACGCCTCAATGGCTTTACAGCGTCGATGAGCTGCAACTCATCAGAAATAAGAAAAACCATGGGAAAGAAATAGTCTCTTCTGTCATGCTGCAGGTGACCTGCCATTTTTCTTACAAACCTCCATTAGAATAACTGAAAATAAAGCTTGTTTTTAAAAGAGAACCATTCTCTTTTCTCATGCAACTCAACGATATGAGCATAAAAAGCTGAGTAAATCATATCTCAAATTAAAATGGAGAGCAAACTGGTTTTAGACATGTTTTGGTTGGTGGGATGAGGAGCAGATAAAGCTGAGAGGATTATAAAATGTGAAGTAAAGCAGGGTGGGAGGGGGCTGTCCTCATCCAAATCCATTACTAGAGTCTGCAGAGCTGAGAAGGTCCCATGTCCAATTAGCTGTTTCATCTCCAAGTGGAAATGTGACTATAGGGAGACGCTGCCCGGCAACATTACCTCCTCTCCAATAACTTACAGCTATCAGGAATGAGACTGTGAGAGTGTGTGTGCGTGCGTGTGTTTGTGTGTATGTGTGTGTGTGTGTGTGTGTGTGTGAATCCTCAGCACAGCACTGCTGGTTGTCAGATTGTCCCATTAATAAGCCTTGGCCTTTATTACCACTTAGCAAGCTCCTTGTGTGTGAGTGTGTCTTTCTGCCAAATGTGCTTCTTATGCTGCCTCCCTAAAAGTGAAATCAAACTCTGCATGTGTGTCTGTGTGTGCAGATGTGTGTGTGTGTGTGTGTTTGCACCTCAGACATGCTCGTACGCGTCGCCGTCAGTGTGTCAGATTACTTTTTAAGGCGGATTGCCATATACATGACTTTGCGTTTCCTCTGTCACTTTGAAGTTTCCGAGAGCGTCTTTTCGCATCACCTACTGTAAGGCTGTGCGCGTTTTTGTGTGTGCGTGTGCCAGCATGTTTGCATGTATTATTTACTTATATATTTATTTTGCAGCATGGCGTGTACTTTGTTTGCAGGGATTACAGACGGTGGGAGCTCAAGCCTCTTAGCCCCTCACACGCTGCCACAGCTGCCTGCCACTTCTAATGACACTTCAGACTAAGACTGGCTAAGTCCATAGGCAGGTTTATTAGTTTAGAGAATGCTTGAATGCATACAGCCTCTTTTTGGATGAATATGTGTGTACTGTATGTGTGTGAGAGTGAGCTATTGCCTCTCTCAGGCAGCTCTGACAGGCCTGTAGAGTTTAAGCGAGAGAGATGCTGTACATGAGGAACACAAACGTCTGCTTCGACACGTCCTGACACAACGCGTCAGCATACAAACAACTCCATTATTTAATGAAGGATGCAAATGTAAATCTCTGTGTCTTTCTCTCCCTGATGACTTGAGCTAGTTTCTTATAATAATGTCATTTAATCGTGTCTCATTGTTTATTTGACAAGGCCTCCCTCAGGAGCTGTTACTGCACTTTGTATTCTTTGCATGCGCAGGCGTGTGTGTGTGTTTTTCTGTGTCCTTCGCAAAAATGTCTTTGTTATACTTCCAAACTCTCACTTGGTCTGTCTAATTTACCTTTTTAGACCCAGACAAACACAATAAAGCCAGATCAGCAGTACAAATGCACATTTGGCATCATTTTTGGCTTGTTTTTATTTATTAATTTTTTTGGTGGCAGGTACTAAGCAGGGCTGGCTGCTAAGGCTTGGGCCACACATCCTGCATGTGCCTCAGCACCTTGTGTGCATCGTGGAGCTGCTGCATCTTGCTCACTTGTGTTGTCCACACAGGCAGCAATTCTGCTGCGGCGCTGCTTCTGCCAGCTTTGTCTTTCCATATAGAGTTTTCCTTTGATAATTCCCATCAATATTTATGTTTCATGTCATTCTATTCTGTCATTCATGTCAGTCTGTGGTGTTGTTCTGAAGCTGCTGAGTCCCAGGTCAACACTGCACAAATCAGTAGAAAGACTCCTACTAAAGGCTCTTATGCTTCACTACGTGTAGTAATCACAAAAAAACAGTACTTGCCGAGTGTCCAAGGTTGTCCTCCATCTTGTCAGAACATTCCTCTTAGTTAATATTTGCATAGTTTTCGATGACGAGGTTTCGGCTTGTCTGAAATTCCCCTCAAAACAAACATGGCAGTGGCTCCCCTGGAGTGCGAGAGGAAAGACAGGGTAAACAGCTCTGATTGGTTGTGTGGTTGTATGTCTATCCAATTGCGTCCAGAGGCAGTTTTGTCAGTTTTTTGTTGGTAGTGTTTCTTGGAAATGAACAATGAATCGAAAGGTACCAGGCTAATTCTCAATTTAGTCTGGCTGTTCCAGGCTAGTGTATCCTCCACTTTGGTCCACACTGAAATATCTCAACTATTTAATGAACTGGCGTAAAGTTGGGTAAAACCATTCACGTACTCTGGACGCTGAATCATACTGACTTTGTTGATTGTTCGCCTTCTCCTTTAGTGCCACCAGCAGTTTAGATTCATACTTAAAATATAAAATATCACCTTGGTAATCATGAAAGCATGTGACGCACTCCCGTGGTCCACCATGTCGTTGTCACATTTTGCTTTGTCTAGCCTTGGAAAAAAGGAATCACTTTTGTAGATGAGTTAGCAGTAAAGAATATGTAAAATAAGGTAGGACATTCAAGTGACTGTCTCAGTTTGGTAAGGTTTAAGGCCATTACACAAAGGGGGCATAATGAACAAACGACATTGTTCAGATCAAAACCTATCACACCAGCAGCGACACGAATTTGCAACAGAAACACAGAAATTTGAATGTGCGAAAGAGTTTTGACAGCTCACACTGAAGAAGGAAAAGTGAGCTGACGTGTCACAAATACGATATTAAAACGTATCAGAACTTATCATTCATCAAACAGAAAATATTGAGTAAAAACATGACACCACATGTCACAGGCGTCACTGGGTTTGGTGTAAGCCAGATGATTGGGTAGGTGAAAGTTAACAGAGCCTCCCACACGTTAACATACGTCAGCTGATGTTACCTCATCCAGAAGTAAACTACGTAAGGTAACGTTACTCACCATATACAAACCTCAACTGATTGGTGATACTCTGCTATATGTTGTTGAGCTTGTCAGCCATTGTTGTTTGTGTTGTTGTTGTGGGATACGGACGTGACATCTGCTCCGCACAACCATCGTGATTGCGTTTGTTCGCGGGGCGAATGTTCGGAAAAATCGACCTCAATCCGAAAAATAATAAAAATATATTTTTGCTGCATAATATTCGGGTTCTGTGTGGTTTTACTAATAGCGCAAACAGCAGTTCGAAGAAGTATATTTTTGTCAGAATTAATTTGCACGAAGAAATCGCCCCTCGGTGTGTAACAGCCCTAAAAGTTGGTTGCATTGTGTTTGCTCTGAACTGGAAGCAACAGAAAAACGTATGAATTCTCTGAGACAGAGAGGAAATAATAACTGATGACCACAGCAAAAAGCTACGGTGTAGTTTATTTATCCAGCAGCTTAAATGCTCCTGTAACCACTTCGCCAATCCATTGTAAACGTGTCACAACTTTGATTGTTACATTCAACACTGTTGTGGGTATAAATTACCACCGGGGTCTGCAGGAACTGTTGAATGGGCTTTGAGCCTTGACAAGTTGTCTTTCACATGTTGAAATTAGTACTGACCAACTACATGTAAACCAAGTCCGTAGGGCGCATTCACACCCAGTTGTCCCATACTGTGCCGAGGCATGAATTTCCCCCCTCCCCTCTCCCCCACTGGCCTGCACTCACATTGCTCCAGACTAACTGCGCCTGAGCATGCTTGAGCTTCCTGATCTACAGAGTGCGACCCGTGTTTTTACCCGCATTTCTTTTTTCATCTTTTAGTAACATTTTTAAATTGTTCTCTCGTTCCCCGATCTTCAAGACAGTCACAGATTTTTCCACTGCTTTTTATGCGGACATTGTCTGCTGCTGTCTGCCTGAATTTAAGGTGAATCCTCTGCAAACAGTCACAGTGATGTCGGCGCTCCGTGCTCGTGCATCCGTACCGCACTGAAGTCTACCTCTTCCAACCGTGCCAGGGCCGACAAAGCGTGCTGTGCTTGACTACAGAACTGGGCGCTCACGTTAGTCAAACAAACTGGACTTTAGGGGTCAAACGTGCTCAGGAACGGTACAGATTGCCTAGTGTGAGTGCACCCTTACTGTTCGATATTTCTGACCTTACGAACGTGCAGATTATGACAAAACAGACTTGTTTCAAGTTCATGGAAGGTTAATGAGTGTGACTGGCATTTTTGCAAAACAAGCCAAAGATTTGGATTTAAGGTTACTATCAGTGTAGTTTTAGTTATTATGTTTGAGACTAGTAAAGATAAAGTCGTTTACCAATATAGAACTATGGATAGTGGTGTGAGTTTAGAGAAATGATGTAATAAATCAAGGGTCCTCACTGCTGTCCAAAGATGATGAGGTGTGTGTGTACAGTGGGCAGGGGACCAGAGGAGAGACGCAGAGAGCACCCAGAGGACGCTGCGAGGGGCGGAACGGCCCCCACCGAGCCTGGCCCTCAGGACGGATGGATGCAGGGATTGTGTTGACAAGGAGGAAAGATGAAGATGAGGGGAAGGAGGAGGAAGCAGCCACACATTCAGCGGGGAGGCTGAGAGCATCGGCCAGAAACTCATCAAAGCGAGGCAAACACCTCCAACAGCCCTGCAACAGCACGAGGAGTGTGTTTGTGTGTGTGTGAAGTGCATGCTCGTGTTTTAGGGAGCCAGCGGTGTGTGTGTGTGTGTGTGTGTGTGTGTGTGAGCTTGGAGAAGTCAGTAATGTTTCTCGGTGATGGATGGGAACATTGAGGGAGGCTTCGTTCAGCCATTGTTCATTAGTAAAGTACACAACTGTCTCGCCTAATTGCTCAGCTATAATGTCAGCCTTGGATGAATGATTACAAACAGAACAAACCTGCTTCTATCAGCGCCGAAGAAAACTTCACCTTATCATTTTTCCGAGGGACAGAAGAGGGGACAGCATGTGTATACATCAACAACCAAGTCTCAAAAAAACGCTTTTTTATTTTCTAAACAGAAATGATTACATCGTCATTTTAATTCTTTTGTCATTTTGACAGTTTGTGGGGTCATATATATTAAGTCATTCTGTAGGTCACATTTATCAATGAAAACCAACATTACTGACATTTCTGGGCTATTTTATGACAGATAGGCATACTTGTTATACATGGTCAGTGTTGTATAGTAACAAAGTAGAAATACTTCATTACAATACTTAAGCAGTTTTGGTTTTTTTTAAAATTTGTACTTTACTGTTTCTATTTCTGTAGACTTTACTTTTATTTTACTACATTTTTCACAGAAAACGAATACTTTTACTCCATTACATTTCAAATAAGCATCTTGGTTATTAATTAATAAATAAAACTAGAAG
>JAQFJB010000015.1:18030049-18042172 GCA_029874875.1 Naso minor
AGCCTCATGTGTAATGGGTTTGAACTTGTATAGGAAGTGCAAGTGCATAATACTGTTTCCAGTGAGACCATCAACCTCAGTGTGAATCTGACATGAAACAAAATCTTTTGATCTTACGTTGTTGTCCCACTACAATGAGTGTGAACCTGAAATAATGTAAATTTTGGTTTGGATTTTGGGGGTTGCAGTTCAGTGGGCTAAGGATTGTATTTCTGCTTTTGTGCGCATGATGTAGTGCTGATGGCGTGATCAGTCTGTGAGCTTCAGCACTCACTTGATCAGTTTGCGGAAAGTGAAGCAGCTGAGATGGGATCAGCATCTTTACATCCGAGGTCATGGTTCTCAGCAGGAAACTGGTGGACTGTCTGCTATGAGTAGGGAATGAGTCCTTACCCCAATCACGGCATCTTGTTCACGAGTGAAGGGACAATAGAGCAGGAGGCTGGCAGGAGAACTGGTGCAGCAGGAGCGGTTTTGCGCTCGCTTTAACGCGCTGTTGTAACAAAAAGAGAGCTTAGCTGAAAGGCAAAGCTCTCGATCTACTGCTCAATCTTCGTTCCTTCCCTCATCTATGGTCATGAGGGGTGGGTCATGACTGAAAGAATAAGATCGTGGATACAGGCGGCTTAAATGAATTGCTTTAGAAAGGGTGGCCGGCGACTCCCTTAGGGACAAGTTGTGAAGTTCAGTCATCTGTGAGGAACTTGGAGCAGAGCCGCTGCTCTGTTGCATTGAAAGGAGCCAGTTGAGGTGGTTCGGGCATCTGGTAAGGATGCCTCCTTGTCACTTCCCGAGGGAGGTGTTCAGGCAAGTCCAGTCCAGGTCCAGGTGGAGAAAATATATCTTTGCATTATATCTCTGCAGTGGCCTAGGAACGCCTCAGGATCCCCCAGTCAGAGCTGGCCAATGTGGCCAGGGAAAGGGAAGTCTGGGGCCCCTGCGAAAACTGCTGCCTCCGCAACCTGACCCTGGAAAAGTGGTTGGATGGATAAATGGATGGATGGATCTATGTTTGTCCAGTGTGAGAAAAAGAAATCAAGTGAGCATCTGCTGTATGTGAAACAGCATTGGTTGATTAGTTCATGGGCGAAGACAGGAGTCCTGAGACTCACAGTTATCTAACTGAGCTAATTCCCTTTACATTCCTACATTAATGGATAAAAATGTGAATCTTTATGGATATTTTTTTCTGTTTTGTGCAAAATTCCCTTAAAAAGTCCATAACTTCTGTAACCATGTGCATTAAGGTTTAACTAAATCAATGAAAATATTTCTGCTTCTGGAGCTGCTCTGCTCAAAAGGAAAGACTCAAATCCAATTAGACGATTTTTATTCCAGGATTTGGGTTTTACATCAATGATCTCTCACTGAAGGTCACAGTTTTCTCAACTTTTCCTTCACCACCATATTGCTGTGCGTCCATCTTCTCCTTGTGTGCGACTGTGTGAGAGAGCGACAAAGAGAGGTGGGGAGAATGAGACGCAGACCAAGTGTGCGGGAGTGTGCGTTGCTGTCAGTGCAGCCAGAGAATTGAGTTATGCTCCTAAAGCTGCTCCTGCAATCTGGCCTCCTCATCTTCATCCCTCCCTCCCCCTTTCTCCCCATGTACTTCTCACTCTTTCAATTTCTCTCCTTCACACACTCACACAACATGCTCAGGGTACGAGACTGTGTGTGTTTGTCCCAGTGTGTATTTGTGTCATATCTGTGTGTGTGTGTGTGTGTGTGTGTAGGAGGTGTTTTGGCAGCCTCTGGTAGTAGAGTATAATAACAAAAACTGTCCGGTTGGCATTCACTCACATATCCCAGTACGCCCTTCGTCCTTCGCCCTGTCCCCCCTCCTCCTCTTCCTCCGCACTCTTGTTTTCTCTTATGCCATCCCTTTTCTCTGCCATCTTTTCGCAGCACAGATGAAACTCTCTCCTTCACACCAACTCCTACACTCTCTTTGCTCCCCTCTCAAAGTCATCATTTGCCCATCTAATTCTCTGAAATACATTTTCTTTATTTCTCTGCGGTGTTGCATGTTGAGACGCTCGGGCAGTGCTTGCACTTTAATTTTGCCCAAATCACATTTGTGCCTCTCGCTCTGCATATGTACTCCGAGAATGTGCGTGATTTTATAATTCTGTCTGGTGAGAAGCAAACGTCCTAACAAGGTTAGAAAGATGAGAGAAATCTTCTGAAGTGCGGACATTTTGGCTCGTGCTCATGAGCTGGTTTTGAACGAGGGATGACCTGATTTGAGTCCTTTGATTCTGAGTGTCTGCTGATGCTAGTACAGATGTTTATTTCTCTTTAAAAAATACAGAGTCACATTGGACCTCAGCGTATTAATAAGTAAAGGTATTTAAATGTCTGATAGTTGAATGGGCTTATATGCAGCACAGCTTTTCTTTGATTATTTCCTATGATATTTTCAAAAGTATCCTTTGGTGTTTTTCATAGTAACTACAGAGAGATGATGATCTGTTGAGGAAGGAAACTTTTAGATGAGTTTAGATAACATTCCTTCATCTACAGTACATCTATGGTGCTTTCACACCTGATAGTCTGCTTCTAGTCCACTTCCCTGGGGTGCACCAGATGCAAAAATTATATATATTTTCATCTGGTTTGGTTCGCATTCACATCTTTTATTTGAACTGGTCCACATCAGTTGGTGATGCGCTGAAGTGAACCAAAATGCAGCTGCACTTCACTGATTGGCTAATAAAGTTATAAAAAACAAAAAACACTTCACTCATTGGCCAGATGTGTCCAGGGCAGAAGCAATATCGTACATCCTGAACTGCTCTCTGATTGGTCTGAATTGCCATGTGGGCAAACTCTGGGAATCTAAACAGAGAGACAAGAAGACAACACACTCATAACGAGTACTTTCACAATGGAGAGGCAACTACAGAGGTAGGTCACTGGATAATACATTTTTTAAAAATTTCAACCAAGTCTTGTTGTGCTTATTTGGTCCACTTCTGGTGCGCACCCGAATACAACTGCTGCATTCACACCTGCACAAACCAATCCCACTGAATGGGGAAAACGCATTCAAGTCCAGTTCAACCAAACTAAATAGGGCTGTTATTAAAGCACCTTCAAAGGCACTTTTGGATACAGTTTACAAGCGAGATGTCCCTAAAATTGCTGAAAAATGGCAGCCCAGCTTGCATTGCTTGCTTTACTAAACCCTTTCCCCAAACAATCATTGTCCAGTCATAGATATGTTTACCAAACACTTGTGGCTACTTGCCTATCTCAAAACTGCCCTAATCCTGAGCACAGTCTGAAATTCAACACCACTTTAATGAATTTAGATTGACTTCACCCTGCTTTTTTCTCTTGTAAAACTTCTCCTGAAATAACTTGGAATATTGGCAGAAACTAGCAGGTACCTGAGCACATAATGTTTTCTGAGGCCGAGTGTGAATGGTTGTTAAATCTCCTGGGAAGGGATGAAAGGAGAGCATCGTAGGTGGGTGATAAGTGGTGTCATAGACCTCCTCCTCTGTCGAGGGATGGCTGCTGAGGGACAACTTCACTAGTAGAGAAGCCATTTACACTCAGTCGCATGTGACAAATCTAACAACGGACATTCACACTTGGCCTTATGTGACTCCAGTGACTCCAACGGTGGTTTGTAACAGCTGGGAGTGCCAAAGGGTATCAATGACCTTGATAACAACTCCACAGAGGTTAAAACCCTGGAAACCCCCTGCTGGATAGTTAGAAGTGAGAAAGGCCCTTGGATGGGAGGTGAAATGTTTCTACATCCAAGGTTCAGCCCTCCTTGGATATATTTTCTTGTCCTTAAATATATCCGACTGTTTTATCACATGACAACAATCCAATTTTTGATTTTCACAAGCAAGGTTTGCCATTAGGGCTTAATATTTTGTTGTGTTACAGTATTTGTAAGATAAATGTCATAATACAGTCTTCATTTCACTTTCCTCTCTCACTCCGGCTCATCTGCAAGATGGCAAGACAGATTATGCTTGACAGAAAATAACTAAGAAGAAACCTGTGTGCTCTGCCCTGAATACATTTTCTGTTCGGCTGTTGATAGATGTCCCAGTTCAGCCATGGAAATCAACAAAGCAGACACATCACACTGTGCAACAATTTCTAAAGGCCTTAAAAAACTTCACATTTAATGTGAACAAACTGATAGTGCTTGTATTTGTATTTTAACAGCAGTCATTGAGAAAAAAACTTAAACTAATATAAGCTGTATTAAAGAATAAGTGTGGGACTCAACTGCCCCATGGGGTTGTTTTGTCTGGCTTTAAGCTGCTGAAATTGTCAGTCTGATTGCATTTACTTCTGTGCTGGAGAGTGATCTCACTCTGGATAAAACGCTCATCAGTTTGGTTCATGTAACCAGCAGCTGGGCTGAATCGAACAAATCAACACCTGGGACAATGATAAAGTGACGTTAGATAAAACCGAAAAGCATCTCCACCAAAACTGCAATGATGAGTATGTTTTTGAATAGTAGAAATGTAAAGCCTGCATTTAAGCAAATAAATCGAACAAGACACAGTGGACGTTCCTCAAAGTAAAGTTCAACCTGTGAAATGAACTTGAATCGTGAGAGCTGCCCAGTGTTTGAGGATCTGAGAATCAAGGGAATAGATCTCGTCTTGAGCATTAAAATCAAGATAATCATCCTGATAGATACACTTTATACTTGAACCAGTGCCAGATTTACATGATGAAGAGATTGATTAACACAGAGCTTTATTCATTAGGAAGTAAAATATGCACACATGGATGTTTCAGCTATTTTTTTTAATAAGCTCAGTCTTGTTTTCATGTGCACCCAGCACTGCTTGTCCTCTCTGAAGATCTCATCTCTCCCTCTGCCTTTGACACTTCGTTTTTCTTTCATGAACCAAAGTAAGCATCTTTTTGACCATGATATGGTGACTTGGAACCTTTGAGAGCTTGTGTAATAATGTGATGGGACTGGTGTTCTTTTCGTTAGATTTGTATAGCTTGGTGAACATTAGATCTTATATGTTTATGTAAGATCGAAACGGTTGACAATGTCAGCATTGGCCTTCAAAGTTATGGTGTGTTAAACCATTTTCAGTCCATGAAATTCTTCTGTAATAATGAGAGTTTTAAAGGAATATTAAAAACTCGACACTACATGCAATGAGATGAAAACTGTGTCAATCAGTAGGAGCAGGCCCTAAGTCAAAAATTCTGGAAAATCCTTTTAACGCCAGCATTAATGTGTTTCATCACATAACAGTCTTATATTTAGTAGGGCCCAATTGATGTATCAGTTTTCTGATATTATCTATCAATATTTTTATATATTTACAGATATATCTGTATCAGTGTTTTTGTTCTCCGATATGTGCCAATAATAAAACTGTGTTTTTAAGGCCCAAAAAATGCTCAGACTAGTGATTTAAAATGGTGTAAGTAAGTAGTTTGTCCAGCAGAGGGCAGTCCGATATTTGTTAACTAGTAAGTGGATTGTTCACTGTTCAGTGCACCGATATTTAGGATCAAGTTTGTTAAAATGGAAGATATCCTGCCTCTATTACATTTCTTTGTCACAAGTATTTGGTAACCACATTCAGCTGACATTATACATAGATAATATTTGCAAATATATCAGATATCTGAATTTTCTTGTCCCCTTATATCAGTATCCCCATTGGCCCCAAAAGTCCCGTATCGGTCAGGCAATCTGGCCCCAATATTTTGTTTACAGCTGAAAGACAAAGCAAAATAGCTGGAAAGTAACTAAATTCCATTTAGCTGCTTTGGTTTCATGGTAACTGAATGGTTAAAGCTTATACGATAAAACTGCAACGTCCATGTTTCAGTTTAATCCAGGAAGCGTTCCTGAGCTTTTATTTCACACCCATCTCGCTCTCCCCTCATTTCCTCCCTGCATTTATTCTATTAGTTGTCCAATAAAGTAAAAAACACAACAAATAAATAAGTGGCACCTCTGAATGCTTCCATTCAGAGCATCTTTGTCCACATGAAAGGTTACGTCTGTGTGCATGTCCACTAGAGAGGTAGATAGAGAGGCAGTGGACTAAACAGAAATTTGTGTAATGTGCTCTCTGCTGTAGAAAGGTCATTGTATTGTCGTTTTCCATATGCAGGCAAAGCAGAAACTGCAGGATCCTTTGTAAATACAGCCCTGTATGGCTGCTCTGAGACCAGTGTGACTGTTTCCAAAACAGATGTGAGCACTTTAACCGCAATCAGTAATTTTTGTGTAATACCAGTACCGGCGGCTTAAAGAGAAGCTCTACCAAGTCCATATTCTGTTACTTAAAAAAAAAAAAACCCTTTCATTAAAAATGGTCTGATTGTTGGAGGAAATGTTTTGGTTTATGTTGAACAAAAAAGGAATTTTGGAGGAGATAATGGCCCCGTCGTTAATGGCTTTTTTCACAACTTGGTCATTGTTGCTTTACTTGTCTATTACGAATAGAGTGGCATAATTTGGGTTTATTTTATGATTTTTTTTCCCCTACATAGACACACAGTCAGAGGAACAAAGTGATAATAGAATCATTGATGAATGAGCTGAATGCAGTTAGGGAAGCATGAAAGAGAGAGAAGGGGCGTGTTGAGATTAACGTAGCACAAAGCAAATTGGGTTTGCCATTATTACACAATTCAGACTGCAGAAAGCCCCTAACCATGAGAGACAAATGAGGCCTGAGATTCATAAAAGCTCCATTAACGGGAGCAAAGGGAGTGAGGGCAGACCATCAATGGGTCCGTTTAATACCAAACATTTATAGATCTGTGTCTATGTCCTGTGGCGTGTAATGACTAGACTGCAGGGTCCCCGCTTTCCAGGGACATCCAGACCGCTAAATTAGGATCAAAATAGATTCTTTGAAAGCTTCCTTTCTCAAACCGGTTCACTTAGTCTTGATCGCCTGTGATGACGGCGATGCTTAAGATAGCAGGTACCTGCTATCCATTAACTTTTAAAGCCCCGCCTTTGAAACAAACTGCTTCCTGGAGCCTGTTTTCATTTGCCTGTTTGTCTTTTTAATTAAATGAAATCTAGATCTTCTTCCCTGCGGTTTTGTTCTGTAAGTTTCATCACCCTCACAAATCTCAGACTGTTTTTGTTGTTCATTCGATTGTTGGCATTAGCAGGTGCGTCGGGAGATCAATGGAGTTGTCACTGACTCCATAAAGCCATCACCATAACCATAACACAGCCGCTATAATACTCCGCTTAACTGACTGAGAACACATCATCGCCCATTCAGGCTAATGTGCTAATACGTCTTAGTGCTAATGTCAAGGCGACAGTGGGACTCTATGGATGAGGCCCCGGCACAAACCAGATTATCCGTCCGTCTGACTGTCTCTCAAATGGCCAGAGTAGGGGAAATAAAGTGTCTCATTATCATCATCTGCAGACGGCTCTGCGCTAATCTAGAAAAAAACGACGCCATCAGAGTCTGTGAATATTTGCTTAGCGGGCAAGAGCAAAGAGGGTTGCTTGCTACCGGTGCAGATTGGCAGTGCGTTGAACACTCATCACAAGTAGTGTCAGTGCTTCACACAAGGGCATCCGTCAGCCGTATATGGATACAAATGGTGGGTCAAGTTTCAAACAGAGTGAGGAGAGAGAGGAAGGAATGAGGCGATTGGGGGATAGAGGGTTTCTGGGATTGTTTATTGCTGAGCTGTAATTGGATAAACCTGGCATCTAATCTCTTTAGGCCTGTCACATTGCTTCACCCTCATGAGGCCAATCTCAGATGCCCTGATTGAGTTTATGCTCAATTGAAACTTATCAGCTCTTTTTTCTTTCTATTGTTTTAAAAGTGCTTGAACACAGAGGTGTAAGTGGGATGCATTGAGTCCCTTTTTTGTGAGTACAAAGTCAGAATGGATAGCAGGAAGTTGCTTTTTCATTTTGGTTAATGGGTAAAAGATTACTTAGGCTGGACTGCGAGTAGTTGTGCTGTATTTTCACTGAGCTTTTTGCCTTTTATTTCCTCAGAGCTAAAATCCAACATGAAATTGCCCAAGGAATGTCTCTGCACTAGTATTACTTCCTGCCAACAAGTACATGTTCAACTGCCGCAAGCACACATGTAAAATCTGCAGTAATTGCCTTGAGCAAACATATGCTTGGGTCTGTCATGGTGAATAGTGGTATTTATTACAAAAAGAGGGGGGGCAAAAAAATCAGCTTTCTTTTATATGATACATGATTACTGTGAACTCCATTGCAGTCATGTGGGTGATGTTAATTAGGCATGTGATGAAAATCAGAGAGAAGTCACGCACTAATTACTTACATAATAAGCTAATATACCAGTCGATGCTAGAGATGCTTTATCAAATCAACCTAAATGTAATTTATCACCTTTAACACAAATCTTTTTTTCCCCAAAGATGGAAAAATGTGTTTCAGTTTAGTTATTTGTCTTGATTTAATATATTTGTCGCAACAGGTGGGCTCGTGCAGATGTTCTATCAGGCAACCTGCAATAAATTCCCTTGAGTGTCATTTTGAAGCTATTTAGTTGTCCTAAATTCTGTCAGAATGATCAATTTAGAAATGAGTAAAAAAAAGAGTCTGCTGTCTGTACTCAATACAAAACACTGTGACTAGAGTATGTCACACAAAGCCACAGTGGACTTGGCTTTTTAACAAATACAACAGACTGCAATGTGAATGCACCTGTGCTCCGAGCCCACTAGGAATGGGACTAGACCGAACTAAAAGAGGTCACCACTTACTCTTTGATGCAGTTTCTAAAATGCGTCTACAAATACAGTTAAAATGTATTAATTTGTAACATTCTTAGACTTGTTTTATCAGTGGGGGTTGTTAGTCATTAGCCATGTTTCCATTAATTATGATGCAAATGTTTAGCAAACTTTTAAAGTCTTGCAAAACATAAAATGTGTATTAGGAGTGTTTCCAACAACTGGTCAGGAGCCAATAAACAAGGCTGTAAAGCATAGTTTGGTCAGAAGGTGGCGGTATAGGCAATGTTACACGTGGCTGTAAACAGAAGAAGTAGAGGCTGCAGACCAGAAACAAAACATGGTAGCATTCCGTTGCTGTTTACCATTTAAAATTGCCGTTCTTACCGTGAGATCTAGGAACACTCAGGTCTTCACGTCACTCCACATGTAACTGTTGTTATCAGCCATGTTTTGTTCTTCTTAATGCATTCAGGGAATATCTAGAAAGACTGCGGAATCAGCTTTTTGTACTAACAATAGCCTGCTCTTATTTTCGGGAGCGAAACCAGCAGATAATATTCGCTACGTCACAGTTCATTCGAAACAGCTGTTTCCTTTCTCCCCCTTTCCCCATTAACCGTTTTTCAATAAAGGCAAAGTCCACCTCAAGCAAGCATTAAAAACATTTTTTGGGGGAATTTTCCTGTTTCCATTTACCATTTCTGATGCGAGATTTCTAAATGCGCATCATTATGTTTTCGGAAACATGGCTACTGTCTAGATTTGATCAATTTCCATTTTTATAACTGATACAAATTCTATCTGCCAATGGTTCAGATTCTTGGCACAGTGTATGAGCAAAAATCCAAACCAAACCTTTGAAGCAAAAACCTAATTTTCAAGGGATTTGTGCAGCCTTAAACAGTCACACAGAAGGAAATATTCTGTTATTCTTCACTGATTCCCCTTACAATAACAATGCATTATTGTTTTTAACAATCAAACCTTTCTAGAAGTACTTAACTTACAGTTTTCTCTTTTTGTTGCCAAAACCTGCCGAGAGGAAGGTCATGTAGCACCTCAAATCTTACATTCAGAAAACAGTTTCCCATTTCTTACGCATCTAAAAAACACATACATTCAGAATCCTTTCAGACTTTTTAAATCACACATTTAAAACAAAATGTAAGCTGTTCATAAAAAGGAAACATGCTCGTTTGATCCATAGACCCAATCGGACTTGAGAGTTTGGACCTGAGACCTTGTATGGGTCAGGATTGGTCCAAAGGTTTTTGGTGGTTCAGTTCTCCTGCAGATTCCACACACACACCTAACCCAGAACAACTTTTTTCCCTCCTGACTTGCTCTGGTGCGCACACACACACACACGCTCTCTTTCTCCAGTGTAGTCAGATTCTTTCAGGTTTGTCCATTCACCTTTACTCTCATGCCGATTCGTGCCCCTCTACCTTTCCCCCTTCATGAGTTACTTCCCAGAACCAAGGTGCTCTTTACATTTGAAAGACCAATTTCTTCTGTTGGATTAATTCATCAAAGTTGCCTCGAAGCTCACTGACCACTGCAGCAGGAGCAGAGGAAGGAGACGTGAATGTAGAGCGAAAGCATGAAAGGCCAGTATCACAAACTTCCTTTCTATGGGCATTTTACACAGAGCTCTAATTTTGATTCACTGTAATCCAAAGAGCCTGCCCATGTCATGAAGTTAAAGCATTGGAGGGGGTTCATATTTATCTTTTTGTGCTTAACTTTTTGTTTCTCATCACCCCAAATGACTCTGCAGAATTTAGAAAAGCAAATTCCACCTTAAGAGCTACATGGATGGACTCTAATCAATACTTAACACTTGTTGGCTGGAGCCAAATTAATTTTAGTAAACATTCATGTTTGAACCCCCCCCCCGACCTTACTTTTATCTGCACTGTCCTGTAAAACAGATCAATTACTTAATTAATTTCCAAACTTACAGTACAAACTGCCGTGCACATTCACAAACCCCTTCTTTAACATTTCATGAACTTTTTCCAATCTCAGGTGAAACATTTGCAAATGTAATCTCACAATCTAATACATATATTTCAAAATATCTTTGGCAGTATTTTAAGAGCAAGTTGAAGGACAAATTCCACTGACATTTAACCTAAATTTTAAGAATACCATGCATCTGAAGTGTATTATTCATTCAGGCCAATGCATATGTGGAGTGTAGTTAAAACTGAGGCCTCTACAGGAAATTTGGTTTTAACCTCAAGCTGCCTAATTAGCTTAAATGGCAGTTTTGTTACATGTGGTTGGAAAATTTTCATTTGTTTTTTTTTGGGCAAAACAAAAGCAGTAATTCAACAATGACTATCCCTCCTTTTTCGGAGCTTCTAAAGAGCATTTTGTTCCCTTTGGCCAGACCATAATTTGTTTTTTATTGGTCTGAACTGTTATAAACAGCAGACTTAAACACCACTTCTTTATTCAACAACGTTTGTGTAATCCTATGAGATCAGAACCCACAGAACACAAAGATTCAGCTCACTTTAAACATCAGTTCAGAGTGCGGTTTAGCCTCAGTTTACTGAGTTATGCCAGGATTTCCATGAGTAATTACAGACTAGCAGATGTCAGCATCTGTCTTGTACCCATAAACCTTTTTGTTTTGAAACCACTGCCTGCCTGCATTCATTCAAATATGCTTTCACAAGCAACAGTTCCACACAGCAGTTTTATTGGACGGAGACAGTGAGGTGGGCCTCATCTGTAGCCTCATATTACCATCAGCTTTAATCTTAAAGTCGTCTCCAGGCACATTTTATAGCATGTGAAAATACTTTCATATAATTAATACTTTAATATTTTGTTTAAAGGTCTTTCCATTCACAACCAAGCAAGCAAACCTCTGAAAATGAGCTGTGGATACACACAGGGATCAAACCCCTCATTTCACATCAATACCTGTTAGTTTTTCTTGTCTCATTCTCTCTCCAAATAAAACTAAATAACTAAATAAGATAAAGCCTAGAGACTACTCTGGAAGTTGAGCTGGTGTATCAATAAGGGTACACTTCTGACAAAAGTGATATTTTAATCACCAACAACCAGCTATTTCAAAAGGCACAAACACACAAGAATTTGAAGTCCAACAGTGTATTATTAATCAGTCAATGCACAATACAAAACCTGTAGTTCAGCTAACAGTAAACGAGTCCTCACATAAACAAAACTCAATTTGAGACTCAGTAGAACAATTAAATGCACCAATGAAAATAAACTGGGATGACGCCCCTTGCATTGATTGTTAAGCTTCTGTCTTTGATGTAACACACAGCTGGCCCAAGGCATAAGCGAACTAAGTGCCTGCTTAGGGCCCCGTAACCAGCAGGGGGCCCCCAAGAGCACCTGATTTTT
>JAQFJB010000015.1:18078690-18088715 GCA_029874875.1 Naso minor
TAGCTTTGCTCCGGTCAAACCCGATACAGGTCGATGAGCGAAAAAAACTCTCTGGAGGTCTTCTTTGATGAGTGTCCATTCAGAAAAAGACCCTGGGATCATTTTACGCCAGATTATCCCTTTAAGAAGGTAATGAGATTTAGTCAGACCTTGTTACTGCTAAAAAAAAATCCATCTCTGGGTGTGAACAGTCTTCTCTTGGAGCACTTTTTCTATAGAAGCAATGCACACACGTTTGTACTGTAGGGCCATGAAAAGGTCTGTCCTGTGGTTTTGTTCACCTGGGAAAAAAAAAAAATTGTCATCATTTCTGCCTCTGGCCAAATACAATGTTCTTAATATCAATGTTTGTACAATTTTATTTGATTCTACGGTCTTTACTTGCTGTTTATTCTCAGTTTCACCTTGTCAGGTCTTCTGGCTGAAGGGTCGCCAGTTCAAATCCCTGACCGGCAGGACTGATCTGGGTGGTGAAAGTCAGGGGAACTGCTTGCTCCTCTGAGGGCCCTTGAGCAAGGCCCTTAACCTTGCTCACTGTTCAGTGGCTTCAGATCAGACTGTAGTTGTAATGTGCAGCTTCCAGGTGTGAATGTGTAACTGTGGAAATGTGATCAGGGTGTTCCGGAAAAGGAGAGTTTGGTCTCAGTGAACCTTCCCTGAATAAATGAAGGTTATATATATATAAAAAAAAAAAATTCAAAAAAGTTATATGGAGAAATTATTGGTGTTCTAGGTCTGTCTTTTTTGATACCACCACAGTATATTGTTTTCAAAAGGGCTTTAAAGTGGCACAATCTGACATTTGCAAACACCCCTAAGTCCCTCACTTCATTGATTGGTTAATAAAAATGCAGCCTGTGTTTGTTAATGATACTAAAATCTCTGCTTCTGTCTGGTCCAATCCAAACTTGCTTCTTCAGTCTATCACTATACCAAATCGAACACAAGTGATTTTTTTTATAGTTGTCACTTTGAAAACATTACTATCATACGTACGTTTTTACTGTAAAGTCATCCTCCCTTCACGACAGTCACTTTTTACCCCTGTATGTGAACGATGGAAGCTAGTACGTACAGTAACAGTGACTTCTCTGTTCTCACACTGCTGCGTCCTTATACCTCATGTCCAGAACCATGACTACTTTTGGGCATCCTGACCTCACTGTTACCTAGCAAACCAGCTGGCTATGATTATGTAGCATGGAGGTTTTGGCAGCAGGGGCTGCAGAGCCATCTGGAGCAGTGGGAGTTTTGTCCCAGTGGGACGGTCAAACTGTAGGCCAGCAGCGGTGAGAGTCCGGCAACGCTGATGCACAAAGCAAGTAAATACAGTCCCGTGTTATATTGAAGTCCTGCTGTGTGAAAGCATGCATGAATGACATTAACTCATGGGTGAATCTGGCAGGGACAGTCTGGGGTTTCTCTGGTGCTGCATTAGCTGAAATATAAGGTGCAGAGCAGAGCTTGCATGAGACTTTCTGATTGTTCTTCATTTTGATGGACAGGAATGAAAAAAAATCTGTCATAATCGACAACTATCCGTCATTGTAATTTTATTTTATTTTTTTAAATTATAAGACTTAATAGTTTGCATTCATTCGTTTTTATTTTAATAACATAAACATACCAACCTACAGATTGAGCACTTAAGCCATGGCATAAAGAGAAAGATTAAACAGCTAACAAGTACTGCGTGGTCACTTTTCATTCACTTCCCTATTTTTCTCAGACTTTAAATGCTGTATGAACTTCATAAAACACCACACTACGCAGATGAATAATTTTTCCCACACAATAACAGCAGAGGCCACCAAAAACATTGTGCCATTGTGTATAAACAGGCAAATCAACAATGCAATTTTACAAAGTTAGACCATTTCCCTTAAATCATGAACAAATCACTGACAAAAAATTAACTGAATTTAACAGAACTGACCTGCTGTGGACTAGCCTGGTTGTGAATTACAATCTGTCAAAATGACAGATGGTCCTCCAAATCTTCCGTCATTGTTAATAAAAAAAATGTCAGTGATGGAACATATTTGGTTAAGGCAACCTGTGGTGCAGAGAATATCAAAATGTCATCTTTCAATTAAAAGTTATGTTGTTTTGGGGAAAATTTACTACATAATGTACAAGATACTTCTCTATATTCAAGGAAGATTAAAAAGAAAAATCAGTTTTTATTCATTTTAAAGGCACAATTGGTTAAAAGAAAATAGAAACATTAAAAATATGAACCAAAATCTTAACAGAATTTGATGGCTTAAAATCAGGCTGCTGAGCCTGGTGTCATTGTCTGCTGTTTAAACACCACAATCACCCATTGCTTTTAGCTCCTGGTTCAGGCAGACTGGTCAGCTAATAGGACACTAGCTGCACGGCTAAGAGTAGCGAGCAACAGCAAAGTGTCAATAAATAGCTCTTAGCAGTAGCACATTTCTCCTTCAAAGACTTTAAAATTTCATTAATTTTTTACCCCCGTCTCTTCACTGCTCAGCAGTTACCTTCCTGCTTAAATTAGTGCCGTTGAATATATTTTTAAACTATAATTTTTAGGGTATTTAAGTTTCCTAGTTGTCACAAAAATCAAATTCCTGTACTGTAACTTGACAGTAAGCTCTCTTTTTTTTTTTTGGTCTAGACTCTGTACATAATTTGGAGCAAATTTAACGACAGTTTCCACACTAAAATAGATAGTTAAAATATTTAAAAGTGACAGCTACAGTAGATATAGCTGAAGTAAAAATGGCTCCAATTTAGGATTCACTATATTTAACACACTTAACAGCATTTAACGAGCCACTAAGGGAGTTTAGTTGAGGTGTTAATTAGATTTGATTATTTTAGATAAAACTTAAAATTATGCTTGAAGAGAGATGGAGTCACTGCAGCAGCAAAAAGTGGAGATAGTGAGAATTAGAATGTGATGTCTAGTATGAATTAACGATGGAAAATAATGAAAGTTACACAACAAAGTGACGGAGTCTGACGGGTCAGTACAGTAGATGTGGTTATCAAACAGACAGATGTCAGAGCTGTGGAAAGAACTGTGTTTAGAGTGCATTTTATTTCAACCATAATCTGTGTGTCACAGTTTGATTCTGTCTTTATCTATGGTTTGTCATATGGCCCCATGCCTATCCTCTTCTCTATCCACTGTCCACACTCACTGCTTACGGCTGAACCCTGACAGCAAGCTTACAGCTGTGAGGTCAAACCGAAAGCCAGAGCCTCAAAGGCCCACACGGCGAGCGACGGACATCGCCGCAGATTACTGTCTGGCCGAGCTGACGGCGGACAAAAGGAGTGGACTGTCACTGGGTCCTTTTTTGAACGTTTCAACACTGAGACCTGGACGGTTTTGAAGTTGAGTCTTATCGTGGCGAGCTGCACGGATGAGCTGCTCTGTATCCTCGCTTTTATCAGATCAGATGGTGACAGGAGGAGCGTTAGCAGGAGGCGATTCAGCAACTTGGAAAAGCCGCTGGAGGACATAAAAAGCTTCCTGAGAGACGAGGACAACTCGGCCTCTCATCTTCTCTAACGTGCCTCTGCACGTCTTCATGTGGCTCCTGTGAAGATGTGCTTGCTTGCAATTATTTATTCTGAATGCATTTGTTACATATAAGGATGCCGTCATGCACCAGGTTTAATGGTGTGGATATGAGTAGTTAGGTGCAAACAGTGTTAGAGGGGCAGTCACACAAAACAGATCAGGTGTGAGTGAAGCAGCATATCCCGTTACAGCACGTAGCTTCTTTTTTTTTAGCTGGTATTTTAGATTTTCAGCAAAATGATGCTATTCAGCTCTTTCTGCTGTGTTTTCTCTGTGCCCTTAGAATACCAGCAGCACGGTGTTAGCTTTGCGAGGCAGCTGGACTTGCGAGATCACGCGATCACAATGTCATGCAAATCCATCTTGCCAGTCTCCAAGCTATCTGCTTCTGGCCAGTCGACTGTAGTGACTAGACCGGTCAGTGTCTGCTGAGAACATACTAGCATGAGCTGCGTGCATGATTTAAGCTCAAAAACAATGGCGGCTACAAGCATGGTTAGCATAGATGCTGCTATAGCGTTAGTTCTATCAGAAGTAGAGAGTATTTCTTTATTGAAAGAAGGGCAAAAAAATGACACTGAAGCTTTTCTTGATGGAAATAATGTTTTTGCTCTTTAACTGACTGACTTCGGTGTGAGTTTGACTTACCAGCTGGCTACACTGGTCATAGGGTTTATTGATCTGATTGGTCAAAGTAAGTCCATGATAGATGTTTGACAGACAGATTTATCCAATCACCTGTCAGATATTTTTTTTGTGCCTGCCCATTTCCAAATGGTTTCCTGTGGAGTCTTCCAGGCTGTTTAAAGGGACTTTTTTGTACTTTTTATTTGCCTCCCTCCCCACTTCCAGACAAGAAGATAGATACCAATCTTTGTGCGTGCAGTAACAAGGAAGAGATGGACAGAGCTCACCCACCGCTAATTAGCTTTGCTCAAATACTGGTAGTCATTGGGAAGTGCTAGCCTGCCTCTGCTTGAAATCATTAAATAAACTTTCCAACACCTCTCAACGGTCCTGTGTGTTTGTTGTGACTTATTTACTGACCATGTTATGTTACTTGTAGACTCAGATTATCACTTTATGTATTTCTTCTTTTTCTTCATTCTTCTTCTTCTTCTGCTGTTTACTAGCATGCATGCGCCCTGCAGTCTACTTCTGGTATATACCTATAAGTATTTTATACATATCCAAAGTAAATCTATCATTTAGTTGATCAACAAGCTTATCAATTATGATAATTTTCTGCTGTATTCTGCTTTGTATAAAAAAGTAATTTGAAGATGAAACAGATTGTGGGAACTCAATGACGATGATGCACACTTTTCATTATTTTCCAACTATAAATTAATTAATTCGTATTGAGAACATATTCAACAGATGCAAACATAAACATCTTACATCATTAACATGTCAAGATGCAGCAGATTGTTGTTCGTGTATCAGGATGTGAATCAGAACCATGGTTGCCCAGTATTGCCCCATATATCATCACATTGTATGAATGTACACATGTCCATGAGCGTCTGTTCTCTCCTGCACACTCTTTATTTTCGCCTTCATGTGTGTTCTCAGATGCTGTGGGTGGTTTCTGGGCTTCTTGCTCAGCTCCAAATAGCTGCATTTCCTCTCTGACGTAACCGCAGCCCTCAGCTGCAGCTTAAAATGGGAGAACGAAGGTTATTGGCTCCAATGTTCTGTGGATGAGGAGGGATTAACCTGGAGAGAGAAGAATGTACCTTCAGGTGAGAAATTAATTGAGCCTGTAGATTTTTGTTGCCGGGAGATTCCTTTGCTGATAGGCCGTATTGTGACTCCCTGACTGCCTCTACTCTTTTTCAAACACCCTAAGAACATTTTAGCACCAGTTTTTGGAGCCGGCTGAATAAAGAGGCATTAGGTCTGAGGAGTCAGACTTCATATATGTGCTTGTCTGCTGCAGTCAGGAGGGTTTTCCCTCAGTAGAGCTGATGACTCCATAACCACATCCACGAGGCAAAGCGATGTCAAAAACCAGAAAATCACAAGTAGCACTTAAATTATCCTGTTTCATTTCTGAACTGAGGGAAATAAAAATCTTCAGGATGTGTGTGTGTGTGTGTGAGAGTGTGTGCAGGCTCTGTGTTTTCATGTGGGGCAAGGTTTCCATAGAGACTAGGCCAGCTAATCCGACGAGCTGTGGAAGACGGAGAGAGCAGGTCTGAAGTGCTCAGCATTACGGCGGCTTCTAAAAGCTCCCTGCCTCTCAGCGCCTTAGTCTTCATTACCTCCACATCCCCTTTTGATTGGCTGCGTTTATCCTGAGTACCCAAGGTTTGGGAGGGAGGTGTAACCCCACACACTCCCCGCACCCAACAACACACACCACCAGCATCGTTCAAGTTGTCATAGCAACCCCCCAAAGGCAAGAATTTGGACTCATAAATTGGATATTGTATCATGTTCTGTACCTGGTAGTTTCAAGACAATACGCTGTTCTCCTCTGGCCCTGTTACAGACCACAAATTACGGAAAAACGGCACAAAGAAATGATTGCACTGTTTGGTTTTTGGGTGTTAAAGCGATAAGAGAAAAGAAATTTGCACGCCCTTGGATGTGCTGAGATAATTTGGCATTCTGTCTGGGGCTGGATAGCGTTAGTTTGTGCCGCACTTTGGCGAGCATTCAGTCATCCTGTGACTGAAATGGAAAATTAGCTGGGGGTCTTAAGCCCCTCCGCTCAGGCCGTGTGGTGCTCAGTGTGTTCACACTGCTTATCTGGAGTCAACTTGGACATTCATGCTCAGTTAAGGGGTTAAGTAAATGCTGGCAAGACACTGGAGCCATCCCATGATGCTTTAGTAAAGCTTTTTTTTCTCTCAGCAGTGCAACAAAAAAAATAGTGTCATTGCAAGAAACATTAAGCATGTAGGTCTCATGTCAAAGCTGTCTTATGATTTATTTGCTTTTTTGTTTTTTGGTTTTGATAGTTTGTTTTGGGGGAATCAGAACAAACAATAAACAACAACACTGACATATTTTCACCATATGAAGTGAACATGTTTGCAAGCAGTTATCCATTTACTAGGGAGGTGAACGGCTCATTTTGTGAGCTGACGTGTAGGCATAAGTCGACAAGTCCATCAACCTACTGTTCTTTTTGTGTGTGTTTTTTGTTTGTTTGTTTTTTTTGCGGTAGCAGTTGTGGTGCGGAAAAGAAAGTTCAAACTGCACCCACTCTATTGTACTCACAACCTCCTTTGTCCGACACAAAATAAACACATGTAGGACATTGATAAAATGTTACTTACAGCCATGCTTCCAACTCTTCAACACAACAAAGAATCGTCAGAACGGCGCTGTAGTTTGGCAACAGTGTAAGTAAGCCATTAATACAGCTCAGCAGGTTTTCATTCTACTTTATTCACAAACTCTGTCAGTTAGTCATTAGTTCATAGGACTTGCTTTGAAAATTATACCATAACCACAATCCAGGCTGAAGCATAAGAGGAAAAACTGGGAAAAGCTCTTCACTTTGAAAAACCAGTGGGGGCTCTGGAAAAGTGGCCAGAATAAAACTGCAGGTGATAAAACACTCTTGCACCCTAAAAGACATTAGTTCCTGTTTTCCTGCAGCACAGCTTGATAATTGCCTCACCTCAGAATCCTCTGGGTGGTGCTTTGTGCTGAGTACAAGTGACAAGAGAGGCGTGAGTAGGTTTTGAGATTCATTCAGATGACATGGAGCAAAAGGAGTTTTTTGTTGGAAAAAGTGTTTTGAGATCAGACGTCTCAAATGTAAAACTTTCTGCTGCCAGTGTGACCATTTCTGTCAACAAGAGCATTATGTCCGAACAAACATTTAATTTAACACTCCTCAGTCACTAGATGCATTTAAATTGGCATCAAAAACATTGTTTAATTGGTTAAGAATCTTCCAGTATCTGTTGTCCACAGCTGCTTTCCACTGTATTCACTGTCTGACTGATGTGATCGTATTAACGGCTTCACAGCAGCTTCTTTTTATTAGTTATCTCTGTCATAATTGTACTGAGGAACTTTTGAAAAATAAACATGTATGGTGCTGTGTGTTCACATTGTGAAGCCTGCAGCTGTTGTTTCATTGGTAAGTACTGTATGTCTCATATACGTTTCTTAAGTGGAAATGTCTTCAAATAGGAAACAGCCAATCTGAAGTTGACTGAAAAATTTTACAGTATTAAATTTGGCAATTTTCAAACTTACCCGACGTTTAAAGTCAAAATCTTAAGTGCTTTATGTAGCCTTAAAAGAAATCAAGCTGTAGGGAAGGAAGCAACTCTGCTGCACCCTCCCCTCCCTGTTTTTGCTTCAGCTCGCGTTTCATTTCGTTTGTTGTCGCTCTCTCCAGACCAAACGGTTGCAGGGAAAGTTGCAGCTGTGTAAACTGGTCCATCTCAGCTCGACTCAAGCTGGCTGACAGTGTCGCCTGTAGACGCTAGCGTCACCAGAGATTAGTTTAAGAGCGTAAGGTGTATCACTTGTTTCAACTGCCAGTGAGCTCATAGCAACATCACCTGTTGCTAAGAAGCACAGCGAAGAGCAACCATCAAGAACTTGGCTCGCTGAAATGACCTGTGATTGGCAGAAAAGTGCCATCACAGTCTGAATACAGAGCCAAGGAGAGGTGCAGAAGTTCTGTTTTCTGTCAGTCCACCTGAATTACAAAATGCTGAAAGGTTATTATGGGATTGTATTGTCATGACACCAAAGATAAACTGCCAACCCCAGCTTTAAACTAAACATTAGCTCGCAGCTCAAACGTGAACATTGTTTCTGTGCAAGCTGTGTTCAGACAGAAAGCGGTGAATGTGATTTATTATTGAGTATTGCCAGTAACACATCATGGGATCATGATTACTTTTAAATCATACTTTGTGTTAAAATGCATCATTTGCGCAAGTGAAGGGATTACACATAACCAGCTTATATTTGCGCGATTCAGAGGAGGAGGGGACTTGCCATTTTCTTGTCATTAACTACTAATTATCATTTCTGCACTGTATCAGCTATGGAAGTCCTGGAAACTTTGGAAAATTTAACGGCGTCATGTCTGTGCTCATGTGTATAATGTCGCGTTGTCCAACTCCGTGGTATTTGTGCACAGCAAAAGTTGTTTTGACAGCCATGTCTGATTCAACGTTGGGACGCTGGGACATCAATGCTGTCTGGAGAATCTCAGCTCTGATTTGCTGTCACACAGCGCCACTTGAATTTGCCCGAAAAGTTCAATATTTTCAGTTTGTGCGATGAGACGATGGATGCTATGGACGCCGCATTTCGTGATTTGCATTGCAAGAGTCAAGACTGTGAGCACACCTTTAACCTCAACCTACAGTCATTCAGATACAAGCTACAAAAGTCAGTGATTCCCCTTACAAGATTTTACTTCAAAGCACGCGCACACACGCACACACACACACACACACACACACACACACACACACATACACACACTGGTCTTTCCTGGCAAGAGAAAATGCATTGGTCACCATTATTTCATTCCCAAAAGGCGATGCTTTCATCTTGACTCAGCATCCACTCTTTATTTCTTTCTTTCTCTCTAATACACACATGCAAAATCACCTGCTGGAAGCTTTTCATCCCATTTTTTCACACTTTCTCCTATTCTCCTTTTTAGATTCACCCCAACCTGCACACTTTTTATTCCCCACCAAATTCTTCCACATTCACCCCCTTTTGTTAGCTTCCTTTCCACCTTTGCCTGTGCTTCTCTCAGATTTCCATGTCTCATTTACTTTGCTGTGGGATTTCACCACTTTTCTTCACTGTATAATGCCTTTAAATTTGACTATTTTAATTTCAGTTTAATTGTTTTTAGCGTGGAAGAGCCATTAAAACTTGACACTAAACAGCTTTACTGTGGCAACAGCAACATAACAGTAAAGCTAAAAACAACAATATAATAAAACAGGGCTAACAGGGCAGAATTTTCTTCAAAACTGGCTGTGACAAACCATAAATTTCTTCCATATAACTTATCTGAGACTTTGAAAGAAAACACTAGGCTTAAGGTCCAAATGTGCAATATGATCGATTATGGTGCATTATCTTTTTGAAGTCATTTTATGGTCGCGTTATTGCCCATTTGAAGCTTTAAAGAAAGTGTAAAGACCAACAGACACCTCTTTTGTTGTGTTAGAGAAAGTCAACACAAAGCTGCACAGCATCAGTGAGTTTTACTGCTTAGTTTTAACATCAAAGTTGAAACTGGAAATCATGTCATCAAACTTGAGTGCAGCAAAGTCATCAAAGTTCTTTCTGCAGAAGTTTTCTTTTGGCTGCTAACAAGTGCTGGAATCTTTTGGTTGTGCAACTTTATAGAAGATGGCACTATTTTGGAATGTTTGTTGATTAAAAAAAAAAACCCACTACACACAGAAACTCAACAGATTTTCTTTGACATGCAATTATATGAAAGAAAAGT
>JAQFJB010000015.1:18264148-18276994 GCA_029874875.1 Naso minor
AAAAAAAAAAAAAGCTCTGACTAGAGTTGGGCCGGTGTGAACATTTCTAAACCAGTTTGATATTAAGCCGAATATCAGACTGGACTGGTATTCCAGACTTTCACCAAAAAGTGTCGCACGCAACAGCCAACTGAACTGAGTGACACAAAGTGTGTCACAACAGCCAATCAGTGTTGAGATTCTACCGATGTCACTGACGTCCAGACATTGAGACATGAACAACTGCGTCTGTGTGTAAATGGAGCTGTGCATTAAACTTTATAATATTTACTTACACCACAGAACTATGTAATGAACACAGTTAAACATTGTGGAGTTTTTCAAAGTTTCTGGGACTTCGCTAGCTGATACAGTGCAGAAATGATGATCATATGACGCCACAAGCTAAGCTAACGCCTCAACTGTGGCTGTGTGACACATTAACAGACCTCTGGTCTATTTTATGAACACTGTCACAATGTTGTTATGCTTTCCAATGCTTTTGGAAATCCCACAACTAATACCATGCAGAATTATTTATTAAATTGGCTGTAACTGATGTCGGAGAAAAACCCTTCCTCCTGAGGCTAATAGCTAAGCTAACGTCTCAACTGTGGCTGTGTGACACATTAACAGACCTCCAGTTTGTTCATGAAACAGACACTATGTCTTTAAACTTTCCAACATTTGTGGAACTGCCACAACTAATACTGTGCAGAAATAATGATTATATGAGCTGTAGTTAATGATAGAAAACCTCTTTCCTCCTGACGCCAATAGCTAATGGCTTTGTGTCTTGATAATGTTATACGGCGCTGTACAGCTTGAGCTCTAAACTCAATAGCGTGCAGGGTCTGGCTTTCATTCATTTTCATTTATTGCCTAATCAAACATCATAATACGTTAATCACGTCTTGCAGCTTGTTGTGAATGCAATACCGATTTAGATTTGTGTGCGTCATCGGGCCGTTGGGTGTCAGTACGTGTGCCTGGTGATGTACGCTTTAATTTTGCCAGGATCTCACATAATGTTACATGCCCGTTTAGCTGATTTGTAAAAATTAAACCGGTTTAAGCCCGTACACCGGACCTGGACAGGTAAAACTGGACACCGACACAAGCCTAGTTCTGACTTTAATCTAACTGCGATTAACACATTAATGTGGATTAATTTGTTAACAACAAAATATAGAAGCACTGAGCTGCTCAGTGCGACCGCAGTGTGTTGGAGTTAGTGTGCTGTGTCAAATCATGTGCAAAACAGGTCAGTGAACATTCAGAGGCTGCTGCCCCACAGGTAGAGCTGGGATCCATGTTAACTGGAACACAGTGTCCTAACCAGAATCCAGAAAGGCCCAAAAACAACCTGGCAGCGAGGGAGGACAGAGGGAGAGATGGAGTGAGTGACAGAGGAGAGGAAGGGAGACAGATGAAAGCGGGAAAACGGAGGAGGGCGGGTGAAAATACGGGAATGAGATTTGAAGACTGAGCGGTGAGTGGCAGCGAGAGTGATGGAGAGAGTGTTGGGAAGAGATGTGGGGGAGTGTCCGTCCACTCCATCTCTATTTCTGTTTGGTCTGCAGTCTGAGCCTGTGCGCTTGACAGATTAAGAAAGTAGAGAAAGGACTAGAGTAGATTGGGACTCCTCTATCATCCTTTTATTTAGTAAGTGATTTATCTGCAAACACACACGCACACACAGAGTGTAAAATCCACACTTATCAAACTGTTTCACTGAGTTTTTTGGATGAACGGTAGCAGTCAGGGTCTGTCTGGTTTCAGGCTCCTCACATGTCCACTTAGGCTCAAATGCAGCTGCTTGCTCGTCTGAATAATTCATGAGCCCTTCATTATATATTCACGTGTGAAAAGCCGGCGCCATCAGCTACCCACAATCCTCTCGTCTGGGTGAGATGCGAGCAGGAAGCACAGAGAGGTCTGGATGATGGCTCACAGTCTGATCTTGGCCTCTTTACTGTTCTTTGTTTCAAATACGCTCTTAAAGACCGCTTATTTTTGGTTCTACCTCTTTGTCTCTTTCTTTTTTCCTCCTCCTCCACCTCTTTCTCCTCCCCCTCCTCCTCCTCCTCCTCCTCCTCCTCCTCCTCAGCCCTCCCTTTACCTCCTTTCTAAGTGATCGATTTGTATTGTTCGGGCAGCTGAGCCCCCCCAGCCCGAGGTGAGAGAGATGAAGGCGG
Organism: Naso minor; assembly: GCA_029874875.1. NCBI lineage: Eukaryota > Metazoa > Chordata > Actinopteri > Acanthuriformes > Acanthuridae > Naso > Naso minor. The sequence goes on from JAQFJB010000015.1 coordinate 18,266,326, forward strand.
AGAGAAGACAGAAATAACTAGACTGAGGGAAGAGGCGAGAAAGACAAAAGTAGGAGAGCAAGCGAGGGCAGAGGCAGACCTTGCCACGAGCGGGATCTGGGAGAACATGAGGCCCCAGGGTGAAGAGATGGAGAGATGGAGAGGTGATCGGCGAGAGTGGGAAAAGAGCAGAACAACAGCAACAATGGGGAGAAAATACGATGCAACATGAGGAATGAAATGTTCACTGGATCTGACCACTGACCCTGAGTGAAATACAGGCTCAAGGACGCATTTCTTTTGGTCTTAAGCTATAGCAACCATGAAAAACTTCGTTTCTAATGTTGTGTGATGTCATTATTACCATATCTTTCTGTTCTTTTCATCTTCAAAACATGGTGGCTCCCTTTATTGCTAGTTTGTGCCTGCGTGCCTCTGAGAAGCAGCGAATGGCTCTGTGTTTGCACCCATGAGGAGAGCGGGTGATGTTTCAGTTGTTGAGAGGCACTCATCGCGTCCTCGGGCGAACTGAAATGACGTAATCGTGGAGGTTTGTGGCTCAAGGATGAGCCACAAAAAAGGCATGTGAGAATTTCATGAAAATCTGAGGACAGTTGGCAATGAAGCCAGATTTGAAGGTTTGAGGAGACTGAGCAGATGTATGATTATGTTTCAACCACCTGCCAGACTTGTGCACAGAAAAAGAGGATTTCATTTTTCAAATTTTATTGGGAGAGATTAACCGCAGTCTGACTTTCATGCTTAATTATTGTATCTGCTTTGCAATTTTCCATAGTTTAATTGTTAGCCGTACAGAGCTGCTAAATTTAAGTATATTAATATAAGGAAGACGTATGAATAAAACAACTAAGATTTGGAAAAGATCAGCAGAAGTCAATGTAACCTCTGATCCTATTATTTAATCTAGGGGTCGTCAATCTTTACCATCAAAAGAGTCATTTCGCGAACCTTTTTGAGTTCTTTTGTTTGTAAAAATTGATGAAATAAAAACTAGCCTACTTTAATAATACATCAATATTTCGCAGCAGCATAGCATTAAAACAGCAAAAGTTAAAAAAACAAAACAAAAACAAAACTGGTTTCAGTTCAATTTTGACTAAAGTCAATTTAAGTGTAAGTTAACCCTCAGCCATGTAGCATTCAGCCACTGGGCCTGATCATAAAACACAATATCAGCACACGCTCATTCAATTCACTGAAAAAATAATCATGATTTGAGAGAACAGACGGCCCGCTATTCCATGTGATGATGCACTTTTACAATCAGAGAGTGGAAAAATTGACTCTAGCACAGTGTTTTTCCGTCCTGTTTCTCGGGGCTCCCTGCCGTTTTAGATGTGTCCCTGATTCAAATGATCAGCTCGTTATCAAGCTCTTCATTTGAGTCAGGTGTGTTGGAGCAGAGACACATCCAAAACATGCAAGTTGAAAAACACTGCTCAAGCCTTACAGCAATGATAATGTTAAGCAGCACAGAGACCAACTGCAGAGGGGCAAAAGGGCTGCATGAGCCCCACAAGTTGCAGACCTCTGATTTAAATAAATGCATCCTGTCATTTATCACATTGACCAGATGTGAATAAATGTGTGGCAAATGAACTGGCCGACAAAAATAAATCACCAACTAATAAATATTTTAAGCCAATTATCATTTTGCAACTTCAGCTTCTGAAATGTGAAGATTTGCTGCTTTTCTCTGATTTATGTTTTCTGAACTGGTTTGGCAAAAAAGCATTTTTTGGATGTCACTTTGACCCTTTCCTGACATTTTATCCACCATATGACTGCTTGATTTACCAAAATAAAAGCCTATGACCTGAAACTATATAAATTTTATTGCTGCTCTTGTTTTCATGGCTTTTCTTTATCTTTATCTGTCGGTTTGAAAGTTCTTGCAGGTTTAAGTTGACCTGAGCATGAAGCATTGACAGTACCATGATGAACATCATGCGCGCTTGTTTTTACTATAATTCTTTCTAAAACACCAACAAATACAGACCTACATGTCCCTCTCTTCATTTGTGAATGTTCCCAAGGTCCAGTTATAAAACTTAAGACTTCATTATTATCAATGTTTGCAGTACTTCATTATCAAATGGAGGGTATGGAGGGTATGAGGTCAGAATTCATCCTTTAGAAACCCGACTTTTAGCAATATTTCAAGTCTACTGTTCAAGGTCATGCAGTTTGTTTCAACTACAAGTAGAAAGCATGTCTACTATGTAAGTGAAAGTCAGTTTTAAGCCCTTATCTTAGTGAATAGTGATATATTTGATTCATTTGTACTATTTTTTTAAAGAAAAAACTTTCAATTCAAAAATATTTATTGAGTTTTTAATGCAAAGTTAACACAATAATGATGCAAATGATGCCAAATGCATTAAAGCATCTGCATTTGCTTTTAAAATCACCCGCTTTTCAAAATATATAAGTGCACATTTTTAGCCGCACGCATGCTAACAAACACATGCATCACATTAAATGCAATATTAAACAGCTGCAACACAAATTGCATGTTAAACTAACGTCACCTTTTTCCTCATAAGCTGTCGGTTTCACATGATTACATTGAAAATTGAGTGTGTTCATGTTTTATTAATGGGTGGATGTGTTTTGTTTGGTGAACAGGAGGAAAGGATTTGTTTGGAAATCGGAGGCAAACGAGGAGATTTGATTGCATGATTGTTTAGCAGACATACAGGAGAACACGCGTTCAACTCGACTTTCTCTCGAACCCGACGCATTTTTGCTGCTGCAGCTGACGCGCCTGCACATGGTGAGACAGGTGTTCATGAGCCGTTGGCAAACACAGTGGCACATTCACGTGCAGTTTCTCACCATTCCTCATATCGTCACCGGTGTCATTCACTGATGATTATCATTAAAGTCTCTCACTGTCCTTCCCTGCTCGTTTTCACCGTGGAACATGGTGTGATATGGTTGAACTTTACAGAATTCTGGTTTGTGCTTTAAGGCTTAAATTGCAATTTGTAAATTATTTGCATGTACAATCAATAAGCAGTCATGACATGGCCAAGTCTGCAAATGGCTGCTGAAATTTTGTAAAGGTAATTTTTCAATGCCTTGAGCTTCACATTTAAAGCGTAGCTAAACCCCCAGAGTTTTGGTTGAAGTGCATCCTCCCTGAAATTTCAAAAATGTTTAGAACATGAGAAAAATGTATAAAGTCGGGCAGTGCTAGGAGGCGGGGCTTTACTGAGAGTAGGCCGGGAGAATTGTGTAATTTGAGTAAAGTGATTGTAGTTGGATTTAACTGTTAGCATATTTTTATTTCCACACATGTCCACAGTTCATTTAATACGCGGACAGCTTCTCTCAGCCGGACTCCTCTTTTCACAGGGATGCGCTACTACCAAAGAGAAAGAACTGAACTCCAGTTGGTTTTTCCTTCATTTCTTTACACATATGAGTTTAACTCAACATGAAAGTGTGAGAAACTGGCTCATACATGCGATCTCCTCCACTTCAGCCTGCCTCTGTCGTGTTAAAAAATTCGTCGATCTGTTACTTCCCTGTTGGGTTTCCATCGTAACATTAATGTTATTTGTTCCGGGTGCAGTAAAGTAGTTTTAGTTCTGGTTAAGTCAGATTGATCATATCGATAATACAGTTAAGATAGAGAAAATTATGAATATTAAGCGTTGATTGTCTATTTAAAGTGTAACTAAACCCCCAGAATTTTGGCTGACGTGCATCCCTCCTGAAATCCCCCAAAATGCATCTACAATGTGAAAAAATGTATCAGTTCTGGCAGCACTAGGAGGCGGGGCTTTACTAAGAGTAGACTGGGAGAATTGCGTAGTCTGAGTGTAGTGATTGTAGTCAAATTTAGCTGTTAGCATATTTTCACACGTCCACAGTTTATAATAAGCAGCCAGCTTCTCTCCACCCGACTCCCCTTCTTTCTTTTCATAGCGGTCCACTACTACCAAAGAGAAAGTGAAAGTGTGAAAGTGAAACCAAACTCTGGTCGGTTATTCCCTCATTTCTTTAACACATCTGAGTTGAACTTGAACGTGGTTGCAGTAATGTGGTTTACGTTTTGGGGAAGTCAGAGTGATCATGGATGTAGCTTTTATCTTGCTAATCTGTGGCGGTGTATGTGTTTGTTGGCGAGTGCGTGTGTACCGTTTCCTAGGCGATGTGTGGAGGGTGTGGGGCGTGTCTCCTCTCGCCACAGTCTTCGGAATCGTGAGCTGTTGGGGTTTCTTTAGAGGGGGCGGAGTGCAGGGCTTGGTTGGTGACGAAAGCTACCACCACACATGTCATGAATCTCCTGATCAGCCAATAGGAAAACCCGTCTGCAGTCATCAGGTTTTAACCAGCAGAGAGCATTACTACGCACTTTTGTAATGGAATATTTAACATTCAGTTAATTTGCCCTAAAATGTCAAGATTTAGACCTGAATCAGTCAAAAACACTACTGAATACTTATTAGCATTGGTTTTTGGATGAAAAAAAGTGCTTTAGGGGTTTGTTTATTCTTTAACTTCCATTGTATTATGTTGGAGGCAGAAATCTCTGAGAAAACTGGGAATCATCAGATCATCAGATGTTGAGTCATTTGTGTTGATTCTAACATGCTTGAGGAGAGAGTGAAATATCAGATGAGCTATTTATAGAAGGAACGCGGTTTGGATAAATTGAGGCAGCATATCAAAAAATCTGCTGGAAACAAGCAGGGGAATAGTAGGCATACAAATTACTGTGATGTCTTATTTCATTGCTACCTTGTGTGATGCTGCTGTCAGTTGGTAATGTGTCAAATTTGGGTTACGAGCCGTCATCCAAAACTACAGCAGTGAGCATCGACTCAGGCCTGAAAACATGAAATCCTGCGATGGGAACGCAGATGATTATGATGCAGCGGTTGGTTAAATAACGTCCTGTACAAACCGCTCGCTCTGCGGGAGGTCAAGTGCGGTGAAACGTGCAGCCTCGTCCCCACTCCTGGGACGCAGCGAGCCCTGAGGCGCTGATGTAGGATCAGCCTTTCCCATCCATACTCTGACCTCGGTCACTGCAAGTAAACATGCAAGCTGACCCACGAGCGGAGCCGCAGGCCAAGTCCCACCCACGCCGTACACTTACCCTGCTGTATGTGTGCATACTGAGCGCATTTTTTTCCTCCCATTGACCCAGATACTCATATTCTTCCCCCAGAGAGCCGCCTCTCTCAGTCAAAGAGAGGCTCATTATTTTACTGGAGTGCCTCCCCTCTTTTCACCTATGGAGGGAGGGAGGAAGTGGGGCAACCTGGTGGATGCGCTGCTGCACAGGGGTGCATTCAAGCCCACTGCGGTTCCACAGGGAGGCATTCTGGATCCACACAATTAGCGCAGCGTAAAATAGAGTCAGCAAGTTTGCAGCAAATTATGGGCTGGTTCATTATTACAAGGCTATCCCCGTGTGTAATTACACCACTCCAAATTTGGCCAACTCATTTGATTGTAAATCACCTAACTGGCCGCGCTTTTATTAAGTCGCCACACTGAAGCATGTGTGATGTTCTAACAGTCCTCGGCTCATACGCTCTGAATCATGATTGTGCAATGTTATTTACTGAGCGCTGAGGCTGAAAACAGGCCTGCATTTAAAAAAAAAAAAACAACAAAAAACAACAGTAGAGCGTGCATCGGCGTGTGGGTGGCATCTGTGAGATAATGAAATATGATCCAGGGAGGCCAGTTTCAGTAATGATGCTCGAGTTTAAAGGTTCATCAGACGTCAAAAAAGTGCATTCTGGTTTTTATTGTAAAACTCTGGAAAATAATCACAGTGACGTTTGTTTTCCTCAGCAAAACAGCAGAAGAAGACATTCTTGTTCAAATTATCCAACAGAACTTTGTGTTCTTATTATGCTGATTATTTCAAATCAAGTCATGTTTAACCCAGAACAGAGTGGCCACACTGAAATAAATGGTACTAATGTCTGTCTGAACGTGGAAAGATGCCAAAGATCTACTTTTTAGAATATGATCTCCATATGACATCTGTCATGGTCCAGATTATTCATATACTGTGTATGCACAAATATATTTTTTATGTTTTTTTAGAGCCAGAAAATCTCATTGGATTGAGATTTTCCAACATTGAGCCTGTTTTCATGAACATCTTGTCCATGAATGAACAGAATAAAACCCACATTTTCAAAGGTCCTGGACAGGCTACATTATTTCCATTGCTTCTGTGTCATTGTAGTTATAGAGACTTAAAGAGTAAAATGTCTTCATGAATTAGGTTCAAAATGTCCTTTTTGTGATTAAAAAAAAATAGTATGCAGGGTATAACAAAGGTTTCAGCACCTTCAAAAGGAAGTATGTCTCAAATATAGTTGTCTTGTGAGAAAAAAGAGATACTCAAATGTTAAATTAATTTGACATTTCTGGGTAATTATGTCTGAGGATGTGTCTTGAATTAGGATGTTATGAAAAATCGTGTGTTTGAGGGAAAATAACATTTAAAGCTGCTTCTATTCTAAAGAACGCGCGTAAATTGAGGACATCTGTGCCCATAATGACGCCTAATGGTTGAAGACACGCACTGGTTAAAGACATCTATGGCTGAGGAGACCTAATAGTTAAAGATCAGCTGCAGCGCTATGCGCCACGCCTCCCCGACTCGGCACCTGGCTCTCCAACAGTCCGTCAGTTGCGCTGTTGCAGAGCGGATTTTCAGACAGGACCGGCGGAAGAAAACCAGCAGAAAAAAGCGAATGGGGGAGTGGAAGAGGAGAATGTGACAACTGCTGGATGCGGACAGAGTGTGTGCGGCTGGCTACGCTGCCTTTAGGGAGGCCTCGGCTCTTGCACCTGTCCCTCTCCGTCTCCGCGGCCAGGCGCAGTTTGGGCGAGAGCGACGCTCCTTTATTTATCAGGCAGGGCGCACAGCGGCGGAGGCGCACACACACTCTCACACGCGCGATACTGTACGCACACACACACATACACAGGGCAGGCAGGCAACATGACTTCATCCTACAATCTGGATTTTCTTCCCGATATGATGGTGGAGAGCCGCCTGCTTGTTCCCGGGGACAGAATGTGAGTTATTTGTCATCTCTTTCTCTTTTTTTCTCTCCGCTCGTCATTTCTGTTTTTTTCCTGTGATTTTTCACTCCTCCTGAAAAGCAGCTGTCCGATGTGGAAATGTTGCTCCGCTGCTGGATATGTGACTCGAATCGGGGTCACAATTAATGCTATAGTCGGCGTGACTGTATCTCTGTGTTATTGTGTTAGTTATGGCTTGTTGTTATTAATATCCGTCGATAAATTGTGCGGGGATCGCAGGAGCGCCCGCGGCTGTTATCAGCTATAGACAGGATGGTGATGAATGAACGCCATTATGGGGAATTAATGTTTCCGCCGTGAATAAACCTTGTCTTTATGAAGCTCTAATTTCTGCTGTATGTCGTTAAATTGTTGTAGCCCGTCAGGTTTTGGACTCTGAGTGCATTCGGAGCATCGGCTTCCCGGCTCGCTCCGTGGAATAGAGGAGGGGAAGTTGCTTTGATTTGCGGCAGCCGCCCATTATAATTTCTCCGGTTCTTGCTGGACTGGATTCGGTGGTTTCGGGACTGTGCAGCCCGCTATGAGAGCGCACCATGCCGAGACACACACAGACCACAGGGACGATCTCCCTGTTCTCTCCGTTGGGTGAAAAAGCGCAGGGCGATCTCAGTCACATGAGGCTGATTTAACTCAGTCATCGGAAAGCATTTGCAGAGAAATCCACTGTGAATATGTGAAAAAGAAGCAACACAGAGGCTTTTTGAGAACACACGCAGGAATGCGTGGATGACTGAGATCCCGTGTGTTTCAATTGGATTTGCTGTAATTCAGTTAAACTCCGGAATTTCTCGAGCGGGGACAAAGGGAGGTTTTCATCCCGACATCATGGTCATGCGTTTTTTTCTCCACAGTGCATGTCCCACTTATGTCCCCTCAGCTCACAGCGCCTGGTTGTTGATGGATCATGTTATTTTTTTTTTCAGCAGAGAGAATGTTTATGTGCTGTAGTTCTTCCTTTCTTCTTCATGTGAAGGTCTTCTTCCCTTTCAGTGTGCAATGTACAGTGTGCGCGCGCATGTTTCACTTAACTTTTGGTGTGTCTTGGTGTAAAAGAAGAAAACATGTAGAATATGTGTGTAACGAAACACTCAGTGGATTTATTATGCAGGATATTTTAAGACACTGCACAAATATCACAATACTTCAAAAATCTAGCATCAGCTGGAGATGAACACATGCTTCAGCATTCCAAGCTGCCAGATAATATGCCAAAAATACTGTATTTCGTTATAAACTCACTAATCAGAATAAAACATGTTAGAGAAATATTGTGGAAATGTAAATCTGAAACCTCAAATTTGAAAAAAGAAAACTAACAACCTAAACTTTAAGTCTCTGTGAATATTATTGCAGCGAAGACCTCTAGATTTAAAAAAAAAATACATTATTAGCATTATTTCCTACCAGAAATTCAGTTTTTATAACATTTTTGAACCATTAAAGAACTGTAAAATCTAAGATAATCATTTAATAGCTGATGAACATTCCAGTGACATCACAGTAGCAGTACTAAAAAGGAACCATGAATTTACATATGCAGTACGATTCTCTTTAACAGTGCTATAGAAATATTGACACTCTATAATTAAAAAGTGCAACAGGCATACCATAAGTCACTATGAGATCGTTGCAGGAATGTCAGATATGCCATTTAGTACTACAGCATCCTAATATAGTCACTATCAAGAACCATAGAGATGCTTTATGTCAGTCTGTAGGCAGTGCTTCTTTTTAAGGGGACACAAGCCTCATTAAACGCTTAGGAACGACTGCTCTGTGTCATCGTTACAGACGTAAACTCCAGGAGATCAAGAATACCAACAAGTGTTTCATTTCATCCCAGAATTACTCATATTCCTGTTTCCAGCACAGTGATATAAGGCCAGGGCCTGCACTTTACCCCGCAGAGTCTCCCTCAATTGACTCTCCATGTAGTCTATTACCGAGATGCTCTGGTGATAAGACGGCGCTCTCATTAATCAGTGTCATCAGCTCTGACGGCGTGGGCACCGTGTACAACCGGCGGGGATGGACGAGAAAGCCATCATACTTCCAGCCCCCCATCTCCTTCCCCCTCAGATGTGCCGTGCATTACCAGGTGCGGGTATGTCTGCCCCGGAGAGACGGATTTATGAATTATGTGTGTTGCCGGCATTAGACAGGCCTATCTGTGGTCTCTTACCCAGCCGGTGAGAAGGCGGACAGGTTGATTCAGATAGCGCTTATGGAGATGACACTTTGTATTTATGTGAACATGCCTCTTGAGCCGGGCTATTTAGCTCCCGAGAGGTGCTCTTGGTGATCTTTCGATTCTGCTGTTTGTGTCGTCATGTTTGGCTAGATAATATTTTCAGGTAGCAATGTGGAAATCTGCATTCATGCAGGCTCCTTAACTTTTACTAGTGAGTGTTGGTCTGGAATTGACTGCATTCCCTCTCCAGGCCTCGCTGCTTCCTGTAGCGACTCCCACGTTTGACGCTGACAGCCCCTGACAACATCAGACTTGACAAATATTAGCTGAGAATCATATGAGAACTAAGTGGAACTAACAGGCTAATCTTTCTCTATCCAGTCCTATCAGGGCTGAAAACATGAAAAGGGGGTAAAGTGAGAGAATCAGGAAAAATGGAGCAGGACCTCTGCCCTTTACTTTCCACTCTCGCTCCAACTCTGAAGATGAGACTCGGGTTGCTTTCTGGGAAATATGTGACCCCCTCACCTCCTTCGACTGTGTTGAATCCCCATCTGGTACAAAACTTTACATTTCTTCAGGGTCTTTCACACTTATAGGCTGCAGAAGAGACAGTACTTAGCAATGATTTCTTCAAAGTGCACACAGCAGCGATTGAATATGTAGCCAAAATTCAAGTAAATAAGAACACAAGGTTGCTAACTTTAACAAGTACACTGTGTGCAGAGGAAGACACCAGACAGACTCACAATAATGCTTGAAAGTGCCACATTCTCGCCAAGTGTGTACACAGCCCACCTCGTACAAAGACAACCCGCTGCTCCTCGCAGAGGGAAAATGTATATTTGACCGCTGATTCTCTTTACGGCCACACCACCCACTCGTCTCTTCACTTCCCCTCTCTGAACGGCTTCCAAGCCTGAAAGAACACAAATCATAAACCCGACAGCTGGAAGGGTCCTGTGACAGACAACATAGGGTTCTCATGAGAAATGTATATAAAAGCCTGTGTGTGGAGATGAGAGGCTGCAATGGGCCAACAGCAGAGAGGGAGGGGTGATTTCCTCAACTTATCAGACGGTTCCACTTTTTGTAATATGCCTCTTCACCTACTTTATCTACATTACTAATGATTTTTGATTAAAAAATGGAATTGTGTTAATATTTAATAAAAGTACCAGTAGTCATCCCGACAATACTGTCATCAAAGAGGGAATGTGGTCAAAAGATTTGTAATGTTCAATTCTGTCTCCTAGTTCTAGCATTAATGAAGTTCTTTTGAGGAGATTTAAAATATCGAGATACATATTGTGCATTGAGATATAGCCTAAAAATCACAAAAAAAATCACAATATAATTTTCAGTCCTATATCGCCCAGCCCTAGC
>JAQFJB010000015.1:18309133-18320225 GCA_029874875.1 Naso minor
AGCTGAGATGGACCAGTTTACTCCACTGCAACTTTCACTGCAGCCGTTTCGTCTCAGTTCAAACTGGACTTAAAGAGAGAGAGAGACAGCAAACAAGATAAAGCGCGAGCCGACGTATAATGGCTGCAGCAGATTTGCTTCCCAACGAGTCTCATGCTACAGCTAACGTTAGCTTGCTAGCTCATTTGCAGATGTTACTGCAACTTTAAGTAAATGTTCTCTGTTGCTTTGCACCATAAAAATTTCAGGGAAAACATCCATGAACAAAGTTTCTTCTGACATAAATCAGATCAGACACTGCATCTAATTATCAGCCTGCGATATCCTGTCCATTGCTGCTCCACTTGAAATGTAAAACGGTAAAAACAGGTTTCACAGTTTCTTGACGGATATGATTGGATATGAATGATGTGGATCTCCAGAGAGAGACTCTGAAGTGTAAGAGGCGGCGAGTAAAAGATGGATGCACAGACGGAGGGTGGGATGAACAGGGCGTCAGAGAGAAAAAGAGAGAAGGTGAGAGAAATAGAGAGAGAGGCGGGTGGTAGACTGTTCCTGCGGCACCCTTGGGTGGCGTTTGCTGCGTTTGTGTGCGCGAGTGTGCGCTGCAGATGAGTAATGGCCTCTGACGTGCATGTCTCTCTTGTCTCGTCCTCCATCCGTTTCATCATTACATGCCATCAATCTCCCCATCTCTCAATCTCCCTGTCAGCTCCCTCTGTTCCCCTTCTCTTTTCCCATCTCCCTCCTTTTCTCTTCCTTTCTTTCCTCCCCTCCGTTTCCTCTTTACCCGCACAGGTTTATTCTACATTGTCTGCAAATTCCTTGGGGTGTATAACTCCTCAACACCACCACCACTTCTTCTTCCTCTCTCCGTGCTGAAGCATTGCTCTGTTTCTCACCTGAGCCCCAGTTTAATTTCACTTCGAGAGCGCCGCTCACGCACTCGTGCACACACACTCAATCATTCACTCACCTAACACGTTTGCACACACACCAAACAAACACGTATGTGCATGTACACTCTCAAAAGAAGCTGTCAAGAGTAATGGTGTTTAGTGTAATTTACTGTACCGCCGTTGTAGCCTCTGCTTCCTCAATAGGAATCATTATAGAGATTACATAATGGGGGTAATTTTTCTTCTGCTGTATACAGCGCTGTGATGGCAGAACAAAGTGTTTTGAAGGCAGGAGAAACCCTGTTAGCTGTAGCTGAGAAGTAAATGGGTCCGGTGTAGCCTGGCTAAATCAGCGCCCGTTGGCCTCCCTCCCCTCTCTCCAAATCTATGTCTATTACTCTTAACAAACCAGAATGGATCCAGGGTATTGATCTGTTTCAGAGGGAATGCTCTCTTTGTTCAAACACACACACACACGCTGAAAGAAGAGAGGCCGTACAGGTGACGACGCTGAAATTCTTCCACTCGTGCAGGAAGTGGAAAGTGTTAATGCAGGTTGCATTTGTCTGGAGGCTTTAAAATAAAGAGCTGATCGTCCAAAATGCCGAATAAATGACTTTGTTTGAAGACAAGTGACTCTACAGGTCCAGTGTGCAAGATTGGGAAGGTTACTTTGGAAATGTAATAGGTTACAGATTACAGATTAAAAAAGTAATAAGTAATGTTAACTATTTCAGTTAATTTATCTAAGTAATGTAACTTGTTACATTTGATTACATTTTTTATTACTTTTCAAGATTTCTAACAAATGTTTTCAACTGTTAACCATTTTCAAATGTTTAAACCAGGGAGTGTTAATGGCAGATGTGCAAATTGAAAAAAGAGAACCAATCAAAAGCATCAGAACAGCATCAAACTTTGCTAAGCGGCCTTGACTGGAAATGGCAATAGAAGGGCTACAGCCTTGGTGAGCAATAGAGTTAAAATGTTTGGGAGCATCATTTAGTGTGCGGACTCTACTCTTGATGTTTGTGCTCATGCTTCAGTCCAGAATCTAATATTCACTTTTTGGACGTCTGTGCCTATTTCGTCTTTTCTACAGTCTACAGTCTTAAAGTCTTGCATGCATGGATGTTCCAGTGGCCGAAAACATTAAACATTCAGCTGTCCAACTTCCAGTAATCACAAAGGATGCAGTCCAGAGCGGAAGATAAAATTTCAATTTCTCCTAAATCGTTAGCCTTAAAGACAGCAATCCAGTGCAACCACGAGATATGTCTTGTTTTGACTCAGAGCAATGCTTCCATGGTTAATGGCGCCGAAACCTCAAAACTGTCAGGAAAGTGAGTCTGTTTGTCTTTGCTTACAAAAAAATATTTTGTCCAGTGTTTCCAGTCAAAAAAGTTACTTCTTCTACAAAATATGAGTATGATCCACAGATGAGTGCAACACATAAATATGTCTGTTTTCACGTTTTCACGCGGCAAATTGGGAGAAGCTGGTAGATCAACACGTCACAACACATCATGGCAACACCTCAGATCAAAGAAACAATACAAAGCTCCTTGTATAGAGATCCATACCTGTAGCTTTCATTCAAAGGAATTATGTGTTACTGGAAAAGCTATATGTGTTGTTTTATCTCTTGCTGTTTCACAGTAGTTTTCCAGGTGAAGTCAAACACACAATTAAAAGAAAAGTTTTGTTTGATGTGGTCATGATGGCGCATTGTCAAGACCTTAAAGACTTTGCTCTCATCTGGTACATGTTAGCTTGATTACGACTGAAAACTCAAACTTCTGGAAGGATTTCCAGGGCAACTGAAGCTGCCACTCTTCTAAAAAGATGTCCATATTACGAGCAACATGTGGTCACTCTGTAGTTTAATCCAGTTAACAATAGAAATCTGAACGTAAAAGGCTGCAACACGTGAAAGTCAGTTATTAAATATGTGAGTCTTTTCACAGTCAGTTAGGTCGAAAAAATCTTCAGATGTGCTTCTGGTTTAAGTACGGATTCAATTTGCACATTTTAAATGGTGCAAAAAAGTATTAATTTCAGGATTATAACAAATTAATGCTACCAAGGAGCAGGGCAAAGTCATATTTTTCACTTATGAAATGAGTAATAAATAATATGTAATACTGCCAAGTTCCGGTATGATGGAGTAATTGACTCTCCTCTGTGGAGCTCCGAGGTCATTACCTCCCCAGTGATGATTCATGTGTTCTCTAATTGCTCTGACATCATCCATGTTGGATACACACACTGTCTCTTTAACACAAATACACTTCGCTGCCTCTCTTGGCTCCGCAGCAGATGAGGCTGCCAATATTGTATTTACATTAAATGTGTGTAATTTGATAGACCCTGAGAAGAAGTTCGCTTTGGCATCAGTGTGACTCCACAGGTGTCTAACCTTGACTCCTCACCTAGCACGGCTATTCATAGGCCATTAATTAGAGCAGGATCCTTCTAATTAACACGCAGGCCCACTGGCTTTCTCTCTGGCACACACACTCGCACACACACTCTTCTTCCCCCTGCACTCCACTCTCTTCACGTTTGAGTTCCGTTTAATGCGCCCTGTTTGATTTGCCCTACTAAAGTAATGAGTTTGGAAAGCAGACAAAAATTCTGAAGTGTGTTTTGGAGGAGCCTCGGGATAATTTGAAGTCCTGGGGCTGGAAGTAGAAGTACGCACACTTGCTTACACCCACACGCGTACACATCCGCACTGCACAAATACACACTCGCAAGCACAACTGTGCAGCGTCGTTTGACTGGTGTATTATGTTTTCATTTTCAGTGCGGTGTGAGAGTTTTTTACGTATTTTAAATGTTCTTCAGCAGGGCGAGACAAAACAAAATCTGAGGAATCAGAGAAAATAACTGTGATTTTGCGCCCATTAGTTTTCTATTCATTCAAACAGCACCACTTGTGTTTCCATCTGTAAGAAACAATGGGACTCATTCACAACCTCCTTCTCTATCCCTGAGAGGACTGTTTTAAATGTACTATATGTTCGTATGTTTTATTTATTTTTTTAAAGCCAACTAAAGACTTTCACGGCAAGTCCAAGTCAAGTGTCAAGATCAGTCAATTTCAAGTCTCAAGTCTTCTCAAAAGAATTCCTCAGGCAGTTGTGGAAAATACAAAACAAAGTTTTGTAAAAACAAATTTTGAGTGAAGTCTCACCAAGCAATTTTAAAACAAATCTTATGTCTTTTCAAAACACGTTAAAGTAAAATCAAGTTCTTTAGCAAAAGTTTAGGTCATGAACTCTTGATTTACATCAGCAAGACAGAGCGGTGAAGTAATTAATAATGAAATGCAGAAGTCAGTTTGCGTTTTTGCATTTCAGGGACCCTCAAAGCCTGTTTTTTCTGAATGGGTTTTCAGTTAAATGCCTAAAATAAGGTCTATGGTTAAAGGGATATTCCCCAGTTTTTGACAAATGGCCTTAATTTTGACCCAGCCAGTCCTATTCCTATTCATAGAGACCATTTTCAGTTCACCGCTTGCAGTACAGAGTTTGAACGGCTTGCCGTTTCGCCACTAATGCTAATGCTCATCCAAGACAATGGCATCAACAGTAGCCGTGACCAAACTCCGATTAAACACTCCAAAGTGCACCCGAAGTAAGTCGAACATGACGACAGCAGGAAGCTACTGAACTGCTTACTTCCTGTTGCTGAGCAGAGCCACAAATGAAAGAAATTCAGCCGTAGTTTGACTTCTAAGATTATTCTGTGAACACTCGAATTCGCCTCAATAGACTGTCGCCATATTCGACTTGCTTTGGGAACTCTGTGGAGTGTTTAATTAGACTTTGGCAGTGGCTACTGTTGATGCCATTGACTTGTACTAACATTAGCATTGGCAGCAAAACAGCGAGCCGTCCAAACACTACACTGCATGCAATGAACTGAAAATGGTCTCTGACAATAGGAATAGGACTGGGTAGGTCGAAAATGAGGCCATATGTCAAAAGTTCGGAAACATCTCTTTAACACAGGCAAAAGATACTTATTTGTTTTGTTCTGTAACATAAAAGACACCAGTATAAACCCAGTTTGTAACCTTTGAGGGTTTTTTTTTTTTATGCTTCTTGAAAAAGGTGGTTGCCAACAAGTGGCTCAATGAGACTCCATCTGTGTCGGGGACATTAGACGTCATTACGACAAAAAGCAATAAAATATATAATATCTTTGAAGAAGGGAGTGAGACTATGAATGAACAATGAACACAGTCATGATCACTAGCTGGAGCAGATCACGCTCAGACGAGAAAGTTTTATTGAAAAGTATGTGCGCTAAATCAGATCAGAAGCTGAACACTTCAGGGTGGCAACGTTTAAGTCATGTAACCTTGATAAAGTTCATTTATAGCCTAACGATAGCTTTTTCTTCTGTTCATTTGAATTACGCTTAAAAGAAAAAAACAAATGTGGTGTTCATCTGTGAAGTTCGTCACACTGAACAAAGCGTGTAAGTATCATAAACTTGTGTTCGTCACAGAGCTGATTTTTAGTGATAATCCAAAATGTTTTTGCTGAGGGAACTAGTGTGATGTTCACTTAGGGTTTGGCCTACAAAATTACATCATCCCTTCAACACTCTATGCCAGTCATTGTATTAACTGATCTCTTATCCAGTAAAATGACAAAGCATTTTAGATTTTTCTTGAAAAGCTGCTATTGGTCATTTTAAGTCTTTTAAACTGTTTCCAAGCCATGCAAGGCTTCCATGTTGCTGTTTTATTTGATTTTTTAAATCATTATTCTCGGATTTTACCATTTAAAGCTTGAGACTTTTTGCATTCAAGTTTTTAGGGAGTTAAAACTCAAGTTAGCCAAGTCTCAGAATAGTCAGGTGTCATGACATCATTTTAATGACTCCTTCTGGATCTCATCATCATGTGCTTACTGAAGGGTGACAATTTTTAAGATTTAGCTCTCATCAGACAAAGATTAGAGGTTAAATCTGTGAACATTGTATTCAGAGAAGATTAACAGACAAAAATGGTTTTGCCAGAGCTGTTTAACAGGTGAAAGCAGCTTATTCCGAACAGGTAAAAAGATAAACGACCGAGTCATCAGAATTAAGAGATAAAGAAGAGTGGAGCAGATTATGCCTAATAAAACAAAACAGCATTTATCCTGCACAGCCAAATCTTGTTGTCTAAACAATAACAGCTGTGACTATGGAGTTCACTAATAGCGCTGCAGCATCTTCACATCTTTTTCCCCGTGCCAAAAATATTTGCCAGTTACATTAGAAACACTTAGGAGCTGGAACAGCGCCGCTGCACGCTTCCCTCATGTGGTTAACATGGAAACACACAAGCTAGCATCCACTCAGGATGCAAGATACTGTCAACTGCTGCCGCCCCCCACAAATTGCAAAATTTTAAAATAAAGTGAGAACAAATGATGTATTTTGGGAGGATGGATCCAGGCCAGATGGAGGTTGAGCTTTGAAGGGAAATGGGATGCAGATGAGACGTCCTCTGCTTCCTCGTCAGCATTCAAACCTCATCCCCAACCAATATGTGGTGTCTGTTAGCCTGGAGGAAGAGAGGGACGAACAAACAAGGATGAAGTGAGAAAAGTAGATGATGGGTGAGGGCTGAGCAGCAGGGTAAGGGCGAGCGAGCTAGAGAGACAGTGGCGGGATGGAGGGAGACAGAGAGAGATGGTTCATTAAACATTTAGAGGGATGGAGAGCAGACAGGCCTCTCCATTTCTCTCCCCTTACTGTTCAGGAGATAAGAGATTGAATGTAGGTCTGCCTGTGCACCAAAATACACCACAGTTAGTGCGCCGTGTGTGTGTGTGTGCGTGCACGCATGTCTATGTGTGTGTTTTCTGCCTTGCTGAAATCCCTGCTTGTCCCCACAGGTCGACATAATGGCTTGAAAATGTAACAGCACGACCCTAAATATAGCAACCTCAGTCATGCTGTAGCACTGCACTTAATCCCTATATCACAACACACACACACACGAACACGTACGCATCCAAAGACAAACACGCAGAGTAATGCAATTCCAAGGTTAGCCAAAGGAATTACGTGTTAGCCGAGCTTACCCGCAGTGTATCTGCCTCTCCATATAAACTGGAGTGTATTTACCCTTGTACACACCTCTGTGTATTGTCCCATTTAGCACGGTTCCCACTCATGCATCCAAATGGCCCCAGAGAGCCAGTGAGTCTCTGCTGTCTGTTATTAGTGAGCAGCCCAGATCAATGGGCTCTGGGACTGCAGCGCTAGCCTGTTAGCGCGTCCCCATTCAGAGCCACTGAGCCGTGGCTAACGCCACAGCTAAAGTGTTTGCTAGTATAAAGTCTCTGAAGTGTGGAGGTGCACCTGTACCCTCCCTGCTTCTACAGATGTAAAGCTGAGCTCTAAAGCTGGTGAGAAGTGAGAGGACAACTGCGGACAAGAGAGGGGAGGTGATACAGAGAGGGCTTTGAGGTGGCAGTGTTTGAGTCTAGTGTGAAGCTGTTGAAAGGCCAAGTCACTCAGTGTACAAAAAATCGATATAATTGTCTGACTCGCCTCAGGGGATATGTATGCAGATGGCTTTGGGATTATTTGTCAGATGTTTAGGTTACTGTCTCTGAGATTGCAGCTGCCACCACAGTGCAAAGAAGGCTCAAAGCATGGGGGCACTGTGGCACAGTGGTTAGCACTGCTGCTTCTGCATTTGGACCCACTGACCGGCTGCTGCCGCTTAATGGGAGCTGCGTGGGTTTCCTCCAGCAAAGACATGCAGGTCGGGTTAATTGGTGACACTAAATTGCCCTTAGGTGTGAATGTGAATTGTGTCTCTATGTGTCAGCCCTGTGATGAACTGGCAACCTGTTCAGGATGTAGCCCACCAGTCTCCCAACTTCTTGTGTCAGCTGGGGTCACCTCCAGCCTCTCACATCCCTGCAAAGGATAGACAATGGACAGATACCCAAAGCATTGAAAAGTTGCACAAAACAGCATCTTTTCAGAAGCAATGTCCCTGATAATCCAGAGATCTCGTAGGTAGATTTTCTTCTGCAGAAAACATTGGAAAAATAAGCCCATATTTGTGGATGCAGGTGCAAGTAAAGTGACCTTTTTTGTTTTGGTGTAAACCAATTTTTTGAACCTGCAATAATCCGTAATTTTGATATATGTATTGAGCATTAAATCTTGTAGAGAACTTGTTTTGTCCTGGAGCTTTGTAGCTTCTTTGACCTCATTGTTTTTGTTTTTTTGAACATGAACATTATGTTAAAATCTCACCTCTTTCAACCCCGTCGCAAGCTGGTGAACATAGCTGAGCATTTAGAAGCTAAAGAGGCTCTCAGAAACTCTCAGGACAGGTATTATTGTCCTTCGATCCATCATGTGGACACAACAAAGGCTCCAGATCAATAAGAATGCCACTACATATCTGCTGAAAAATAAGTAGGGAACTGTTTGCTAACACGTTAGCCGAAAAACCTTAATCACGTTGTTCTGATGTTTGTCTGCCCTCTAGTGGCCTTTGCTGACTGGAAACTGAGTCATCCGTCTGATATGATGATTTTTATCCAGGTTTTTTATTGCATAATCATTTCAGAAACGATCAATCCAACACTGGTTGTGTAACAGACTGAACTGATGGGAGAAGAAAATAATTGTGTTTGAATTCCTTACAAGTGTGCACTAAAATGTTTTATAATTATGATAAGGATCGTTTTGTGGAAAATGATGTTATTATTCCTTCAGTGTGAGCGTCTCTTGACAGCCTAACTGCTCTTTCAGAGGCTTTTCAACTCTGACATGAATACAGACCCGAGAAAAATGCTGACTCAAAACAAGAAAGGGAGAGAAAAATAGATTTTAAGATAGTGAATATCAACCCAAAATGTCAGCTAGATACAGTCTGAAAAGTGTCATTTTTGGCCCTCAAAAGCCATATCGGTTAAGCCTTTGTGTTGATTTGACAGTGTTTGTATCTGGGATCTCAGACAGAAACTGGGCTGTATGCATACATACACACACACACACACACACACACACACACACACATACACACACACACACACACACATGCATAATCATGCAATCCCTCTCTCTCTCTCTCTGCTCCATCAGCATATGTCAGCATATGGCTCCCTCCTCAGAGAGACTGTTGAACAGACTGATGCAGGTTTGATGTTGCTGTAGAGGTCCTGACCTGGGATGGAGGGCAGAAAGCAAAGAGAGAGGAAGGAAGGGAATGGTAGAAAAGGAGGGGAAAGGCGGGAAAGCAGGGAAGCGTAAGGGAAGGAAAAAGGAGGGAAGGGAAGGAAAATGTGAGCTTTCTCTCCAGCTGTCAGCCTGAACTCCTCCTGTTGACCGGCCTGATGCTGTCATCTCGATTGTTACCGTCAGGCTCTCGCTCCCTTCAGCACGCACAGTCTTCAACCACTCATGTGCATGCGTGTGTGTGTGTGTGTGTGTGTGTGTGAGAGCGAAACATACAACCATATTGAGCCATCTGTTCCAGTGCTAATTGGTATGCATGACAATGTTTTTCCAACCCATAAAACCTAATGAAAACGAACACCCCACCCGCCCTAATATCCCTTAATGCTATCACCCACTCCCCTCTGCCCTGCCCCCCCTCCACCCCCTACCTCTCTTCCTGTACAACATTATAGTCATAATTACACTGTAGTGGGCATTAGCAGCCCCTCTTTTGGAGGCGCTTTCAGTCCGCAAGGCAGGTCCAAAGACGGGAGATGTCCAGCAGCTCTCAGTGATTTGCCGGCGTCCTGACAGCCCGTCCAACCCCTCTATAAACTTGGCTCAGGGAGTAAAATGTGGTAATTTTATGGAGTAAAGCTGTTGGAAATACTGGGCTGCAATGTGCAAGTGATTTCCTTCATCATGCTGACGGCACGCTTAAGGAATCAGACAAGCAGAGATGGAAAGAATGGAGGAAGGGATACGAAAAGCAGAAGAGACAATGAACAGATGACTGACAAGAAAGTCAAAAGAGCTGGAAGTGGAGAGCATGTTCGTAATTAAAAAATGAACCTGCTGAATGGAGTGAAATGTCTTTACCGGCTTGAAAATTAAGTCTGAGACTTGTTTTTGAAAGACTTTTGGACTTGAGATGTTATTAGAAATGTTTTTTATTTTTATTTTTTAAAGACTGGGCATTTTACCTACAGCTGCCCTTTCAAACTGTAGAGATGTAGAGAAGTGATTCTATTTATGAGACTTGAGACCTGACTGTGACCTTCTCTCAGCTGACCGGAGACCTTTATTTTGACCAAACTTGAAACCTGAACTTGCACCAAAGAGCTTTGCCTGATACTTAGGTTGATGCGACTTGACTTGTTTGTTTTGAACTTCTTGAAACTTGACTTTGACTCATCTCAAAAGACTTAAAAACAGCTATTAAAGACCAAGAGTTTGAAATGTGGTTAGTTTGTGTTAGATTTTCTTTTTATTTCACTAATAAAATTATACATGCATATTGGATGCCCCAGAAGGAAAACTGAAACAGTGAAGAGAGTTATAAAAAGAAAAAAAGTGGCAAGAAAAGAAAGAAAACAAGGGGGAAAAAAAGGGAAAATTGAGTCCAGGGAAGTAGATGGACTTGGCAGAATGTGGCTTCGTTCACATGAATCCCAGCAGGGAAGCACTGGATTGCAGCCCGGGTCGCTTAGTGCAGTTTTTGTTTGTGTGTGTGTGTCTGTGTTTGAAAATGAGTGTGTGCGGTTACAGTGAAATATATGTTGTACATGTGGACAAAATGCCGAAGTTGTACAGTATATCTAAAGGCAACCTGAGGTCAAACGCACAAACTCTCTCAGTCACAACTACCATGAAAGGATCTATGAGGGAAATTACAGGACAGAAAAGAGCTCACAGGTGTGTCCTTGCAGAGAAAAGTAGCTTCTCTGTGCTTTTTCACATCCCACAACTCACAGGAATCACACAGGAAACACAGGAAACATACAAGAAACAGGAATCACACAGAACACACAGGAAACACAGGAATCACACAGGAGTCATGGAACACGCAGGAAGCACACAAGGAACACACAGGAATCACACAGGAAGCACACACAAGAAACACACAGGAAACACACAGGAAACACAGGGAACACGCAGGAAGCACACAGGAAACACACAGGACACACAGGAATCACACAGGAGTTATGGAAGACGCA
>JAQFJB010000015.1:18455856-18467104 GCA_029874875.1 Naso minor
GATCATAAATACAGAAACACAGGTTAAATTGGACCCTAAATTTGATTTGTGTTTGCATCTGGACAATGAATATAATTAAGAAACCAGGGATGAAGACTAATTCTATAGTTTTTATTTCAAAACAATAAAATACAAACTCATCTTTTCAAAGTACGCACAATTCACCTTCAAGTTTGTGATGCAATTTTTATTTAATGGACTGAAACTTTGCTCCTGACATACAAGTACTGTCATAAATTATTTTATCATCCTAACGCAGCAGCTGCTTTGCAGAATAAATGCTCAGAAACGTGAGTTCAGCCACCAGAGGGCGCCATTTAGCAACATATTGTGTATAAGCTGAAGTGTTGAGGGCCATGTACAGCAGGTTTATCGAGACAGAAAAGACTCACTTCACTCAAAACCATTTTATTATTATTTCAAGTGTAAAAAAAATTCAGGCACACGTAATAATACTTTGCTGTATATGTTTAAAAAGTCTTGGATATACAGAATGTACACTTACATACATTTAGAATAAAAAAAAATATCTGGTATTAAAGTTGCATTCTTTAACAGTCGAGTGTGCATTCATGAGAGCAAAGAAAAGTGTCTGCATAGATTAAATGTAATGTTCACTCTGTTACATGCAAAGTTTTGTCAGCTCCACCTGTGAAGTATGAAACAGGAAGTTGTTTGTTCCCCAAAAATACGGTGGAAGACGTTCAAATCAGCACTGAGACACGAGTTCTGCCTCTCACTCTGAGCGCGGACAGAAGCCGCAGGGAAACGGAGACACACACGCACAGGAAACTAAACACAGGAGATTCATGAGACGAACTCGCAGCCAGGACACAAAAAACAAAAAGAAAGCTGAATGGGGATCAAAGACGAGGGGGAGCACTCAGTCATTAACAGAGGAAGATGATGGTGGAGCTGCAGAGACAAAAGTTGAATAAAGAAACAGATGGACACAGAGTTCATGAATACAAAATGAAGAGTCTACTGCAGGTGGAGCTGACAGGTGTTGATATATTCATGACAGATGAATCAGCTGTGGGTGAAATTGATCACAAAATGAGTCGAGTGACTCACAAAGCTGCAAAACTGAAATGGCAACTTCTTGAGATGAAACATCTGCAAGCACAATATGTTTTAAAAATGCTTAAAGTCTATTTAAAAACTCTGTTTGGCATTTAGTCTGTACAGTACAAAGTGATTTAAAAATATCATTTAAAAGCAAAAAGTAACTGATAACGATAACACAGAGGGACAACAGCAGCCGCTCCCACAGAGACGAGAGATTCTAGAAAAACTTGAGACAGTTTGAACGCTGCGACTCTGAAAACTGAAATAAAACATTTATTATCTGTCTGCTTCTGGTGATTTTGTTCACTTTGTTGAATGCAGCACACCAGCTGCTGACGGAAGATAAAAAGAGGATTGTAAACGAACATCTTCAGACGACTGGACTTTATAAAAACATTAACTAGGAATAAAACGCTGTTACATAATAGTCTGGCAAATTCCCTCCTGTTAAACTAACAGCACTGTTATTGTTACTCTTACAGGTTAAACAAACCAGATAAAAACTGTCATAATTAGTGAATTTTACAGGAGGTGAAAGGTGGAGTTTGTTTCCTTTACAGCAGGCCTATTCAAATGGCGGCTCGCGGGCCACATGCAGCCCAGAAGCAACCCCCCAAAAATCAGAGAAACACTGAAAAGAAAAACACGCTGTGTGAGCCGACAGACCTGGCAACATTCATTCGATGCAGCGCGCTGTTATAAAAATGGATGTCTAGAGGTGGTAGTAATAGTCCTATGATACCACTTCTGAAAAACACAACAAAAAAACCATCTTTCTCGACCCTCAGATGTAATACTGACAATGAAAACTGTCAGTTTAGCTCCACCGTGACAGACGAATACTTGTTTAACTGCCATAGCCAAACGCTAAACCAACGTGTTTGATTTGCAGTGAATGCGTGGCCGTATTTAAAACTGGAACAAGGACTACCAGAGCTCCTTTTTTAAATTCATTAGCACAGTGTGTGTGTGTGATAAAGTGCCCCTCTTGCATAACCTCAAAGACGAAGCACTTTAAAAGGTGACAAAAATTGCTGAAAAACGCAAAGAACGTGCTTAGTTGAACAATACTGTGTGGAGGTTCCACACAGAGTATATTTTGAGAGACACCTGCCTGCCTTAAGCATACCCCCACGGTCTGCAGTAGGTGCCCTTTTAATTTTTGCCCCTGCCCTTCCATATGTCTGTGCACGCCACTGTTCATATGTATTGTTTTAAAATTTCTCATTACCTGCTGCACACAAGCTGTGGTAAACACCTGGCCAAGCTACATTTCTTATTTTCAAATTTGGCCCAAGTGAATTTGTATTTGAATAGCCCTGCTATACAGGGTCAGGGTGCTTTTGTGCTAAGCTATGCTAAGCTAAGCCAAGCAGCAGTAAGCTGTAGCTTCATATTTACTGTGCAGACATGAGATGATGTTGATCTGCTCATGCAACTCTTCACCAGAGAGGAAATTACTGTATTTCCCAAAATGTAAAACTATTTCTTTGATGAAATAATCTCTTCTGTGTTCTAAGGACTGGGAAATGAGAGTTGGCCTCAGAGGAAAACTCATATTTCCAGAAGAATCTGCCATCACCAGCCTCCAACCAGACATCGTTCTCTGGTCAAGAGCTACAAACAGGTGGCTGTCCAGAAGGTGATGTACGGTGGGAGGAGAGGATTGAGGAGACGCACGAGCGCAAGCAGGGTAGATATCAGGCCTTCATCCTTGAAAGTCAGCAGAGGGGATGGAGTGTGTGGAATGTCCCGTGGTTGAAGGGGATTCCCAGGACAGTCACTCTGGAGGACACCAACTTGGCCACAAACATTACCCGGCAGGCAGAGGCGAGGGAGGGCGGAGCTTCGTGTTGATGATCTGAGGGGCTGAGGGAGCGGCTGCAGGATGCTGGTTCTGCCGTTAAGCCCCTCTAAGGTGTCGTGGGCCAATCGATGTAACACCAGTGACGTGGGGTGCCCACTTGAGCACATGGCTCTGCCCACTGTTGATTTAAAGGCGTCTGAAGGGAGCAATTTCTATTCCAGCCGCCCCACATAAGGAGCAGGAGGCAACTCCTGCCAGGTGTGGCTGCCACGAAACGTGTTCATGTTCATGTGTTTACAGTCCAGACAAAAATTGCTGTTTGAATAGACAGTTCAATGTGTTTGGGAACTGAAATTCTCCTTTGCTTTGCGTGAAGTCTTTATTTGCTCTATTTTTACTGCGCAGCACTTCAGTCTGTTTTTTATGTGCTTTTCAATCAATTTGGATTGAAGTTCATGGGCTGGAAAATCAAAGAAAAGGAACCAAAGAAACTGCAGAGTTGGTGATTTTTCTCTTTTAGATGAAATGAAACCATTTGATTCATTGTCAGAATAAAAAAATACTGATTTATGCAGCTTTAAGTCACAAGAAATCCTTTCAGAAACCTTGACTCTTCTCTGGAGTTATGAGGAGCTCATGCTGGTGTCTGTTGTCCCCGAGGATAAAAAGTTCAGCAAAGCATGACTGCAGACAGACAGCGGGTTCAGCAGCTCCAGCCTGAGCCGCGGCACCCTACAGTGTTTGTACTAGTGACTGCAAAGAAATACGACTGATAGAACCGAGGGAAGGTGGAAATACACCAGCAAGAAAACATCCGAGTTCTGTAAATCGACAGGTTTGCTCATGTCAAACTGGTGTTTTTGGTTATAGTGGGTGTTAGCTAACGGTTGTTTATGACGTTCTTCTTCCCAAGTTTGGTTGAATCGACACAGTCTGTTGTCGTTCTCCTTGTCTGCGAAACTTCTCCAAACTTCAACAAATTTAACAATATTTCAACATGACTGAAACAAGGCTGCAGCCAGTTAATTAACTCAGTGATGTTTGTCAGTATTAATGTTGTCTAATGTAGGAAAAAGGAGGGACGGTAGATCTTGGAGAAGTACAAATACATATTTTGCCTGATGTAAAAAAGCTAAAATTAGTTTCTTGTGTATTTCCACCTTCATTACACCAAAGTTTGCTGCCAACAAACACTCAGGATGCTCCCTGTGCTGATAGTCCTCCAAGGAAATCTTTGCTGAGCAGGAAAAGATACAGATCCACTTCCTGTTGGATTTCCATGTAGGACGAGGATGGTGCAAAGTTTGATGTCTCCTGCTTGGCGTCACAAGTTGCAGAAGTTTTAAATACACAAAAATTAGCAGCGAATCTCTGGATGTTGACTTCCTGTGCCACACTTGCTCAATGTGTCGTTCACTTTAAAATCCTTCTCTTGGTTTTGGGAATGAGAGCTTCAGGTTGCAGCTAAGAGATCCTGTTTTTTTTCCACCTTCTGATGTTTGTGGTTTGATGTTTACAAAAACTGCTCAGCAGCAGCAGCAGTGCCGGTTCTATCAGTGTTACTTCTGTAACATAAACATGGAGCACAAACTAACCAGGTTCTAACATATTAGCATTTCAATCCTTTAAACAGAAAAACTGTGCAGTGCAGCGACACAACATTCAGTTCTTTTAAAAGGATTTTAAATACAAGTTTCTGCCTCCCTAACTATACTGCAAAATACAAGTGCTAAAGAGTAATAAAACTAATACGTGTCAATGAGTTTAAAATAAATGCAACAAATACTTTTCACAAGATAATTAAAGACTTTTGGAGTTCGATAAATTTGAAACGATCCTCACATGACCTGGAAGTTCAGCTCCATCTAAAACATTTATAAACTCTGTATTCTAACACTTACATGATAAATGCTGTATCTTCATGTCGTTTCTTAAAAAGGCAAAACTGAATTGGCTTCATGTAAAACTTTTAAAAATTGATCAACCGGTGATTGACGGAGTTTCTGGATCTTATTGCCATCACACACGCAGAGAAGCTTTTTATATTATTGGTTTCACTGGAGTGCTGCAGTGTCACAGAGGTCTGCCCGCCTCCTAACGAAAACAATTCTACGTGATAAAAAAAAGTAGATCAACCAACTGATCAGTCTGTTGGTCGCTGGGCAGGTTGTCGGGCTGCGTGTCTACATGTCGGCCTTGACGAACGAGGCAAACATGCCGTCCTCCTGCTCCAAAAGAGTTTCCGGTTTGTCGTACTCCAGAATGTTTCCTCGCTTCATCACGATGACCAGATCAGCTGTTAGGATGGTGTGGACACGGTGCTGAAAACACAAGGCAACAAACACCATTAGGTTCTTTAAAGCAGGGAATGTGAACAAGAAAAATACATCTCAGCACCGCACACACAGATTGGGACGTTTAATTCCTGCTGACCAGCTGGGAGGATATTCATGCATCCCTGTAAAACACAGACTGCCATGAACGAGAATGAGAGAACGACGCCTTACTTTAAATAAGTGGCATGATTATGGAGTTTAAGGTTTTTGTACATGCTCTCTAGATAACTGAACTCACTAACGGATGTTTTCAACCTGTAAGGGAAATTCAAGACTTATGACACAGGGCCTCATTTTTTATCTACCCAGTCCTGTTCCTATTGATAGAGACCATTTTCAGCTCACTGCATGCAGTACAGAGTTTGGATAGTTCACTGTTTTATCATTAATGCTAATGCTAATGCTAGCGAAAGTCTATGGACCCAACAGTAGCCACTACCAAACTCTGATTAAATGCTCTACAGTGCACCTAAAGCAAGTTGAATATGACTGAGGTGGTTTCAAATGTTTGTAGAATAATTTTATAAGTCAAACTACAGCTGAATTTCTTCAGTTTGTGACTCTGGCTGGGGTTAAAAGCAACAGGAAGCTGCCAAACTCTTTACTTCCTGTTGCTACTACTAGCTTCCTGTCCTTGTTAACCCTAATCAGAGTCATAAATGAAAGAAATTCAGCTGTTTTGACTTCTTAAAATATTCTATAAATATCTGAATCTGCCGCAGTCATTTCCGATTTGCTTTGGGTGCACCGTGGAGTGCTTAATCAGAGTTTGGTGGTAGCTACATTTGGGTCCCTTGACTGGCGCGGCGAAACGGCGAGTCGTCCAATCTCTGTGTCGCATGCAGCGAGCTGAAAATGGTCTCAATCAATAGCAATAGGACTGGGTAGGTTGAAAATGAGGCTCTTTGTCAAAAATTCCAGAATATCCCTTTAAACACAATGCACACTATCTTCCACCCAGTGCAAAGATGGCACACAGCACAACACAAGTGTCATTACTGTTCTCCAACCGATACAGTTGTTATTTTCACCCCCGGCGCCCACGTCATCTACACAACAAATGTACTTGTGCTCATCTGCGGGTTGATGGGAATGTTGCTTTTAAAAGGAGGTGTGGTTGGATGTACTGCTGGCACATTGTCTCTCTTTTGTGAAACGAGAAAGCGTGATGTGATAAAAACCACATTTTAATCCTGAGTGTGGAGTTGTCCTGTTATTTACCAGCAGCACTATCTGGACACGTTCACAAGGCGTACACGTTCTGCTTGTCACACATGGGGACACACAGCAAATCAGTGGCATTACTGTACGCACACACCCGTGCAACAGATTGTCTCTGCCATCTATAAAGCAATACACCTTCTTCCAGGCGCACCTGACTCTTAAAGGGGATGAAAGACAACACACTGATTGAGTATAAAACACACCTTTGATTGATTAAGGGAGTAAATCCATCCCATTTGCGCCCAGATTATGCACCATCTAAAAAGCAAAGTGGACTTGGATACACCCCAATTGAACTTGCACCATAGGCTTTGATTAATGCCCCATAGATCATCAAAATAGGGCCCAAAAAGTGACGCAACACTCCTGCAGGCTTTGACTTAACAACACTGCATGAACATGAAACATCTACAGATGAGCATGCAGTAGTTTGATTTTGTACCAACCAGGCGGTCAGTGGCAGTAAGGCTTCAGCAGACCCAGACTCAGCCAGGAAAAGACGGAAAAAACAGAAACAGCTGGAAAAATGAAGGGAAAAGACAGAAGAGAGTCGTGCAGAGCCAAAGTGGTCTGTGCTGGTCCGGGTCTACTTGTGAGTCCTCACTAGCACACTGAAGAGACTCTCCTCCTGTGCTAGCAGGCTGGAAGCTGAGTCATTTTCCACCAAGATCCCTGAGGAGAAGACCAGCACCTGCTCGGCGTCCAAGATAGAGGACACAAGGTGCTGGTGGCAGGACGGAGGGACAGAGAGACAGACAGAGGAAAGGATGGAAAACATCAGGGACATGAGAGGGACACAGAGTACAATTGGAGGGAGGGAGTGTAGATGGACAGAAACAGAAAATGTGAATGAAGGAAGAGGAAAAGAAAGGAAGGATTTAAGGGATAAATGTGCAAGAATATAAAAATAGCAAATGGAAATATATGAAATAAAGGGAAATTCATGAAAGCACATGAAATATTACACAGAAGAAACAAAAAGAGAGATGGTTGTAGGAAAACGAGAGGAGGAAGAAGGGGGAGTGAAATTTGAGAGGAGGGGAGGGAAAAGAGCAAACAGCATCACAGAGAAAGAAAACAGTCATAAAAGTAAAGCAGGAAAGTGAAAGAAGTGGACTGACTTTTCATTGAAGGTGCTGAATGCATTGGGAATATTACTAACATTACACACAATAAGGAAAATTGTTAGTTTGAAAAGGAAAAAGATGCAGGGAAAGCTTTCTGTAGGAAAATATCTGAAGCTTGTTGACAGTCTGGTTCAAATAAAACTGGCGTTTTTGTCCCCTTTGCTTAGTTTTCAACAACAAATTCAACATGACAGACTGAAGGACTCACTGCGATTGTAACGACGGTTCTGTCTGCAAACGCCGTCATCACGACTTTCTGTAAGATGTTCTCCTGCACGCAAGAAAACACACAACATTTATTATTTGAAAGAAACTTTAAAAATAGAAACAGTAAACAAATCGGACACAAAAACAAATGTATGGATGCATTAATGATGAAGCTGTGTGGTCACTAAGATCTGCACATTATCTGAGACCATAAACACACGCAAACACACACCGTGGCCATGTCTATAGAAGCTGTGGCTTCATCCATGATGAGGATGCTGCTCTTCCTCACAAAAGCTCGAGCCAAGCAGAAGAGCTGCCTCTGGCCGACGCTGAAGTTCTCTCCACCTTCAGTAACGACCGCGTCTGCACACAAACACACACAAAACTAAACCATCCTGCTGGACTTTAAACTGTTGGTGTAATAAAACTAATTTCTTAAACTGAAGCGAGGAAACTTAGTTGAGTACCGAGTCCTCCGGGTAGAGCTTTCACCATGTTCTTCAGCTGAGCGATCTCTAGCGCCTCCCACAGTCGATCATCGGTGCACATCCTCTCTGGGTCAAGATTAAACCTAAAATGAGAGGTCAAAATTCACAAGTTCATGTTTGTAATGGCAACTCCTGTCTGTGTGCTGTCTGAAACACGAGTCACAGTTGTTACGGTTAAGGTGATTGCACACTGACAGGTTAGAAGTTTAATTCATCCATCCCTTATCAAACACAACAAAAACATAGCAAAACACAATCAAACCACTTCAGCTCATCTTCAACAATTACAAACTTTAATTTGGTCGAAATGAACCTTTTATTTAGAGTGAGAAGTTAAAATATCAGTGGAATGAGCCGGAAGTCAGACATCAGAGATGCAGGGGTAAAAAAAAACAGTGTAAAAAGCAAAAACAATTTTACATCTGGACTTGTTGAATTAAAGTCCCCATTAAATGAAAATTGCATGATTATAATATGTTTTAAACACAGAAGTGGCATCGTTAAGCCCCAACGTTTCGGAGACTTCCACAACTGATACAGGGCAGAGATGATGAATATATCGGCCGTAGTTAATGACAGATAATGTTAAGCCCCGCTTCCTCCTGATGCTACCAGCTAACGCTAACTGTGGGTCACGCAGAGCTGTGAGACACAATTTAACAGGCTCTGGATGATTTTAATAAGCAGACACAATGTTGTCAAACTTTCCAATCTGTCTAGGACATCCATAACTGATACAGTGCAACAAACATATTTAATGACAGAATTAATGACAGAAAGTGGCCAGTCTCCCTTCCTCTGAACAAGCCAATATCAGCAGACAGTGTACAACGAGCAAATGATGGAACTGAAGCGTTTCAAAATATGATCCAAGTATGACCGAGTGACACGACATTGGCGTTTCTTGCTATAAACATTGCTTCACTGCTTTTGGTCAGAGTGCACCTTAACCCTAATCTAATAATAATTTGTATAAAGTATAGGAATAGTGTACACTTTGCAATGCAAAGGCAATAGCTTGCATGTGTGTGCATGCGTTTAATTAACCAATCAACATCAGTTGTGTTTAACTTTAACTTGTCATCTTAATATTAGATCTGACTCACAGAGATGGAGAAATTGACCTGATCACACACTTTGATCAACTGGGTATTACGGCAAAACTGTGAGTCGTATCGACAGAACGACTTGATTTTTAGAGTTCAAAAGACTTGTGATATAACATTTGTTGGGACAACTTTAAAAATGTTGAGCAAGAGACACAGAGTGGTCCCGTGTGCTTTTCTCCAGAAATTTCAAGCATCAGTTATAATTGTCACTTATGAGACAAATTGGTGATCTCTTGTTGCACTGAGCCTTGGGTGAGCCAGAGCATGAGTCAGACTGCTTCCAAACCTTCATCACAGGAATCAACTTTCAATCAAATCAAATCAAATCATCAAATTTCCTACATTTTGATGTGATTTTTATGAATGTGGGGCCAAAGTTGTGAGACTGCCAGTGAGTTTGTTTTGAACTTTTTCCAATACACATCCATTATAAAATCTGAACAGGAGCAGAAAAAAAGTAAAACTGAAACTGTAGTACAAGTTTAATAGTTTAAAGTCTTGTTATGTTTTAAAATTTGAATGGAGTTTCAAACGAAAACACAGTGACATAATTAGAATGTGATGTATACAGTGACGTAATTAGAATGTGATGTATACAGTGACATAATTAGAATGTGATGTTACCAAGCAACGGAGCCATGTCCTTTGATCCTTTGATCATTTGTTCCTTAAGTAAATGCCACATGTACAGAATCTCAGAGAACATTTGTCATCGACCTACTTGGAGCAAGAAAAACTACATACGAACAATCAGTCCAATTCAGAGAATCTTTCTGTTGTCAACCTGACCGAAACAAGAAGACCAGCAATCTGTCAAACTTTCTGTCAGCTTAAAGTGTGCAAAAAAACGCCACAAATTCTCCTTGATTGAAGAAACAACTGAAAAATCTGAGATGGCTAGAGCAGAGGAATACCAGCTTTATCCAGGGACCACGCTGGCAAAAAACTACAAGGTGGAGAAAATCCTCGGTCAAGGCAGTTTTGGTTTTGTAACCAAATGCATCAACACTGAAACCAACGAGGAGGTGGCCATCAAAGTCAACAAAAGTAA
Organism: Naso minor; assembly: GCA_029874875.1. NCBI lineage: Eukaryota > Metazoa > Chordata > Actinopteri > Acanthuriformes > Acanthuridae > Naso > Naso minor. The sequence goes on from JAQFJB010000015.1 coordinate 18,466,277, forward strand.
CCCTGATGCTTTTTACCTGGCAAGACAAGAAATTGCAATTCTCAAAAAGCTGCGACGTTTAGATCCGGACACATGCAATATCGCAAAGTGGAATGGCTTTTTCTTCCACAAGGAACACATTTGCCTCAACTTCGAACTTCTGGATCAGAGCTTGGATAGCGTAATGAAGGGCAGAAATGGCAAATGTCTCACCATGACAGAGTTGAGAGAGATTATTCATCAACTTGCCACAACTCTCCACCACCTCAAATCAAAAGAAGTCATTCATGGGGACATCAAACCCGAAAATATCATGGTGGTCGACTCGCAGCAGCAGCCAGTCCGAGTCAAACTAATTGACTTTGGCTTGGCGTGTACGGTGTCCGACGTTGATGTCAAGTACATTCAGGGGACCAAGGAGTACATGGCACCAGAAATACTGCTGCAAATTCCCTATAATGAGGCTGTGGACATGTGGGCGCTGGGCCAGGCAGTGGCAGAAATGGCCACGGGACGCCGCCTCTACACCACTGGTGGTGTGTATGACATGCTCCAGCAAATTGTCCAAATTCAGGGACCGCCACCAGACCACGTGCTAGACCGCGGGAAAGGGACAGAGAACTACTTCCACAGAGAAGTCGACGGCTGGGAGGGGTGGAACTTTAAGTCCCCCGAACAGTACAGCTGGGAGACAGGGGTACACCCTACAGAAAAAGAATTCCACCGACTCAGGTGTCTCGATGACCTCGAGCACCTGATGGTGAACAACGGCGAGGACCAGTGGGAGTCGCACTTGTTGGTGGATTTGATAAAAAGGATGCTGCACCTGGACCCAGATGAGCGCATCAA
>JAQFJB010000015.1:18600228-18610550 GCA_029874875.1 Naso minor
AGCTGATTGGTCTCACCGTGAATCTTTTTGCAAACTGGACTTAGAAGAGAGAGAGACAACAAACAAGATGAAACACGAGCCGGAGCAAAAACAGGGAGGAGAGAGTGCAGTGGAGTTGCTTCCTTAGGAGTCTCATGCTGCAGCTACCACAAACTCTTTTTGTTCTGTATAGCTTTGATTTCAAAATATTTATGACCAGGCTGCCATCTTTTTGTCTTGCTTTTTTTTTTGGAATCAAACACCGTCCCAACCTGCATGTGTAGCTCGTGTATCCTAGAATGATTTGTTGTTCTGACTGGCTGCCGGAATGTCCAACAACGCTCATTAAAAATATCTCTTTGAAAACTAAAAAATAAACTTGGAGGAACCAGACTCTTCCTCTCCTGCATCCTCCAAAACTTTCAGCTTTAGCTTTTAGCTAATAATAACGCTGTACAACAGTAATATGAACACGTGAATATGTTCAGGTAGTGGGTGATAATTAATTGCTGATTAATTTGTTTAACAATGATTTATTAGCAGCTGCTGATGAAGACACAGTACGCAGACACAACAAATTAAGGGTTATTACCAAACAAAATATGTTTTCGTCTGGCACCAGACTGGGACAAACTCTCCTTCATTTGCAACAAGTTTTTTTTGAGTCAGTTTTCTGTTGTGTAATAAGTATTAAAGCATCAAGAGGCAGTTAGTGCTGCATTTTGTTTTATTGATAAAATCCTCCAGTCAGACAAAAGGTTCCTTGTTTTCGTTCTGTAGCCTCTGTCACATAAAATTCTCATAAAACCACTTTATTAAACTGGAGTTGCTGTGTCAACACACGACTGCAAAGCTGTTTCCTAATTATTAACCTCATAACACACACATGCTCATTATTCTGGTGTGAAACCTTGCAGCATGTGTGCGTCTGTGTGTGTTTGAGTGTAAACACATGGGAGGCTGTCAGAGTGATGAAACGCATACAGGAAGCACATCTGATAATAACACTGATACAGGAAGTAGTTCAGCTGTAATGATAAAGCATTTACGGGCCTGCTGATTTTTATCACAACCTGTTTTTAGTACAATAGCAGGCTGGCTGTCAGTATTTACCAGTTTGTATTTAAAGTTCTTGTGTCTGCTGTTTCCTCCAGGAAGGGGAAACGTCTCCACTCAGCTGGTTTGCTTTGAACTGGAGGAACTCGTGTCATCGACCACAGAATGAGCTAAAAATAAAACCTCTGTTCTTTCTTTAGTACGGACCAAAATGTGTCTGTGGCGTTTAGTGTAGAAAACGAACCTTCTGCTTGGACCTAGACTAGATCGATCATCCTTTAAAGCAATTTTAGATTGAATTTTAATTTTATTATACCCGTTTGTGTTAAGACAACATGAAATTTTGGCTTTTTAACTGCAAAAATGTAAAAGGTAGGAAACACACGTTTGCATTTCTCAAATACAGTATTTGGAAATGTATTAATTTCAGAAAAATAACTGAAGTCCAGATATTGAATAAATTTAGCCAAGTTCAAATTTCAAACAACATCCTGCCCAAGTCCCAAAAATGTTTAAAGTAACATCGATGATGAATGTTGTTGTCGTCTGTGTTAAACAGCCTCCATTGAAAATGAAAATCTAGCAGAGACAGAAGTGTTCACAGATAACTTATAGCATGAGACTCCTAAGGAAGCAACTCTGTTGTACCCTCCCCTCTCTGTTTTTGCTCCGGCTGGTGTTTTATTATACTTGTTGTCGCTCTCTCTTCACGATGAGATCAAACGGTTGCAGGGAAAGCTGCAGCAGTGTTAACTGGCCCGTCTCAGCTCAAATCAAGCCGGCTGACGACATCGCCTGCAACTCAGCTTGTCAAGTCACCAGAGGCCACTTTTAGAACGAAAGGCACGTCACTTGTTTCAACAGCCAATCAGCTCATGGTGACGTCACATGTGGCTAAGAAGTGTAGCTAAGGGCAGCCAATAGGAACACACGTTCTCTGAAATGACCTGTGATTGGCCAAAAAGTGTCATCATGGTGTGAATCCAGAGCCAAGGAGAGGAGCAGAAGTCTAGAGTTCTTTTAGACCAGCTGAATTTCGAAATGCTGAAAGGTTATTATGGGATTTTTTGGTTGAGGAGACCCAAAATAAACTGTGGTGTTACGTGCACTGTTAGCACGAATAAAGTTATAGATTTCTCTGACGTTAAACATTTGTTGAAAACATTTGTGATATATGTAACAAAAGCACAAAACTCAGCAATATACACAGCAAAAATGAAGTCATTTTTAGACATTTTAAAGCATAGATGTAACATAACTGTGATTTTAACATCTTTCTCAGGTTTTAAAGTTAATATTTTAACTTAAGAAATTAGAACTCTATGAAGGATTTGATAGATTACTCTCTGTGCCCTTGAAAAGACTCATACTGAATGGCACGAGAACTAATCTCAAAGTTTTTCTCAAAGTTTTTAACTGGCGTCTTTAGAATTTATTTAAAGTCATGCATTCATTTATTATTTGTACAAAATGTGTGGACTTCCATTTCTATGCAGATGACATGCTGCTATATCCACATTTAAAGCTAAGTTGCCCCCAACAGTCTATACAAGACTGAATGCTTTAATTATGAAAATGGACACTGACAGTGACAAACAGCATCATAAACAGCTACTTTCAATCTTAGCCTGTACAGCTGTTTATGATATCAAGTCAGCGTCCTAACAAAACGAGTTTGCTCTCTGGTTAATGACTAGGAGAACAAGTCACAGCGTTGGTCTGAGTGTTATTTAACATATATCAGAATGTCGCCTTTTTAGGTGAGTTCTGTGTGATTAGAAACAAAGCTGAAATTTGGGTTTCTAGGTTTTTCTTTGAATGAACTGAAGGTGTGAAGACGAATCAGGTCACGACTAACAGACAGTCAGCAGCCACCGAGGAGCAGCAGCACAACAAAGTGGGTCAGAGAGAGACGTAAAAGATCTGCAAAGTGAAATTATACAATGAGTTTACTGGGATTTAATTCAGTGTTTATTGCTGTATATGCTCCCGCATTCATTCATTTTAAAGCACTATCGATTGTGAAATATGGTTGAAAACTCTGGAAAAAGGCAGAGTGCACCTCGGGTTGAGGTCATTTTGTCAAATTGTGTCAGTTTTTTGTTTTACATTTTTGGCTGCAGATCAGACTAAATTATAATACATTTTGGCCTTTTGTGCACTTTTTTTTGTATTAACTTATTTAAACCTTAGTGCTTACACACACACACTCTCCTACTTTCCTGTGGGAGGTGTTCAGGAAAGCTCTGGTTTGTTTTGTAGAAGGAAGTACAGTGCGTTTGCATCTTTATGTCTGTGGGTGTTTGTGTGTCTCAGAGGGGAGCTGCAGCTGTGAAGGCTGGCTTAAAAAATGTGAACTACACACACACGCACGCACACACACATACATGCACTGTCAGTATTACTGTCAACACATGGAACAGTTTCTTGCTGCTCCAGAAAAGTCTCATTTTTTAAGGCTCAAATGTATTTTAAGTGTCACAGCTTCGGGTCGTCAGGGGCAACATGTGAACTGTTTTGCACAGATTATTTGGTTCAGCAGACCGAGAACATTTAGAGGAAGAGTTCATCCTCACTTACACCTGATATGACGTCCCTTTATTCAAACCACACAGCTTTCATGTTTGCACAGGGCTCAGTTAACAAAAAGCATTCTTAATGTCCAGTGTGCTCCAGATTTGCCCTGCAGGAGAGATGAATGACGTAAGAACCGTGTGCACAGAGACTGAACGCCCACGTTGTAGCACAGTCAACATGTTCCATCCATGGAGCAAAGATGAATTAAAGATATTTTTCTAAATTAGTCACAAAGAAGCTGATCACACACAGCTCGCAGTAACCATCATGGAGGTAAATATAAATGATAATTTTCGTTTATTACAACCTGGATGTTTGTTTTTTCTTTTAATTTGGAGGCTTAGAAACACTTAAACATCACAACAGCCAAGTCTGACCGGCCAGAAGCTGCTAAACAAAAACAAAAATAAAAAATGGGTTGCCAGATTTCATCTGATCCAAATACAATGAAAATGTGACTAAAAGACTGTTCTTCTTTTTCCTCCAACAACTCTTTCGAAAAAATATGTTTTAAAAGTAGGAAACAGCACCTTAAAAAAAAAAAACAACAACAAAAAAACAATGTTCAAGTACCCGTGAATGCAAAAATGCGTGTAACGTGGGTGTGGATGATGATCAAGCAAAGAAAGTTGTGTGCAACAGGAAAAGACTCTTGAAGAACCATCCCACTGTTTCTACATGTCATTGTCCTTTGTCAACAATGGCCACATAGGTTTCATAAACCCTGCCCATTTTTCCCAAAATAGCTTTATCTATGAGATACGGTGTTTGTTTACATTTTGTCCATATTACATAAACGTTAAAGAACACTGTGACTGAAACGGTCACATATGCAACCTTTTTCTGGAAGTGTGCATCAGTGCAAGCGTGTGATCATTATCTTGGTAACACGGGAACAGCTTCAGACATTGCTGAAGAAATCAGTCCAGTTTTTCTTTACTGGCGCCGTCTTTCTCTTCCTTCCTGCACTCTCCCCTCTTCAGTGGAAAACCTCCACGCTTGCATGCACGCCGCTGATATGTAGATACACATCACACTCTGTAGAGAGCGCCACAAAAGAACTTCGCAAACAGCATTTAGCTGTTACTAAAAATGAAATGGTCTGTAGCTTATTATTTTAAAAAACAAAATGAAGAGAGAGAGGAGGAGCCGATGAGAGGTGACAACTCAGACAGTACTAATGATGAAAATGCAGCAGGCAGGGAGAGACCGACAGAGCAGGTGGAGGAAAAAAGTATTCAGCCACAATGCCTAACACAAGGCCCATAGCTGCGATATGAGGGGTCTCTAAACTTGTTATCAGCTCAACACAGTTCATCTTGAAACTTTGAAGTTGCACAGCAACATTAAGAGACACAAAACCTGCCGGACAGATGCATGTCTGGCAGCACAAAGCCCCTCCTGGCCTCTTTTCAGCGGTTAAACGAGAGTAAACGCTCAGCAGAGGAGGATGAAACGGTCATAAAATTCAACACTGCTTTTAACATAGCAAAAGAGGAACTCCCGTTCACAAAATTCAAATTGGATGGTTACTTATTTTGTTAACCACTGCTTGTGGCAGAGAAACGTAATATTCAGATTAAAATATTTTGCAAATACCAAGTTTTGAGTCCCTGTTAATCTTTACATGAATGCAAAACGTGGGCATGTAAATTAAGACTATTCATCAGCATGCAAGCTTATTGATTAATACCATACTGTCACCAAAAAAAGGGTGCAGCAAATTCATGTGCTTGTGCACCCAGCTGAGAAAGTCGGCAGCACCAGTGCTGCCAGTAACTTTGTTCTCCACGGCTTCCTGCTCCCCTCTCTCTCTCTCTCTCTCTCTCTCGCTCAGTGATTTTTGACCAAATAAACACAGACGTTCTTTTTAGAAGGGTGAATTATCTATAGCTAGCAACTTTCACGTGTCCTGTAGTGTTTCTATCCCCTGTTTCAACATGAATGGCAGTGAATGGGCTTTAAAACTGCAATCTGACATCTGCTAAAGTAACACACGGTCACATTTTAACGACAACATTTGTAGAAGACAGAGACGATCTCTGCGAATGGTGAAGTCAGAAATAGACTGGGATGCCCCTTCAAGTTTTTGATCCAAAAATCTAATTTTCTTCAGGAGAATTCCCTACATGTCCTCGTGTATGATGTCATCAAGGTTTTCAAAAATAGATGTGTCTTGTAATGAGCTGAAATCATCCCTCCAGTCCCTCGTTGTACAGCTCTGATTATGAAATAACCTTGTCAGAAAGGTCCCGCAGAGCCGCACATTTTAAATCAACCTCTAATTGTTTTTTACAGATCTTTAAAGGAGCCGTCAAAACCCCAAATCTTTTGCAATTTGACTCATAGTTTGTTCTTGGCAGACTTCAGTTCCTCCTCATTAGACCTTAATATATGCTGGATATAGTTTGAATATTGTATTATGATGAATATATTATTCAATATTTCATTAAATATTGTATAAAGCAGATTTATTTGAATTCAGAGACTGTGATGAACAAAGGAGGAAACGTCTCCTGGCTATGCTGACGCAGATGTAGGAGGTATAGAAAGTGTGTTTATGTACAGACTGCCCTAATGATTTGATCACACTCCAACAATGAGTGGTTGATTATGTTGGCCTTCGCGGCGGCGGATGTGTCGGTGTGTGTGGCTCGTGAAAACTTTCTGTAAATGTGCTGATGCACTTTTTCAACAGGGTAAAAAAAAAAAAAAAGAGATCTCTCTCTCTTATCTCTCCTCCTTTATTATATCCCAGCATTCAGATGGGTGCAGCGTGAGATGAGAGAATCAGTTTGTATTGAACATGGTTGAATGCAGTGCTGATGAAAGCTCATGCTGATAATAGCTTTTTCATTATGTCCTTAGCCGGGCTTGGCATTTCATTTTCTGTTGCAGGGAGAGAGAAGTTCTGATTCCCTCCGCCACCGCCACCGCCGCTGCTTTGGCTGGGAGCTTCGTCTTTTGACTGGAGTTTGATTGTGTGTTTGTTATATTATTTTTTATATTGCATTTCTGCTAGATTAAGCTCTGAGAGAGACGGGGAGGTGTGCAGGGTTTGATGGATTGTGTTTACACCCAAAAATAGATGTCTGCGATTAAGAAAAAATCAAAGTGAAGCAGCTGTTTGAGACCAAATTCTACCCTGTAATTCATGTTGCTTTGATACGACTGCGATCCATCATGAATTCAGGACTATTATATCATATTATAACATCATTGATCATAATTTTAACTTGCTTATGGAACGCTGATTGCCAGATTTTATCAAGCATTTGCACTAATATATGTAATAGTAATTGATTCTGTGGTTACAATTGCAGTGTTAGACAGCTCTAGGCATAAAGAATGGAAACCTCAAGATTATTAGATAAGATTTATTTAATAGATTGAGTGTTAAAGTCATATCTCTGGCTTTAACCTCCTAAATTTGGAGATTTGTTGTGTTTCAGTGTAAATTGAATATAATTAGGGCTTTTTCGACGGTTGGTTGGACAAAGTAAGCCTTTATTCCATAAAGAAAGAGGTTAATTAGCAATGAAAATCATTCTTAATCCACCTACTGCAGTCTAATCCACACATTATAGTATTAGGCCTTGTGGACGGAGTGAAATCAACAATGCAGTGTTTACAGGTAGAGTCAGCAGCATTGTTCATTGCAGCTTGTAAACACGACATTCAAATCAGGCCCCTCCTCCTCTGACTGAATGCACAAACGTGCAAATTAAAGTTTGCAGGCAAACATCAAGCAGCTTGAAAGCTTGCATGCAAACTGTAGCACTAGATTGAAATTACAGACATGAATGTGCAAGCCTACAAAACTACTGCTAACACTGAGTCTATAACAGTTAGCCTCAAATGTCAGTTTAGGAATGCAACCGACAGAAAATGATTCACAGCCCAAACTGCACAACTTCTAAAGTTATTTACATCGTGATAGTAGGACTCAGCGTGTCCTGCTTGTACCTACACATCAAGCTACACAGGAATATTGCATTTTTTCTAATGAGCATGTTGATAATTTAGCAAGCTGGCACAAGCTAACTGCTGGTGTTTGGCACCTACCTGTCCAACAGAGAGCAGGTCAGCTCCACGTCGCTCTTCATCCCCAGCCTCTCCCTCAGTGCTCGAAAGCAGCTGAAAGCCAAACTGAGATTCACTCGCGCTCTGGAATGAGCTTTACCCTCCTGCTTTTTCGCCTCACTTGGGCTATATTTCCTTTTCTTTGCCGCTAGGTCCACCGTTTTCTCCGGTCTGGAGGATGTCAAGTTGCCATGTTTTAACCACTTTCAACCTCACCTGCGCACTCTCATTGGCTGGAAGAAACACAACCACTCCCCATCCAGAAACGTTCAGACTAAACCAAAACACCATAATACAGGCAGAGGGCGGAGCTCTGTCTAGAAGCTCAGGAGTAGTAATTGAGCTGGATTCATTTAGTATAAGTCTATATTTAGTTTTTTAGGAAAATGCTCTTGACTCTACCTTCAATCCACACTTTGATGTAGAACCAGATTTTGTTTGAGGCTCTGTGAGTGGAGTGAAAACAATCCAATGTTTAAATCAACAACAGCACTGAGTGAAAACAAAGAGCTGCAGTGAAGTTGAGTGTTCAGGCACAAAAGAGAAAAGTAAGTTTGAGGTGGACTTCCGTGACTTAGATGCTTATCAGACTTTGAGACACGATTTTCCAGTCCCAGCATGGTGCTGGATGATGTTGCCTGGCAACAAAATTTAGCCCCAGTTCAACATTTTTCACTGGACAACCCTTTTCATCTCTGCTGCTGTGCACATGCTATGTGTGCACATCTGTCTCACAGGAATGAATGAGGATGTTGCATTGTTCTCATGTAATTCTCATGTTAATCTGAACGCAGCCTCAGATTGTTAAATGGGGCTTTTGAGGATTGAACAGGAAGCCAAGTCTTTCATCCCATGTTCAAACTGGGCTTTTGTGAAGGAATTCTCAGAAACATAAAACTTTAAGATGTTCACTTAGACATGAAGAGACAAAAGGAAACTGGAAAATTATCTGAAGTCATACTTGGAAATATTTTAGCTTTTTTGACACATTGAAAAACCTACGTACAAAACCTGGGAGGAACATTTTTGTCCGCTGAAGTCATGACGCTCTCTGAGGTAGTAACGGACAGCCATGGAAAAGTCATAACTTTACATGAATGCCGCAGCGTCTCATACGTCTGGTTGTCTGATCTGCACCGATGCCTGTTGGGAGACTGTGATGAGACTGATGAAGCTGTAAAAGATCAGTTCATCATCATCCAACGTTTCTCTCTTTCACAAGGAATGTTGAGCAGAACCAGATGTGTCTGCCTCCACCTCTCCAGCCATCCGCTGCTCCACAGCAGCCTGATATATGGAGATGTTTTTGGAATTTCACTTCAGGTTTTCTGTAATTTCTCCAAAATCTTATTCTTCTGTTGATCAGACCAGTGCACTGCAGTCAATTTAAACATCTATTTGCATTTTTAATGTTTTGTTAAATGTATAAAATCTGTTGGTGAAACAAATTATTGTTCAGGACTCCCGTTAAAATTTTCCTTCCTAAAGCTCTTTCTGTGTAAGTGATGGAGGACAAGAAGACGACTGTGGATGGAAAATATACTCAAAATTCATCTGAAGTTAAAGAGATTTCAGAATTTTATATTAGTCACATTCAGAGTTATTGTATATTTTAAAGCTGGGGTAGGCAATGTCTGTAAATCAAGCTAGCTGTAGCATTAGACTCCTAAGGAAGCAACTCCACTGCACCGTCCCCTCCCTGTTTTTGCTCCAGTTCGTGTTTTGCTTCATTTGTTGTCATTCTAAGTCCAGTTTGCACTGAAGATTCATGACGAGATGAAACAGTTGCAGGGAAAGTTGTAGCGGTGTGAACTGTTCCGTCTCAGCGCGACTCAAGCCGGCTGACATTCGAAAATTATCTGAAGTCATACTTTAACAATTTTAGCTTTCTGACACATTGAAAAACTTTCACAAAAAAAACAGGAAGGAACTCAGCTTATCAAGTTGCCAGACGTCAGTTCTTAAATGTAAGGCATGTCACTTGTTTCAACAGCCAATCAGCTCGTAGCGATGTCAGCTGCCTCTAAGAAGTGCAACGTAGAGCAGCCAATAGGAACGTGTGCTCTCTGGAATGATGATGGCTGAAAGTCCCCTGATGATCTTAATAAAGAGCCAAGGAGAGGTACAGAGGTGTAGTTGCCTGGGCCCAGACCAGAGACTCCGCCCACTCCACTGAGTGGACTTGATTTGATCTTGATCTGGCATTCCACTGTGAAATTGTTATGTTCCTGGTCGAAAAGGCGATTATCCAATGAGCACCATGAAAGGGACTAAGCTGTCTGTCAAGAAATATCCAACATTTCAACTGACAAAGCCACATTACAGGACCAAAGACCATAATGTGGTTGTATATGTTGTCTTTGATATGACTTTTAAAAAATGCCAAATTTATACATGGAAAATTAGCTGCAGCACATCTGTTTAAAACCGATGTTGCCGGCGGGAAGACAGCGTCTGTACCACTCTGTCATCTGCAGCGAGAGGCAGGAAGCACCACTGTAGGTCCATCTGTCTACTCGCGGTGATCATGTGATGTGATTTAAAGCGGAAAATGTTTATTTGTTTCTTTACACAATGCGTGGTGGTTCAGAATCTCAGTCACAACACAGTATAACTGATGACACCAG
>JAQFJB010000015.1:18665045-18684803 GCA_029874875.1 Naso minor
AATCACTTCTCTGCAGCTTTTTGTTGGCGGCCTCATTTTTACTCTCAGGCTGCATTTTTCCTCTTCCTCCCTCCCTCCTCTCCTCTCCAGTTGATCTGAAGTAGGAAATCCACATAATTGCCCCCAAAACACAGTGCTAATCCTTCAGTTCAGCCAAGCTGTGATAGCAGTCAGGCTTGCAAGCTAATCCACACTGTGTAACGGATTTCTCAGCAGGCCCAGGTGAAGAAAGGAAGCTGCACACATGCTCTGTGCAGAAGGCAGACACACAGAGCAGACACACATTTAAACCCTGGCAGAAAAACGTTTGCAATTTATTTTTGACTATTAGCACAACTATGGTAGTTGTGTTACCGAAGAGTACAGGCATCAAATCCTAGAACAAAGCTGGACTGGTTGAATGTCATTCATTGGCTTCTGGCATTCAACTTGATGTAAAGACAACTTTGTGTTCTAATTTCTGTGACCCTTTTTTTTAAAAATAAAACTATCAAAAACTCCCAGATTAATGCTGAAAAGCCATGACATCAGTTCATACATAAAATAGCTCATTTCTGTCTGAAACATTATCATTGTCAACTTTTTTATAAATCAATCTACTTTTATCTACAGTAGATATAGTCAATATTTTTATTACATTTCAAAATAATCTAAATATTGTGAATGGGGCCACTTATAGTGAAAACAGGCTATAGAGGATTATCATCAAGGATCTCTGATTAACAAAGACTGACTCCTTTTGACTCCGATCGAGGCACCCCTGCGTAGAAACGTTTCTCTAACATCTGCTAATCTCAATAAAATATTTTGCCTGTTATCCGTGTCCTGCAGCCTATTTTGGATAATTCTCCGAAATTTCTTCTTTTCAAATAGAAAATGACTTAAGCTTAGATCAAATATATACTGTAATATAGAATATATAAAAGACAGACTTAAGAGAGACGTCTAAACTCCGAGAAAAGCTGTCTAGCTTTGGATTTTCTCACATAGGACAAATCTACTCTGACTTCTGGCTTAAATCAAGACTTTTCCTCCTCTAACAAATATATATGGTGAGCAAATATATTAAACCCAGACCGCTCAGCTTCCTTAACTCCAGCAGGAAATCTTCTCGAAGAATCCAAAATTTTACTGGAAAAAATCAGTGAAGAGTGCAGAGCTGAACTGAGATGTTGTGAATTTATATTGTACACTAACTCCACAGTACGCATTAGTTTTTACGTTTGTTTTTTACAACAACAAAAAAAAAAAAGACAGTCGACATTTTCGTTGCTGCTATTTCCAACAGGAAACTTTGCTATCTAAAAACTGTTTTCTTTCTTATTTGTCACTTCACACAGTGTTTGAAAGCTGTAATTGCGTGCCAGGTGTTATCCTTTTTTTCAGTTATTCTGTGTCTCAGGCAGCAGGTGTCATGATTGTCACCGTAGAAACACAGCTCCTCGTTAAGAGTTAGCTTCGAGGACAGGGGCTAACTATTTTAGGCTTAATATTGCTCCATTCAAGACAACTCGCAACTCGGAAGTTTCAACTCGGAGATTCCGACTTCAGACATCATTACATTCAATTGTTGTCAATGTGTCTTGTCGACCTGCAGGGCCTCACAGTTTGTCCTCTGTGTGTCCTTCAGTCCTCTGACAGTCTGTCTTTGTCCTCGCTTTTCCTCTCACTGTTTGTTGCTGCTCACTGTGTCACTGCCCTGCTGAGATGTTACCAAGTGGTACTACAGTGTGTGTGTGTGTGTGTGTGTGTATAAAACAGTCTGCTTAATAATAACTGCTGACCTCTCAGACCTTCTATCATAAGACTAATCCTCTTCTCAAAGGTCGAGCCATTAGAAAGCCTATTTTTGTCATTGTGTAATAACGTCCACTCAGAGATTAATGCCGAACAGGATCGGCGGAGTAATTTGCATCCTCTCAGGTTTACTCAGCTCTTCATGTCATTAACACATTACTTCTCGGTGTCCTTTTTCTGCCTGATCAGAGCCGTCCTTCACTGGTCTGTCAGGCTGTTTATCACTTTTTGGATTGTGAGAAAACATCACAGAATAATGTCTTCCTTTTCCTTTAATGGCTCATAATGAATTTACAAGCAGATGCAAATATTTAAAATGATTTAAACACAGTTTTAAATCTTAAGATTTAAATCTTAAGATTTAACTCTTAAGATTTAAAACAACAGATTTAAGAAGAAGTGTGATGCTGAGCCATGATTTTCTCAGACAGTGCCAACTTGGAATATTTATTTACTAGGTAAACATAACATTATCAGTACATTATCAGTTTTGCTGATATTGTTCTTCAAATCTACTACCTATTATCAGCCAGCACACGATATCTGCTAATACTATAGCAGATAAAACAACAGGCTGCTGTTTCCTTGATTAAACACCCAAGTCAGCGCCATGTTTCACATGTTCCCTGTGGACAGACTTTGTGTTTACTGACTTTGTCACTTCTTAAACAGGCCAGATTTGTCCTGGTTGTGGGTTTTGTTCTGATTGTCTCAGGGAGAGCATCATCCAGTTCTCAGTAGGATGGATTTTACTTGTTTTGTTTAAAAGCGATCGTCATAAATAAATATGACATGTTTTACATAACGGAAGTTTAAGCATTTTTCTTCGTTTGCACAAGGAATGACTATTACATCGCTAAATCTTTGTATTTTCCGCCTGTATTTGCCGACGGGCCAACATGATAAAAGTATGCATAACAATACTGTATGTAAATTCCACTTCAGAAAAGAATTGATAATCTCTGCAATTAGGTGTGGGGAAAAAACATACATACATATCGGTATCTGTAATGATCTGTAAAACATTTGATATCGGCAAAAAAATCCATTGTCGTGCATTCCTACTAACGACCCAAAGCAGAAAAGCCACGTAACTTACTACCTTCAAACTTTCTCTGTAATCACTCGAAGAGATAAACTGTGTGTGCGTGTAACAGGAGATGTATAATGCGTGTGTTTCTATCTCAGGCCACAAACTTATCAACCACTTTTTGCTCAGTATACGTAAATAAACATTTACATTTGAACATTTAAATTTCATTTCCATTTTTCATCTTTTTCTCTGAAGATTTAGAAACATACCAGACGGCTGATTGACGGATTGATTGAGAAAGAAGTGAACTGAATACAAACATCTTTTCTAGAAATTAGATTGTCTAGCCGTTTGATTTGTCGCTCCCCGAGTCTCCTCCTGGACCTGAAAACATTTTTAAGTCTGGTTCCTCTTTGTTAGTCTCCACATTAGAGTGTATAATGCCTTTGTGGACTCTGGGACTGGGAGAAGAGATTTGTGTGTTGGTGATAGATGGGATAAAGCAGCTGTGTGTGTGTGTTGTCCTCATCGGTCTTTAGTTTTATGCTTACGTTGTCTCAGCCATGCTCTCCTTCAGGCCTCTTCATTACCACCAGTACGAAGTCAATTTCCCCCGGGCTCCGCCAATCATAGCACTCATATCCCCTCCAGGCCCGGCCAATCAGCTTCAATGTTCCTGTGGCCGGGTGTCATGAATGGCTAATGATGCCTGGTGGTGGGCATGAATGCAAATGTGACCGCAGGAGGGCTTCTCTGTCTGGGAGACAGTTTTAACCATAAACATGAAATCTGTCTGCTGCTGCTGGAATGAAAATGAAAAAGAACCGGACAGAGGGAAAAGGAGTCACTGGACGTTTAAACAGTCTGCCACGTCTAAAAGTTTGACTCTCACTGAGCGAATGTGAATGTGTGTGTTGACAGCAAAAAACAGCTACAACTGTTATTAACTGTTATTAATAATACATCATCATGCATCATTATTGATTCACCAAACTCTACCTGTGCGAGGGCTTGTGGACATTTTACTGAAAGGACTGTTTTTGTCTCAGCCTTGAGTGTTCTTGTTAATTGTTTTGAGCCAGAAGTGACCATATCTGGATGAGAGGGCGGGCCTAGAAAAATTTGCATGGCCATCAAATAGGGCTGCGTGATATTTTAACTTGACTGTTTTTTCCCGTCCCATGTGAATGCAGCAGAAGTTAACATAATTTAAATTAGTGTTTAACTGAAAAATTTGCCCCCTTACAGTTATCATGAATGTTTGTACACACATTTTACTATGGGACTCTATGGGAAGTGACTTGCTTTTGGAGACAGCCTCCTGTGGCAATTCAAGGAACTGCAGTTTTAATTTTGATTTAATTTTTTACAGGTCGCTGGCCCTGCTTGGCTAAAATGTTAATGTTAGACCCACACTTACATCTGAACTGACAGA
This sequence comes from Naso minor, assembly GCA_029874875.1. Taxonomy (NCBI): domain Eukaryota; kingdom Metazoa; phylum Chordata; class Actinopteri; order Acanthuriformes; family Acanthuridae; genus Naso; species Naso minor. The sequence continues at coordinate 18,669,311 of JAQFJB010000015.1, forward strand.
CAGGTGAACATACAGGCAGAGAGACAAGCAGACAGACAGAACCATAGATGGAGTTTCAGATCTGGCTTGTCTCTGGAGATCTCGTGTGTCAGAAAACCAGTTTTGTTTGAACTCGTTCCCGTGGGTAAGGATGTAAAGACAGACAGAGAAAGGGAGAGAGGAGGGTGAGAGACACTGAGGGAGAGAGAGAGGGAGGGAGAAACAATGTGAATTACAAAGAGAAGCTCGAAAGAGAAAAGCTTAGAGAGGTTAGAGAGAGAAAGAAAATGAATCGAGCTGTATTCCCCTGGCTGCAGCTTCAGCAGACATTCCTGGATTTAGTTTCACTCCAAACTTTTTAGCAGAGGGGTCAGTGCACAGGACTTGTACAAAGTATGCACTCAGGATTTTAATGAGACACAGATTGCTGCTCTCCCTCCTGTGTATAAGTGTGTGTGCCCCTGTGTGTTTAGGCTGGTCTCACTTTTCCATCACAACATTTGCATTTTATCCCTTTGTTGATTAAGTCTTCTACCAAATATGTCTCACTGGTGGCTCCAGTGTTCTCTCACACTCAGTCAGAAGACTTTCTCATTCCAAACCAAGTCCTGCCAAACCTTAAATACATCTGCAGACAGATACCAGATGGAAAAACTGGGATAAATGAGCGCTGATGCTTCTGTACAGGTGTACTGCATGAAACAATTTGAAAAATTAGCATCTTTACTCTGTACGGCTTCAGCTAACTCATTATGCAAAGGGTTTTGCCAAATCCTCATATCAGCAAACATGGCAACAAGATGAATGAGCAAAAAGCATCATTCCCTGTTCTAGAAATATTGAATTTGTGTTAAAGACTGCATGGAGGCTGCTCATATTGAGCTTTTTAAATAGCAATAATTGTACCAATGCCTTAAAATGAAAGTGGCAGCATATGTTGATAACATCCTACCTCTTTCAAATAATAATAATAATTTAAAAAACTTTTTCATTTTAAATAGGGCCGCACCAGTATATTGGTTGGCTAATATTATTGGCAGATATTGGGCCGTTGGTTCACCAATATACACCGATATTAAAACTGTTTTAAAGCCTGAAAAAATGTTTGGACTAGTGATTTAAAATGGTGTAATTACATAGTTTGCTGCTCGTCATTTAATAAGTATTAAGTGTAGTGTTTACTGTTCAGCGCACTGAAGTTTGAAAGCAAGTTTGTTCAGATGTAAGATATCCTCCATTACATGTCTTTGTCATGAGTATTTGATAACCACATACATATTAGAAATACACTATAGGCCAATATGTGTGGGATTGTTGGAATGTTCTTACTCCCAATCATAGGTATCAGCATCGGCCCCAAAAGTCCCATATCGGTGCAGCCCTGATTTCAGATAATCCCTAGAGAGGGATCTGCCAAAATGTCCCCACCTTACTAAAAGTCAAACTGTTGCTCTTAAGAAATAAAAACCCGAACAGAAACTCACACACACACCTTAAACACCTTTGACACACAGTTTATTCCTGCGCTGACACAAGTCAGGCTTAAGGAACCAAAGCAGGAGGATGAAAGAAAGGAAATAAGGCCGAGAGAAAAGAAAGGGGCAAGATGCTGACGGAGCGCGGGGATAGATCCCGTGTGGAAACCAAAGATGATTTTCCTTTGATGTGGCAGATGCGCACATCCATAACAGGCCCTCTGAGAGAGAAAGAGATAGAGGAGGTGAATATACCTGCCATCTTTATGCCTTTTTCACCGCGGTGTGGGAGGAACAGAGGCATGACTTTACACGAGACGAGGCCACATCACAGGGACAAAGACACTGAGTCAACATGGAGCTCAAAGCAAGAGGAGGACGGTTTGGTTTTGTTTGTTTTTTTGACCAGTTTTGTGGCAGTGAGATGCAGTCATGTTCCAGCTGAGTGCCGACCTGCAGCATCCAGCAGAAACGGAAACGGTTTCAACGCTTACTGCAGGATTAGACGTTAGAAGGAACAGTACATTGGTGTGTAGATTAGCATATATTTTAACTCTTTGCTTATTGTGGAGCCTCTGCACTTATCCATGTGTTACCATGGTTACCAAAGGATCTAAGTGGAATAGTTTAGCTGTCATAAGTAAATGTAGAATCAGATCAAACCCTTCCTTTTCAAGGGCGGCTCAGTGGCTCAGCGGTTAGCTTTCACCTTAGAGTAAGAAAGGTCCTTGGTTCAATACCCGACTGGGGCAGGGCCCTTCTGTGTGGAGCTTGCATGTTCTCCCCGTGTTTGCATGGGCTCCACAGTCCAAGGACTGGTGACTTCTCCAGGCAGGGTGTACCCCGCCCTCGGCCACTGTCCACTGTCCGTAACGATAAGCCATTATGGATAATGAATGAGTGAATGAATGAGTGAATGAGTGTTTGTTCTGGTTCGTTTTAACCGAATCGAACAGGTTCAGTGTGGAGACACCATAAGAGGAAATACAAGCCAGCCACTCACAGCTCTTCCAGTCTTTATGTAATGATGTAATCCTAAGGCAAAATTTTAACTTTACAACACATGCCAGCTACGTTTGGACCTTCTAGAAAAGCATGACGGCTTCTTACAAAGGCACCACAAGGAACGATCTCTTTTACCCCTTTTCCACTGGTCAAAAAACCCGTGGTGACTCGCTAAGATCGGGGTTTTATGTGCAGTGGGAATACGTACACCCGCCATTTACACCTGGGTTAACAGACCATGCAGGAGAAGCGGGGTTTTTGTTTGTTGGGTTTTTTTTTACCTTACCTCGGCTCGACTGTTAATTTAAATGTAAGATCCGGGTGAACCTGCCATATTCCGATGTATTTCCCCAGTGCCTTCTTCTCCTTCTCCATCTGGTGCGTCATGTCATCCAGGCACAGAGCAGGATTTCAGTTTTCTACTTTACGATTACAGAAGTTCACACTAACGGACACAGAGCTTAAAATGATTCCTGCCTGACTTGTGTCTCTATAAGCACAGAGTGTTTCTGTTGAGACGAACTTAAATCAGCAGCACAGTGCTCACTCTCTCTCGTGAAAAGTCAACTTCGCTCACCCAGCACACCGCTTTCCCTCCCTGCAATCAGTTTAAACAAATAATAATCCAGCCAGATCATCCAACATACAGAGGTCAGTGATACGTCATGAATAACTAACCAGCTTTGGCCAACTCACATAACCAACCACAGCTGCTGACAATCAAAGCATGTCCACCACTTTTTAACTCGTATGAGTAATAGAAAATGAACATTTCATCAGCTTAAGAGGGAAGCAAGAGTTATTCAGTGTTATACAAACAAAGATGTTTAAGCAGCAGATGCATTTTCCTCTGAATTTATTTGGGAAGTCGTCCAGAACAGATTAGCTTCGGCCCAAAAATGTTTTTTTTCTTTATTTCGTAAGTCTGCATTAAAGCCTGGGTTGGTAGCTTATTCTGTGTTTTATTTTGTAAAACTAAAATACCACAAGAACAGTTTGTGTGTTCACCACAGGTATGATGACCTGTCATGAACGTGCATAAGACATTTGGAGGGATAGGATACGAGAAAGAGGGAGGGGCTACAAGTTCATAATGTCTGTCGAAACTGCTCTCTCTTGCTATTTCTCCAAAATCACCAACCTCAGCTTTAATACACAATTAAACGTGTAAATTGACACGTTTTGCCAGAATGGTGCATTCATTTGTGGTCAGTCTCACGCTGTTATACAGTCAGATTTAGATGGACTTCCTGTCTGTCTGTGCATTCAAGAGTTTGCATATGTTGGTAACTGTTTTTCCACTTTGTAAAACTCTGCATTGCAGCTATAAAGACCAGCTGACTCCTGATATCAGTGGATAAGTAATTTAGGCCAGCAGGTGGTAAGAGAGATAAGTCCTTTCACACTAATAAATCCCTTTGCAATGAAGCAAACTGAAGTGAATTCAATTTGGAGGGAGGAAAAGCACAGAGGAAGTGCCAGTCAATTGACCGCCGATCAGAACCATCTGACCAGTGATTGGCCAGTGTTCACAAATGAACATGATGAGTTGATTTATCGGACAGAAGGCAGAGGTGATTTCGCTGTAACGAAAAACATTTTTATGATGAATGATGAAAGTTTAGAGGAAACCGATCAGCTGAATCACCGAGAATTGCCTGATAGTTGCATAAGAAGTCAGAGCGATGTTTGTTCGGAAAGACGTTATTACAGTGAGCGTGATGTTACTGCACACTGGAGCCTTGTTTTACAGCCACAGGCCGCAGCTATAATTAAACACACCCATCCAGACTAATGGAAGGAGAAACTCTGTATGTCAGACAACTAATTGCTACACTCAGTCTCTCTCTTTTTCACACACATACACACACTTTCTTCTTTTTGTCTTTGCTAATCTAATCTGGCTCAGCAACTCTCACTTTTTAGGTCGTTACCTCCGCCCCCTCCTCCTCCTCCTCTCTCGTTCTCCTCCAGAAAAAGGATGTTCTGGCTTTAATGAGAAGCTCCTCATTATTGCTCCTCGTTTCTCTCTTTGCTCTCAGCGTTCATTCTTCTCTCCTCCAGTTTCCGCTGCTGTTGGTGTTGAACCGCACAGTACAATGTCAAAGTGTTACTGAAATTCTCCTTTGTTTGGAGGACGAGCACGGTCTCTGAAGACGAGTTCAGTGGGTTTATAGTCAGGACTGTTTGTCAGAAACTGTTTGTGTTCATTAAACACAACTTCGGATTGCTTTCTCTACAGTTAATATTTCAATATTTAATCTTGCATTAAGTCCCAGAGCCAAATTTCTTGTCTTTTTTTCTTTGTCTTTTTTGTCCGACCAACAGTCCAAAACCCAAAGAAATTTAGATTTTCAATCATATTAAACTAAATAAAGCAACGATGTTCAGCATCTCTGCTTTATCAATGACTTAAATGATTAATTCATTATCAAAATAGTTGCTGATGAAGTTTCTGCAGATGGACAAATCGATCAGTCTGACTTATTTTACACAGCTGCAAATGTCAAGTGTCTGTAAACTTGAAATGATTACTCAATTAATCATTTAGCTGACCAACAGAATGTTAAAGTTGAGGTAGGCAGTTTATCTGTGGTGTTATTGGGCAAAAATCTCATAATAACCTCTCAGCATTTTGTAGTTCAGCTGGTCTGAAAGAACTTTAGACTCCTGCTCCTCTCCTTGGCTCTGTAGGCAGCCAATCACGGGTCATTTCACAGAGTGCTTGTTCCAAGCGGCTGCTCTACACTGCACTTATTAGCGACAGGTGACGTCGCTATGAACTCACTGACTCTTTGAAACAAGTGACGTGCCTTGACGTTCTAAAACTGACCTCTGCCGACAACAGTGTCTGCAGGCGACACATCAGCCAGCTTGACTTTAGCTGAGACGGACCCGTTTACACCGCTGCAGCTTTCCCTGCAACCATTTGGTCTCATCGTGAATCTTTGGTGTAAACTGGACTTAAAAGAGAGAGAGATGACAAAGGAAATAAAATGCAAGCCAGAGCAATAACAGGGAGGGGAGGGTGCAGCGGAGTTGCTTTCCAAGGAATCTCATGCTACAGCTAGCTTGATGTCCAAATGTACAAAGAACTTGCTTTTACCGGTTGTGGGACAAAGTTACTTTTTTGCAAGTCACACAAAGAGGAGTAAACAGAAGGCAGCATGACCTGTGATGCAGGAGGATAAAATGTAAAACATTAACGTTGGTAATCGCTTTAGAGCAGAACACAGCAAAGAACAAAACACAAGATGTGTGACTGTAAAGCTCAAACTGTGGAGCCGCTGAGAGTTGCACAAGTAATGTTGCAAAAGTTTGTAAGTGTGTTATAAAGTAGAGAACGATGGCTGCTGAAAGTTTGTTTCTAAGTTTAAAGGTTTTGGGTGAAGGGGTTCGCAGCTCACTCTGTTTTGCTCTTTAAGTTCACATTTGCCCGGACATTTAATAAATTGAAAAAATAATTAAGATGAAGTGATGATATTAAGACTGAGTCGCAGCTCTGCTTGTTTTCTAAAGTTTTTGAAAAGTGTTTAACAAAAGTTGTCTTTTCTCTTTTTTTCCACCAGACAAGATGGAGCGGAGGTGGGCGTGGCAGTTTGCCTTCGTCGCCCTGGCAACCGTTTACCTCAGCCCATCCCCGGGCAAAACTGCAGAGTTTCCCTCTGAAACTCTGATCAACAACGTGGTGGCCGACCCTCGCACGGGCCGTCTGTACGTCGGCGCCGTCAACTCCCTCTACCAGCTGAACTCTGACCTTGAGATCGAGTCTCGCACAGAGACGGGCCCCAAACGGGACAACCGACAGTGCACGCCACCTGTCACAGACGCCTGTGAGGAGGCTGTGGACACCGACAACCACAACAAGCTGCTGCTGGTCCATGGGGCCAAGGACATCCTGGTGGTGTGCGGCAGCGTCTTCAGAGGCATCTGCTCCCTGAGGAACCTGAGCAAAGTGGAGCAGCTGCTCTACTTTAGTGACACCAAAGGAGAGAAGTCATACGTGGCGAGCGCCGAGGAGAGCGTCTCGGTGGTGGGCGTGATGTCATACTCCTCCAAAGATAGAGACAACTTCACAGTGTTCCTGGTGAGGAGAAATGCATGCATTCATGCACACATATTCATATAGCAGCAGCACTGAGGTAAATAAATGAATATAAATGATCGCCTCCATCTGTGATATGAGCAGAACGATGCAATAACGCTACACTTTGTAGAGAACAGAGAAATTAAATTGGCAGCCATATTTCTTCACACAGTATCAGTAAATGGATCGTTACAAGATGTTTTATGATGTTTTGCCTTCCACAACAATGATTTCTCCCTTTGTTTCAAAGCTTTTTATGGTGCTTCTAATTGAATCCGAGCAATTACAGAGTGTGGATGCCTCTTACTTTAATAAGTAAAGCTTTACCTTCCAACAGCTCGCTGTATGTCTGAGGCAGAGCGCCATGCTTCTTAAAGGGGTAACCCTGCAGATTCTCAACCGCATCTTTATAAATCCAAACTAATTTATCCTGATATAATGTGAAACCCAACTATATATACATATTAATGTTCTCTGTGTCTGCGGGACACTGCTTCAACATCTCTTTTTCTAGAGTGATGTCACTGGTTCCAGGAAGAACCACAAACAGTTTACCCCTCGCCTTTCCCCTCACACGCCACGCGAGCCAGCGCCATGTTTGTTTGGAGTGGATTTTCTGGCTCTGGCAAATAAAGACAACCCTTATTATGGAAAACTACACTATATTAAAGAAATGTTCCGATGTGACAAATAACAACCAACTGTAGTACTGTTTTGTTGTGATGCAATGTATCCTGGTACATGTAGGCACTGCAAGAACGTCTGTGTGAGCAGGACGACTCAGAAAACTCTGCTTTCTCTGTCACGATAGCACAGACTGAGGAATTTATTGCTTCAATTGACAACAATTACCATCAACATTGATTGGACAACCACATGAAAAGTGGTGGATTTTCCCTTTAAAGTGAAAAGGAAACCAACCAGGGTGGACCATAGAAGATTTTTAGCAAAATGACCAAAGATTTAAATGACCAAATATGGCAAATTTTGTGTAACAGTTTAACATTTACAAATCCAGCAGGCAAACAAAAAAATTAGCAATCAGCGTCCTTGTAGTTTTGTTTCCAGCAAATTCTTTAGAAAAATATCTGGCATTTCAGCTGCTCAGTGCTCCTCTTCACCGTCTAATTGTTTGATTCATCATTGATAACATAAAGATAATAAGTGCAGCTCTTTGTTAAACTCACAAGTGGTAATAAGCAAAAAAGTCTGCAGAGAGTTTCTAGTTAATCAAGTCTCAGTGCAGTGCACCTCTCTGAGATTGAACACATTAGGAAGAACAGATGTAAAGACAAAAACTTTCGGTCTGGGAAGAACTTTGGATGCTTGAATTTTTAAAGGCAAAACTAGAAATCTGCATCTGTCTTTCTGCATGAATCAGAACTTTTTCCCACTGCCTCTTAACATGACATTATCATCTCTTCCGTCTCAGGTCGGTAAGGGCTACGGCAGCCATGACAGCACCAAGCTGATCTCCACCCGCATCCTCCAAGACTACGGCGATTGGGTGGTTTTTGACAGCATCATCGAGGCCTCGGCGGTTCAAGCCAACCCCTTCGTCCTGCGGTACCTCCATGACTTCCGCTTCGCCTTCAAAGACGGCGGGTTCGTGTACTTCCTGTTCTCGCGGACACTCGGGGTCCAGGACACCAAGAACTTCACCTTCATCTCCAGGATGTGCGAGGACGACCAGGGTTATTACTCGTACACTGAACTGCAGCTGAACTGTAGCGCCACAAACAAATACAACAAAGCTCAGGTAATGATGATACACTCTTCGGCCATTGGATAGGCTGTCAGCATTTTTATTAAAAGGGCTGCAGTGACTCAGAAAAACACATTTGGATATTTTACATTTGGATGAGTTTCTGTTAAATTGGAGTCTTTTTGGGTTTGCCTCTGTCCTGACCCCTGAAAAACTTCATAAATTGGATTTAACTTGCTCTTGAACTTGAAATGGCTTCATTTTATGGGGTCTCCTCTCTGGCTGTACCTCTGTTATATCAGCTAAGTACACATTTTTAGTGTGAACACCTCACATTCAGCATTTCTATCTCTTTTTCTTTCCTCTCCCAGGCAGCTTATGTAGCAGCTCCAGGTGAAGTTTTGGCTCAGAGTATGACCAAATCAGGCCAGTACGGACCGGTTACAGCCTCAGACAAAGTGCTGTTTGTCACCTTCACATCTGATGAAGACCCGTCTACTTCAGCCTTGTGTAGGTGTCATATTAATTCTGACAGATGTTCCTGATTTTTATGTTGGCTGGCATTTGTTTGAATTTTTGTCAATATTTTTGCCATGAGAGGAGGAAAGTGATCAGTTTTTGGTGATTTTTCTGCACATTAAGCCTTATAATACAGATAATTATGATCATTTACAATCTTCTGCAGCATTATTATTACGAATGATGCAGCCTTGAGAACACAAGCTCATTGCTAATGTCACCACTAGCTGAAAACAACGGAGTGAATAGGGCATTGTAAGTGCTTCGACAATCCATTGGAAAAAAGGTTGTTTTAAAACAACACTATGTAACTTTGCAGCCCGTGGCTTCAAAAAATGACACTTAATAATTCAAGGTAATACGTCACACAAAACAGCAATTTTAGTGAAACCGGGTCATATTTTATGAAGAAAATGTCCTCTGGTTTTCCCCCTGATGTCCTACGACTGCTCTGCCTCAACTCTGTGATTCACGGAGGTTCCTGAAAGCAACATGTCGGCTGCCTGCAGCCTGAAGCTGCAGGCGGGTCGCTGCTGGTTACAGCTCTGCTAAAATAAAAGGCTGCAGACAGACAGAGCACAACCTCAAGTGTGATGTTGCTTTTATACAACAGTTGTACAAACTCCATTTAGTTTACAGTAATAAGCAAAAACAGATTATTTGTTTGTTAATTTAATAATTTATTTGGCTCCACCAGCACAAATTGTTCCTCAGCTGGACTGGTACAGGAGTGTTGCTAAGCTACACAACCAGTTAACATGTTCCTGTACATTAGCTTACTTTATAAGTTACAGAAGGGCCACTACTTTACTTTCTTGCTTGCTTCTTTCCTTCTTTCGTCCTTCTCTGAAGACAATCTGAGAAAATGTCAATCTTTTTGGCATAGCTCGTTACAAAGTAACCTAGCAACCGACAGTTAGTTATTAGAACACGTGTTGAGCGGAGTGATACATATAGTGAAAAGTCCCAGTGCTGTTGTTCTCTATATCAGCACTCATGGAATGCCTCTTGTCCAATCAAATTGCTCAGTAGGAACTAATTGTTGTATAAAAATTATAATAATATTCATAAATATGATTTTTATGAGTGTGTAATCAACTCAAAATAAGAGGCATTGTGTTTGTGTTGCCTTCCACAGCGTCAGCCATGTTTCTACAGAAACCTAGAATGGACAAACTAAACACTGTCTCTACAGAGGCCTGTCATGGCCGTAGTTCCTCCTACATGCTTTATATGGATGGCCGAGCAGAGAGATATTCATTCGGGTGCAATCTGCATGGTCACCACTAGATGCCACTAAACCCTGTACACTGACCTTTTTGGATCTTAGCTTTAAAGTTTTATGTTGTTTTTATTTTATTGTTATTTCTCGGGTTGTTGTTGATTGATGGGATGTAGCTGCAGGAAAAAAGTATCTCATTGTGGTTGATAGAGTGTTCTTTCTCTCCCCCCTCCTCCCCGACTCTCCCCTGCAGTCTGCATGTATAAGGAGCCATCGCTGCACGAGCTCGAGGAGAAACTGCAGAAGGGCTCGCGTAGCCCGACGCTGAACAGCAGGGGGCGGGGGCAAAGCCCGGAGCGCAATCAGGAGCAGCAGGAGGACTGCACAGAGCAGGACGGATCATAGCCTGCAGCGCCCCCCACAGGAGGAGGAGAAGGAGGCGAACTCCCATTTTAACACTCCCTCTGTTCAGCAACAGTCAACTACAGTCAACTACAACCACACCGACAACAACCGCCACAATGACCACGACAACAACAACGATGACGCAACAACGAAAAAGAAAATATAAAGCTTAAAAAAAGAAAAAAGAAAAAAAAACAGGAAAAAATCTTCTTGCTCATGTTGAAAAATTTTAAATGTAAAGGGGGAGGGCGAGGGGGCGGGGGCCTGTTTGAAAAATATCAGGACATTGATGATGATGATTTACATTTTATGCAAAAAGCCCTGCTGATACGGCACCTGGAGGCTAGCACACCCGCTCTTCATCGCAGCATCATAATCACCATCATCATCATCATCATCATTACTGTCATGATGATGCCAAAATGTTTTGCGTGTCGAGCGAGCGCTGAGAACTCTGAAGCTTTAAAGCCATGTAGAAACTTCACTTTTATTTCTGAATGAATGCAGAAACTTTCACACTTTGAACACACTGCGCTTCTTCTTCTTCTTCTTCTTCTTCTTCGTGTTGTTCCGTTCAATCAGACAGAGGAGTTTTTCTGTTTCGTCTTCTTTTGCTGCCACATCTTGTTCTGTTTGCCTCCGTGTTTCTGGTCGGGGAGTCGAGGGATTTGTTGACACTGCCGATAAAAAGCTTCAGAGCAGGATGACGAAAGACTTGCTGTTCTGTTTGGAGCAAACGAGGACGTCGGTCTGGTGGTCTGTTCATGTTTGTGACTTTCTCACAACCTGCTGGTTTCTTCAGTCTTCATATTCCTGCGATCAACCATCAGATTTTTTTTTACTTCCTTCCTTTCAGATTGCTTCTATGAAAATCAACTTCAGATGACTGAAATTAGCCATCCAAAACCGTAATAATGTTACTTAAACAAAAGAGTAACATTTTTTTCACATTATTTTTTTCTGAATCTATTTAAAACCACAACAAACTCATCAGATTTTCAGGGCAGCCTAAGAGACAAAACCCAGGGCTGAAAGAGTGAGGAACAAAGAAGGACACAATGAAAAGGTCAACATGAATCTGGTCATTTCACCTGATTGACAGAAATAAAACAAACAACAGCTGATTTTCATAGAAATGACGTGAAACTGTTTTGTTCTTTGTTTGTTTTGTTTTGTTTTGTTTTGTTTTTGTATTTGTTTTCTTGATGAGCAGGAATGTGAAACATGAAGAAGTTCACAGAACTAAAACATAAAACCAACACAGGAAAAGCTTCCTCCTGCTTGTGTCTCATGCTGCGTTCAGGGTCTGATCAGAAGTAAAGTTTGGTGTTTTAGTTCAGAGGCTGCAGGCAGAAATGCTGCATGATGTATTTTTGAAAAGCAAAGCGATGACCTGCAGCCGTTTGGGGGATATAAATGATTTATAGAGACTCTAACAGCTGTGTTGTGTAACTGTGATCTGGTCTGAACAGGACTGAACGCAGGAATGCTGTCCGGGGCCGCTGACAAACTCTGTCTGATGTACGATACGATACGATAGAATGTGATATAATATATGATGTACGATAAATATGACACGATGATACAATGTGACAGGAAAATGAATGTGTTGTCACAGCATGTATTCAACAGCCTAAAACTTTCACACGTTGTCCTTTCTTGAACACGATTGTATGTTTTTTTTTTGGACTCAGCAGACTCGACCTGCTGTGATGCCGTCGGGCACGCTGAACTCTGATTGGTGCACTCCTAAAAAGGGGCGTGAACATTTATCTTCTGTGTAAAAAGCTTGTTAGAACACATTTGAAAGCAGAAGTCAGCTCACAGACCAATCATATGTGGGAGGTGGGGTTTATGATCCAACCAAAGGCAATCTGATGATGTCATCAGTAGGCTCCTCCCAGTTTGCGTTACAGCAGTGTCTCCAGCTATGTGATTGGTTCTTGAGTTTTGGGAGATTGATTATGTTTGTATTTTCAGATTTGAGTGACTTTGGGTAACATGGCACGTCATCAGTGTTTATGATTATTGATTTTTAGTTGCAGATTATTTACTTTTTGTTCTGAAAAACTAAAGTATTTTTCTTTAAATCTTCACATGAATCAAATTTAAGTTTTCCTTCTTCAAGCTACCGTAAAAACTCAAATCTAATTCAGTTCTTGTTTTTGATGATTGATTATTGGTTTTAATCTGCAGTCAACAGATCACATCTCTGTAATTTAGAGTTAAGACAAAAGCATGTGTCTCCTGCTGCTGCAGATTAAAGTGATATGTTGATTGAACCTGGGAAATCTGAACATTCTCTGCCTCCTCGCTGCAGCAGCAGGCACAGCCAGAGAGGGCGCTGACGTCATGATAAAAAAACAGTAAAAAGCAACAAGAAAGCTGAGACTGCCCTTTAAGTTCAAGATGAAATCCTGTCGTCACGTCTTTATTTTTTAACTTCAAAACAGTTCCGAGAGGAAAAACGAACTCTGATATAATTAATCTGCAAGTCAAGAATAGTTAGTGTAAAGTTTTAGGACAGTGTTTAAAGACTGAACTAATAAAAGCGAGGTTGCTCAGTCTGTATAAGCACTGATTTGTGGGTAATACACCAACTCGCCACGAATATTTCAATGTCATCAGAACAGATTAATTTCACATTGACTGACGGTCAGTCTGTCCTCTCACTGGGATCTTTAACCACAGTGATGCGTTCAGGTGCCGGCTGATGAGAGGCTTTGGTAACATATTAAACACTGCCGCGCTGTGTTCAGGTGAAAAGCACTGCCCTGAAAACTGGAAAAAAAAACCTGCTGTTTCACTGCAACCTCGTCTGAACATCCTGATCGTTTTTTTTTAATCATTTTTCAGCAGCTGAAGCTGTTCAGGATGTCATCACAGCTCATATTCGATGATTTTATGTAAACAACAAATACTCTCAACATCCCTGCTGATTATCTCCCAAATCCTTCATCAGTTTTTTGATTAATTTCCTCCCTGGTTTCACTTCATTTCTGCAGAACTCAACCTGCACTTGATACCCTAAAGTGTGACAAAAAACAGCAGTATGGTCCTTTAAAACTCAGTCACTGCACTGCCCTCTGAAACCCTCGTCACTCCTCTTCCTCCCTTAACTTGTCTCACACATCACTGTCCAGGTTTCTCAGAAGCTTCTCGTCATTTCCTCGTTTACAAAAAAGTGAAACAGCCCTTCAAGAGATGAAAAGTTCTATCACTGCCTTCTGATGTTACTGACATGTTTTACACGCTGATTCTGCCCGAGAGTCGCAGGACGTTTCAAATATTGTTTGTGTCAAAAGTTTACTTTGCATTGGTTTGCACGAATTTCAGATTTCTGCAGAATGTAAAAAGGTTCTAATTTACAAAATTCTGTTTAAATTTGCATTTCACTTCACTTAAAAAACACAAACAGATGAAATCTATGGACATTCATAAAAATTCAATAATATCGTTTTCATCCTCTGACATTTGTCAGAAATAAATGGATTTTTTTCAAAAATCTTACATGAGTAAAGTCGACAGTTTGTACTCTTGAAAAGATGTTTAAACGTTATGAGCCAACTGGAATTAAAAGGCAGATTTATAATCCAAGAATTAAATCTGACATCAGATCAGAAAACAGCAAAAAGTTTCTGTTGAAGGTCAAATGCTGAAAATTGAAATTTACTGTAAATAATTACAAACATCCTGGAATGAAAGAAAAACAAACACAAAAACAGGAAATGACCTCACAAAGTTTTGTGAGAACTCACTGCAGATGACTGAAGGCGGATTCTTCGTCTGGTGCTCGAAGGCATCAGAGCTTAAAGAAATGCAAAGATGATTTTTGGGAAAGTCGCCTCCCATCAGCCGACACAAGACGTCAAATCTTTTTTTAATGTCACAAAGACAAAAAAACCAAAAATAATTCTCATCATTTGCAGCTCTGTTGTGAAACAAAAGCGGCAGAACAAAGGGGTAAGAGGAGGCGGAGTCAGAGTGGGCGGAGTTGTAGAAGTTGACTTTTATTGGTTGCCATTGTCCGGGTGATTTCTGTTTTCAGACTTGATGTGTTTTGTTGGTTATAAATGTTCAGATGGACAGATGGAGGAACAGCAAGGAACCAATCACCATCCACTGTCCTGCCTCTGAGAAAGTCTTCCAGTTTGAGGGTCTGTGCGGGTCGACGGCGAGGATTGAAGAGCGACAGAATCACTCGCAGTGTTTGTCAGATTTCTGGTCCTTTGAATGTTTGAATGAACTGTTTCTGCTCGGCAATGTAGCTTGAGTTTCCTTTCTGTCACGTCTGCTCAGCAGCTCGACTGAAGCCTTTGAAATCATTTCATAAACACAAACTCTCACCAAACACGCAATTTAACCTGATGCTGCGTTCACATCCTGTGGGATTTCCTCTGTTCTGACCTCATGGATGTTGACTTACTGCTCAGTAAGTGTGATGTGATTTTTGTGTGGTTTGTGTTGAAATCAGTTTCACCTGAAGGCAATGTCAGCAAGTAGTTTCCTCTGAAGCAGAAGAAGCAGAAAGGACACTCGGCTGTGAAAGTGTGACTTCAGAGAGCAGCAGGTCGACATTTCAGAACCTGCCTTTAATCTTCAGTTAAATCTTGGATAATACAACCTTTTAAAGTTTCCTACATTTATTGTCTGTGTAGCAGTTTGAGAATAATGAGTTTTGTCTGATCAAATTTTCCAATTTTAATAATTTAGTTTAATAATCTTAAATTAAAGAAAGGTTATGATAATAATAATAATAATGATAATAATAATAATGAAGAAGGCTATTTAATAATCTTTAAACTTCTCTCCGTTAACCGATTTAAAACAACCAAAACTAGTGTCGACCTGCTGAACTTTGACTGTGACTTCATCCAAAACAATAAGAACCTCGGCCTGTGGGGGGAGCTGTCGCTCCGGTGCACACTGATGATGTCATTAGCAGATGTAAACGGAGCAGGTGGAAGGATGTCTGTTGCCATGTCAAATCTTTGGATCTTTCTTTGTGTTTGCTGATGTTTGCACCTTTTCTGAGACACCTTCATATAAACGCATCATATATTAGAACAAAGTCATCGCAAATACACAGCAGGATG
>JAQFJB010000015.1:18866727-18885085 GCA_029874875.1 Naso minor
TATGAAGGCCAGTCCGTAAACCAACAGCACCTGCAGGAGAGCAAAAAGTAAATGAGAGCTAACACAGCACACATAGCATAAAACACATCTACTATATGAATGAGTGTTTCAGTGCAACATTTAGGGCATTTAGATATTGATAGCATTAGCTTGCCACTAGTCAAATGCAATTAGTTAACAAACAACCAAGGCAGGTTTATGAATTACTACTCTGTTGTCAAAATCAATAAATATATACCAGCATTGAGTTCTTCTGGTCTACAATCCAGGCAGGCAGTGCAATACCAAAACTGGTAGCTGGAGAGAGAAACAAAAAAAGGCATCGTGAACAAAGTTGGCATTAGAAATTAAACCTCATCATCCATTTTTAGAAGCCAGCGAAACCTGTCTGAACATGTTATTTTTGGTGCTCTGTGATCACACATCACAAGCACCCACAGCAGATGTGTGTGTGTGAATGTGATCAACACTTTCATGGGTGTCAACTCTCACTGGAATGAATGAGCCGCTGTGTTTCATCTTCCACTGTTTAACAGTCATGACTCACCAATGTGAGGCGCAGACACAATGTCAACATGGAAAAAACATGAAAAAACACACTGTGGGATTCACGGCAGCTTCACTCACCTCCTGGACCATCCGGGTTGCCGTATATTTGCCAATTTTGTCGGGACTGTTCATTGGTCAGACTGTGGGGAAAAGACAAGGAAGGAGACGAATCAGTTATCCCGGATCGATTCTTCTGAAAGATGCAGCCGTGCTGTCCGCCTAGACGTGAGTGACACTTACGCAGCGTAGGCTTTGGCGATTCTCATGAACGTGGCATCATCACCACCTTTGTCAGGGTGGAACTTGAGTGACAACACACGGTATTGCTTCTTGATTTCTGACAGTGATGCACCCTGCAGACAAACACACATACTAATTGTGACTCCTTGCCAAACCACATGTAGCGTAAAAGACACAATCAACAAAAGAGATGACTCAAAACTCCTGAGAGACGAGACTTTGACTCCCTTCTTTTACTCAAGTTACAGTTCTAATATCTTGTGCACACAAGATTAAATGCAGACCATACCCGTCTATTTTTGACTCGTCCCTATCTTCTGCAAATTTTGTTGTTAAAATGTGACCATGTGTGTACTTAAATAGATGTCAGACCGCATTTTTAAAGCTCACTCACCACCATTCATATCGAAACAGGGTCTAGAAACACTCAGAGCTTAAAGCAAAAAGACATTTCTGTGCTGGAAATGTGTTTGCGAGGGTTCTAAAAAGCCAACAAACTCAAATTTTTACAATTTTAATCGCTAGGAAGGAACAATTAAGGAACAAATGTGAAACTACATGCTTTTAAACCCTCTGTTAATGACTTTTGATCAAATTCTCTTAGTAGCTGATGATCACTTAATGATTAATTAACTGAAAAAAAAAAAAACAAGCGAGGAAGGAATCATAGAGGATGATAACTAATCACTCATTAATAAGTAGGCTACTTCTTTAATGATTCTGAAGGTCTGTAAAATACACAGTGATCAGTAACAAGACACCAGGTCTTTAACACAAGTAATTAGCCTGTTTGTTTATTAACATCTGTGAATCAATCAAACGGACCACTTTTTATTATTGGTGACTGTTTTACTGCAGCCCCATTAGTGATTCATTATAATGAGATGCTCAGTAGTTCCTCATCATTTAATTATAAGCTCATAATCAATAATCATTTACCTATTAGGTGTCCCTTCAGTGCAGTGGTGCATCATACTTAAGTTTTACTGAGTACTTCATCATTACTTCATTAATATCCTTTCGAAAGTTTTTAAGTTTCTCTTTCCACATACTAACCAAGCGCACTGACAAAAAAGGCGCCGCTTCCTGAACACAAAATGAAATCCACTGATGCTAAAAACAGCCTAACAAGCTACGAACCAGAGGGATGATGGTCGTGGCGCGTATTGCGACCCGTTTCAGAAAGACAAGATCACCAAATCTCAGTCGTTTCTTAATATGAATCCTCATGTAAACCCACAAGAACTTGAAGCCCTGAAAACTACAGGACACGTCAAAGTTGACAGATATGGGTGACATACCCGTCTAAAGAGAGCGTCTGTGTTTTCTTGTTTAAAAATTGCTGCGTGAGAGAGAGAGAGGGGAGCCAGGAGCGTGGAGACCGAAGTTATTACGCCTGGAATAATAGTTCCTTACAAGTGCTGCCTTCCTAGCTGGAATATTAGCATAAAGAAGGATTTTGACCCAGGCGTTCTTTTTAACAAACAGCCACACCTTTTCATCTCCTTTCTGTAACATTTACTGAATATGGACAAAATGTAAAGAAACACCATATCTCACAGATAAAGCTACTCTGAGTGGGGTTTATGTAACCTTTGTGGCCAATGCTGACAAAGAACACTCGTTTACATGCACAGTTAAGTCGAGCTACAGCTTAGCTTCATTAGATCATTTAATTGGACTACTGTCTTTGTCCCAGTATACAATCGCCGAGGGAGAATCAATTTATTGTCTGACTCCACTGCAGTAGGCGGCGATATGCCCCATTCAGCTGGTTGCAAAGTTAGCAAGCGGCCAGCAGAATCCATGTCGAACGGTGAAAATATGGACAACGTTATAGCGCTGTACACTCTATATCTCTGCTTTACTTTTGGTATAAATTCGAGTCACACTACCCCTCATATTTACGGGATTCTTGTTTTCTCCCCAGCTTTCTGGATCAAAGATGCCGTGGTGACCGGTGATCATGCGCAGTGCGCTTGAGCCAGACCAAGTCGGGTTGAGGTCTAAACATGCAGGAGTAATTCAGCTTCCAGTCGCATTATCTGGGTGTGTTTGCTCAACTTTGAGAAATTTGATTTAGCACAATTTCAGTCGGACTGACATGTTTGCATGCATTCTAAAAGTCCAGTTTCAGCCTGGCTAACACAATAAATCAATTTTCTCTAACATCATGTACACATACTGAATGACATGCCCTGTAGTAACACTGTGCACGGTCCTTTAAGGGCTAAAATTCTGCAGATTATATGTTTTCTGTGTGTGTGTGTTTGTGTGTGTGTTTACCGGGTCCAAGTTGAGGACTTCATATGGATTATACTCCTGATACTCCCGGTCCAGTTTGGACACTTTGTAGGCGAGCAGCAGGAACACAGCCCAGCCAAATAACAAGGCAGCTTTCCTGCAAATGGCAACACACACAAACAGGGAAAACATGTCACACACAAACAGCTGTGTTTGCTGGAGACAACATGCAGCCCGTCTCATTTCCCACACACACTTTCACACTGTGGCTTCCAATTATCATTATTATCACTGTTTAGCGTTATGATGTTCTGTAGCACCAATCTGAAATGCAAACCAGCTTCAATCATTCAAAGCTACAAACATTACATCATCATGTAACAAACTACAGAAGGCTTACAGAAAGCTCTGACATTGTTGTTGTTTGATATGTATGCATGCAAGTTGAACTTGTTTCCATGACAATGGCAAAACCCTACGGCCTGCTCTGCAGCATCTGTTGCCATGACAACGGCTCACTAGCCCGTTGAGTTGTCTGAGTGGCTCGACCAGAAAGATACATGCTGGATTCCAGTAATAAACACAATCATTATAATACAGCTGTGAATAGGAAACAGATAGTGAGATGCTCATGGGAAGGCTGAGACAAACACTTGGTCACTTAAAAAACACACTGAACGCGTCCACCGGCTTCAGTCACGATTGTAACCATGCAAATAAAGAGTTTGTGAATTTTGAGAGTACAAATGGGATGTATGTCTTGTGACAGAAGAGGAGCAGAAAGTGGAAGTACAAAGACAAGCGGAAAAGAAGGCAGTGACAGAACAAAGAGGAGCCGGGAGGAGAGGCGCTGTGACAAGAAGGCAGATGAGAGAGAGAAAAGAGTGAGAAATGAAACCTGTGCTTAAACACCCGTCTTTCCAATAACCCACACACACAGAATGAATAAACAGCACTGAGAAAACAGGATAACGTTACGAGAAATGTTAAACAGTGCAGCACGATGTTTACATCAACGGCACACGCAACCGAGAGGTTTACACATAAACGCAGCATAAGTCAAACTTTGCAGGAATCTACGCAAAAACAAGAACTCCAGAGGTGTGCTTGCAGGAAGGACAGCGGGGCATTTGCCTCATCTTCACACAACAGTGACAACATCTCTGCACGGCCGGAGAGGCAAACACTTGAATGAACCAGTAAGACCCAGTGGTGGGAGGATGACTTTGCTCTCCTAACGCAAACAGCTCAGGGAAGTCACACCAAACAACAGAGAGCGATGGGACACTCGACAACAAAAGACAAGGAGCAAATTACCGCCAATCACACGTCATTTATATGAAAGTAATCCAAATGAAGCTGCACTTAGATGTCACATGACATAGTTCCACATAATAACCAACAGTGAATAATCCACTCAAGTTGTCTCGGGCTAACTTTGAGCTGAAGTGCGTGATAATCATTGAGAGATGTTAAAAGGTGCCGCAGAGGAATTCCTTCGAAAAGGAGGCCTGGTCGGTCATCCGGTCATCGACGGGCGTGTGCCCTCCCTGAATGTATGTGCACGATGTCTGACTTTTGGAAAAAACCCAGAACCAAACCACTGGACTCACTTTAGTGTCGGTACAATGCTCTGCTGCGACTTCATCAGCCTGAGCCGGTACCACAGACACCTTCCATGAACCCTCCTCAAGCTCTTCAGACGCAGTTGTTCTGGAAAGAGGAAGGACAAGGAGACATTAGGAACCAAACCAGTCACAAAAAACTCTGATAACACCACAGCAACACTTCAAGCATCGTTGCCTCTGGAAGTCGGGTTAATATGAATCAAGGAGCAGTAACGTTAATATTTCACTGAGAAAGTAACATTACTGTTGATATTTTAGTCAAGCGGGGGATAATATTTATTCATAGGGCTGGGCAGTATATCAATACTGTATCGTGATATGAAACAAGATATCGTGACAGATTTTGGATATCGTTATGTCTGTCATGGCCTACATGTTGTCTTTTCCTGGTTATAAAGGCTTCATTACAGTAACATGATGTGTTTTTCCACACTTACCAGACTGTTCGCGTTGTTCTATTGTTGACCCTTTATCCATTTATCCACATTACTGATGATTATTTACCAAAAAATGCCATTGGGTTAATATTTTGTGAAATCACCAACAGTCATCCTTGCAATGCTGTCTCAGTGTTGAGGTATTTGGTCAAAAATATGGTCATTTAAACCCATTTTATCACCTTAACAACCCCCAACCCTTAGAACCTGCCTGATCAATAACTTCTGATAATGACCGATGTGAAACTTTACTATAGTGATTGGTTTTTCAGCTGGATTGCCCAGGCTTGTTTAGTCACTTCAGCTAGTTCAGAAATTTGTATAACTTCATCATAAAACAGACTAAATATGAGAAGATTCATTAAATGTCATCGTGTTCATTAAACTGACCTTATTTCCACGCGATATTTTCCTTTAAATCAAGATAATAACATAGTACCTGTTAGCAACAACAACCAGCAGCTCCAGTCTATGGTGACCTGTCATGGAGCTTTTCCCAGCAGATTAGCTAAAGGAGGTTTCTAACCTGAGTTACTCAGCCCAGGTGAGACATGCCCTGTTGTTGACAAACAGATAGCTGCACTGAGATAAGGATTTTTCGACATAAGGTCAACAGATAAGGAAAAGGCAGGAGAGGTGTTGAAGCTTTAACTTTAGCTGAACTAGCCAGTGCTTAGCTTCATGTTTACCCACTAAATTAACCAATATTAGCTAACGGAACACATGTACACTGCAGACAGGTGGATAGCCAATGTGATGGTAGTTGTAAAGCTGTTGAGATAAAAGTGTCAACACTGGTTGACGTTACCAAACTCTTAGAGACGTGAACACCATCTTTGTCACCTTCCAGTGTGATAAAAACCGCAAGTTCGCGCAACATTTCGCCAGACTGAACAGCTTCTACACCCGGCGGTGACATAAATTATCCAGATTAAGTAAACTGCCAAGTCTGGAGCGTTTCCCAGCCACAATGCTGGCACAAGACTTCACGTTACACTAGCCGAGATGCTAAGTTAGCACTGAGCCTGAGCACTGATATCGGGCCTTACCAGCATTCTGATCCCGTGGCCAGAGGTAATATGTGGCTGGGATCACAATAAGTCCGACGAAGGACGTTAGGAAATAGAAAAAAGTGTTGCCGCTGTCATCGTACTGGAACTGTTGCCCGGCCATTTCGTAGCGGCGCTTGGGTCGCCCTTCTTCTCCACCGCTGCTCTTCCCCCTTCTAGCCCAATGTGTGCGACTTGACAGACCGTTAGCTAGCCAGATAGCACCGGATAGCAGCCAGCACAGCTCTGATCATCGGTGTACGTGGTGTACGCCTGCGCAATGTGGCTTCTCTTCTTCGGCTGTGGATGATTCAGCGATTCTCCTGGACGCTACTGACCCCCAGAGGCGACAGTGAAGAAAGGACCAGAGAAGGTCCTTGACTGAAGCAGCTAAATAGTTTGAGTGTTTTGCAAAATATTATTGTAAACTTCATTAAGAGTTAAATAGTCATATAGTACAACTTAAGCATTAATAAAAACTTAGTTCCATAATTTTTGGAGTTGTAATGAGATCATTTATCTTTAAATTCTTTCTTGGTCACTAACTAATGTCACTTCGGAAGAGATTAAAAAATATATTGAACAGCTATTTTAAACTCTTAAATCTATTTAAGATCAGCTAGAGTTTCTGTCCTCACCTCCAAATATCTGCACATTGTGCTTGTTTTATTGATTTTTAACATTTGTAGCTACAAGTGGCCATTACATCACACAATCAGTAAGATGCATTCATATGAGGCAAGGTTTACCTATTTCTGGTAACCTTAGTGATGTGCTCAGGTTGTTTATGGCAAAAAAATGACTTCAGATCAATTAACAACA
The DNA here is from genome assembly GCA_029874875.1 of Naso minor. Lineage (NCBI taxonomy): Eukaryota > Metazoa > Chordata > Actinopteri > Acanthuriformes > Acanthuridae > Naso > Naso minor. The sequence goes on from JAQFJB010000015.1 coordinate 18,873,697, forward strand.
GCAACAACAAAAGTGTCAAATTTATGATATATTGAAGATTTGCACAGAAATACAGTTGACAGTTTATTTTGCCATTATGTTCACTACGTAGCAATACTTCAAGCAGAAATTAAAACATTGCCAAGTCATATTACATGTCTGGTTGATTTGTTAGCAGCAGGCACAGAGGATTATGAGGAAAAGTGTATTTTAAGCATTTTTGCAGGGCGATTCTCTCATATGTGCACCATAATATCATCCAGAGGCTTGCGTTTCAAGTCTGGCACGGTGGCGTCTGGAGCTGGATAACCTACAGGAAGTAGCATCAGCAGCTTCTCATTAACAGGTCGCTTGAGGAGGCGCCTGAGCCGGGGGCCACAGTTCAGGGGAGTTGATGTGACAGTAACAAGGCCCACGTTCTGGTTAGGAAATGGACAGAAAAAAACAGACATATGACTTACGTAAGACAAACTGAAAAGTAATTATTTTTTCTTAAATAAGCTCCTGTATATTAACGATTTTAATTTTTAGAATATTCAAAAATACCTGAAAAAGTGAGCTAATAGCTACGGTAAGCAGCAATTAGTCATTTCTTTGGCGATATGCTGCCCCCTGTTCATTTGAAGTGGAGAGGTCTCCAACTCTTACTCATGTCACCTTTAATTACATAGATTTTCCAGATGCTGAGAAAATCTATAAAGTTTAAAGGGACATGCCAACTTTTTTCTTTTTGTTATTTGCTAACAGACTTTATGAAGTACTTTATGTGCCCTGCGTTTTTCTTCCGGTACATATTAGATTCTAAAATACATTAAGTGCTAATCTGAGTCTAATAATAACATAACGTTGTAAATAAAAAAGTCACAACAAGCTCACAGGACCGTTGTTTGAGTTGTTGGAAAGTTTATCTAGTGATTTTAGGTGGAGGCACGCTAGCACTTCCCATTGACTACCAGTGTTTGAGCTAAGCTAATTAGCGGTGAGCGAGCTCTGCCCGTCTCTTCCTTGTTACTGCACACACAGTCGAAAGAATGGAATCTGTCTTCTTGCCTGGAACTCAGGATGGAGGCAAATAACAAAAAGAAAAAAAAGTTGGTGTAACACTTTAACAGACAGACGTGAGCAAAGTGTCAGTCATGTCAGATCACGTGGGCACTCAACTTATTTCTTCAATAACAACAATAGTTTTAGTTTCATCTCTTCATTCTTTGTGTTTAAGAGTTTAGTTGTTTAAGACGGTTAAATCAAACCAACAATATCACAGCATGACCAACAAATACAATTTAAACAAGTTTACAGCACCAGCTACACAAAGATGATTCATTGGATTTTCTGTGATCTGCTGGGGTTCCGCTTTAAAAACTGGCGTGAAATGAATTAAAACTATCGGACATAAAAGAAACAAATTAATCTGAAAATTTGAAATAGCAAGTACACACAATTTAATTGGTCTGTAACCTGTAAACTCAGTGGAGTAGCCTTCAGGCTGAATCTGAACTTCTGTGGGTGACTACAGGGTTTATCCATCGAGTCTCTGCAGGCTTTAACACATACCAGCCTCCCGTCGGCCGTGAAGGAATTTCAATTTAGAATCAATCACATTTTCCACCGGGACACATTTTTTATCAAAGAGCTTAATGCAGGAAACAGGGAACAGGAAGTGCATTGTTAAAGACAGGAAGTGTAGATGAATGTGGCTTTAAAATGGATGCAGCTTTCATCATGAACAACCTCGGGTGGAGTCCCATCCTGTGCCAAGGACTTAAGTGCCCTCTATCTTACTATACATCACTCAGACTCATATCCTCCTTTACATACAGTCTGTGTGTGTGTGTGTGTGTGTGTCTGTCCACCTCCATACGATCCCAAATGACCTCCTCATTTTTTTAAAAGTGTCTTTCTCCATTTTCCTCTGAGTGACTCATTCTTTAATGTTTGTCTTTGGAATCTGCTTACACCTGCATGAGCAATAAATCAGGATCAGAAACAGGTTGATTTGTACATCCTGTACTTTTCACTTTTGTCCCGTTTGTGATTATTTTTCTTTCCTCATTTACACCAGTGTTGTATTTATGGCTCATAACAAATCTCTTGATTTTTTAGTATTTTATTTTATTCTTTTTTTGACTGGACCATTGCTATCTGTTAGCTCAAATGGAATTTCTATATGAATGATGTATTGATACAGCTGGAAAAGAAAAAAAATATGTATGACTAAAAATATATTGTAATGTCCAAAACTAACTAAAATTAAGTAATTTAAAAAAAAAAAGTGATCTATTTCCCCTTAAAACATTATCACACACACAAAAAAAGACACCACACAAAATACAGACTTAAACAAAATGAATCCTGTTCAATCATCACTTCTAAGCCTCTATACAAGTGTGGCTCCGCCCTCTGCCTGTATGTTGGTGTTTTGGTTTAGGTTGGATGCTTCTGGGTGGGGAGTGTGCGTGTTTCCTCCAGCCAATGACAACAAGCAGGTAAGACACAGCGACTGGACGCCATTCAGGTCGTAAAAAATCACGGATTTGCATGCAGATGTAGCGGTGGAGAAAAGGAATATAACTCTAGTGAGGCGAAACGTCAAGCGGATGAAACTTCTTCCAGAACAAGAGTGAATCTCAGTTTGGCTTTCAGCTGCTTTCGAGCACTGCGGGAGAGGCTGGGGATGAAGAGCGACACAGAGTTGACCTGCTCTCTGTCGGACAGGTAGGTGCCAAACACCAGCGGTTAGCTTGTGCTAGCTTGCTAAATGATCAACTTTTCCATTTAAACAAATGTAAAATTCCTACATAGCTTGATGTGTAGGTACAAGCAGTGTAAGTACATGCTACAATACTTATGTTGGTGTTGAGCTCAGGAGGAGGGGCCTAATTTGAATGTTTTGTTTATAAGCTGTGACGAATAAATGCTGCCGACTCAAACTTTAAATAATGTCACCTGAAACAAAAACAAAACAGATTATTATTGGTATTTTAGGGAAGTTATTTGATTTGCATATTGTGCAAGACAAAAATATGTTTTTCTTTGAAACAAATTGCCGCTTTTATCTCAAGTCCAATCCACATGAAGAAGTAGATGTAAGTAAGATATTATCAGGGTTCGAATTACACAGCAGCCCTCGGGGGAGCACTATTTTCCAGTGCACACTATGGCTTCCCAAGTCACATGTACGCACATACGTAAGTGCGTGTCGGCGCAGTCAATAACAGGGTTACTGCAAAAAACATTCTATTATTACCACTACCATGGATATAATGATATAAGTAGATATAATGGGACAGAAAATAGCAGAAAATTACAGAAGCATGGGTCTTGTCAAAAGTTTCTTTAAAACACCTCCACATTTGAGCCAAAGCCTGATCACTCTCCTTCTGTCTCATGGCCTTCTTCTTTCCTCCAAATGACTCTCAAATGTGCAGTTTCTTTCAGAAACTCTGCTCTCTAACAAACGTGGAGCAGAAAACAAAACCTCCTCGGCTCCTTCAGCCCTGCAGGGAGATTTCATTCTGAAAGCACAAAACAATAACACAAACTCTCTTCAGTCTCCAAATGTCACGTATGTGCAAATGGAGTACTTCCACTGTTTATGTGCCGAATGTTTGTGCATTCAGGAAGTGGTTTCCCTATCGCAGACCTCGGGCCCCGGGGACAAACAGATGTTGGCTCATAGGAAAGCAGACAACAGCCAGAATTACCCAATATTCAGTGCAAATCTGTGAATCTACAACCACTCAGATAAATCTAACAACAGCTCTGTTGTGTAACAATGAGAGAGGAAGATGTGGTGAACAGAAGTCCTTCAACTTGGCATAAATTTTATTCTTCCACTCCATCACCTTTAAGGACCACACCAGTGTCACTACATGTCATTTTACTTTGACAGCATCGGCCACGTGAGTTACATAAACCTCGCTCATTTTTCCTCAAAATAGCTGTATCTACGAGATGTGGCGTTTGTTGACATTGTGTCCATATTCAATAAACAGAAAGTAGCTGAAAATGTGTGACAACATCAGTTCAAAAGAGTGTCTGTGTCAAAATCCTTCTCCATGCTAATATTCCAGCACTTGTAAGGAACTATTTTTCCAGGCGTAATAAATTTGGTTTCCATGGCTCCCAGTTCCTCTCTCTCTCTCTCTCTCTCTCTCTCTCTCTCTCTGTGACATCATGCACATTGTGAACTGCAAACAATGATTGATCGGAGAGCAGCGTGTAGTCTGTCATGTCTCTCGCATCCTTGCTCTCACACAGCAAGAATTTATGACTCTTTAATCACCTAATCTGACACAGTGACCATTTTAACAGACAAAAACATCTTGTAGTCTGACCCCAGCATAAAGTATACACACGGTCACATTTTAAGGGATCTCTGCTAATGGTGAGAAGACAAAAAAAGACTGTGATGACCCTTTAAGAGATATCCTTATAAACCGATATATATGTGTACATATGTATTGTTGGAAACTAGTTTAATGCACAGTCATAACTACAAGTCTTAGTGATGTAAATCATTTTCAAACATGCACAGGTCGTGCATAGTTACATAATTTAAGATATACGAGAGCAGCTCCTTTAAAATTATGCACTTAAAGTTATCTACTGAGGTTATTAAAATGTCAACAAGACATAAAGGTGCAGATAGCAAGGAGATTTTTTTCCCACACAGCTGATGTTAAGAAAGACTCACGTCTGGAGGATGGCTGTGGGTGTGTGAGTTTACATGAGTGGCAGGAGGGTGAAGAGAAGCAGCACCATGAACGCACGACATGACAGATTTAACATCAGAGCTGTACAACCGTTTTCTGACAGAATGCTGGAGCTTTATGATGGGATGCCATCACTGGATGCTTCTGTTAAGATTCTTTAATTTCCACAAGTTTCATTTAAAAACATTCCAGGATATTAAAAGTACTCATGTGTCTCCGTTAAAATGTTTTGCTTGTCAGGGTGGTAAAGCCTCCAAAATAGCAGGCAGCTCAACATAGGACACAGTAACCAGGATACAGAAATTACAAAAACATAAACACGCACGCTGATGATGGAATCAGTCAGCAGTTCTCATCAATTTTTCAGTTCGTAATAAAATCAGAATTTCATCTTTGTACTAACAAGATTATGTTTAAGAACAAGATATGAGTTTTAGAGGTCTACATCAGATTTTTAAAGAATGTTTTTCGTGTATTTCATAACTTTGTAAAAGCAGAAAGTTGGAATAGATCTTTTCTTCAAGAAAATTTAAGTTTTAGTTTCTGGTACTTTACTTGAGTATTTCTATGTTTCCCCAAAGGATATCTGCTTTTCCAGGGGCCAATACTGCTCTTTACACTAAATAAATCAATAGGCTTTTTCCTTTACTGCAACATATCTAATCAGTAACTCTCTAAATGTCTGTACTTTTCCTTTTATAACAAGACAAAGTGTCTGCAGGTTTTATGAAAATCAACGAGAAAACCGTGTACGCAGTTTGTAATGAAACACCAAATGTCAGCCTCATTTATTAGTTTATGTATCAGCCAATCCAGTCCAGATAAACTAATAAATAACAATCAGATTCTCATTTATCACAACCTGCAGCTTGACTCTTATCTGACAGTCCAGTGGAAAGATGCCCACATAATCTAATCACCCAGTGAGTTCGCTGCTTCCTGTGTGGGAGCTAAAAGGGGCGACCTGTGGCTTTATTTAGGGTTTCCATCATTAGCTTCAGTCATTCACTGCAGGTTTAAGGTGCAGATCACCAACATTGTGTCCCGGGGAAATTCTTCATTCCACAGTTAAAAATGAGGCAGCCCACATGAAAGAATAGAAAATATACTAAAAGAAAATTATAGGCCTTTTAATCAGCTGTTGGACTGAATGTTGAATATGCAGGGAGGGGAAAGGCAGTGAGATGAGGTTAGCCGAACATAAAGGATAAATGGACAAAAGATAAAGGATGAACAGTTAAAATACAAGGCTCAATGTAGCTAAACCATTGTAATGGCTAGCTATGTGATTGAAAGAGTTAGCTAAAAGCAACCTGCGAATAAACGGCTAAAAAAGCTCTGAATGGAAAATGATAAAATTGTTTAAAGCAGACCAAAAGTTACCACTGAAATATTTAACTGAAACTAAAGAAACACTTGAAATCGTTTAATAGTAACTCATGTATAAATGGTTAAAAAGCTTAGTGGCTAATGATGAAAATGGTAAAAGCTTAACAATTTAAACAGTGAGCTAAATGTAATAACCAGTAAAGGTCGCTCTAATGGATAAACTATTAAAATACTTATAAATAAAGAATCAATGGTTGAAATAGATAGAAGAGCCCGACCGACGAGGGATTTAAAGGGCCGATGCTGATATTAGGGAGCAAGAAAAGTCCAATATCCGATAATCGGCTGATATCAAATTTATATGTAATATCGCCTGAATGTGCTTATGTAATGGAGGATATCTGACATTTCAATAAACCTTATTCCAAACATCAGTGCACTGAACAGTAAACACTTCACTTATTCGTTATAAAAGGTGGACCCTCTGCAGGACAAACAATGTAATTGCACCATTTTAAATCATTAGCCAAATATTTTTTCCAGCCTTAAAAAACAGTTTTAATATCAGTGAATATTGGAAAACATTCATGCTGATACCAATATGGCTGCAATAAGCCAACATTGGCTGATATTTGCTGACCGATTGTTAAATAGCTCAGCAGCCTTATGGATTCATTGTAATAAAAAACAGATAGCTCATATTGATAATAGCTTAAGGCGCAGTTTTGTTAAAATGACTTAAAATAATGGATTCACAAAATAGTTCACGTAAGCTGAGGCTGACCTTAAGTGATGAAAGACAGTTAATTCAGCTATAGCAGATAAACGAATGGAATGAGTTCAAACAGATGAACAGAAAAGTAAGCTAATGTAGGGCAACAGTGAATGAATGAAAGCTAATAAATCAGAGATAATTAGCTGAAATATTGAAACATAATGGACGACGCTGAAGTCGCTAAAAGTCACTGATAATTATCGAAATGAGCTCAAAGTGAAACATAAATGGCTTTTTGCCGCCCTAACACCATAAACACTGAAAGTTCAACTGCACGAATGAAACGATGAGACAACACGCAGTTTCTGTCATCAATTACATCCACTTTAAATTCAATTAAAATGAAAACATCAGGAACATGAGTGTTCATGAAGGGGTACTTGAGTTCATCTGAGAGGACTGCGGGCTCAGAGGAGAAACACAGGGAGCCAGCGGTGTAGACATCCCATAAACATCATTCATCAACATCTTTTCTCCTTTACATGTTAACTCAGAACATCTCACACACAGATGTTCAAAAACTCAAATATTCTGCCTTATTCGCAGTGTTGTCTTTATATTTCCTGCCAAAATTATTTAGGGAGGGTTCCAAAATATGTGAAGATAACATGTTCTCCTCATGAAATCTGCGCAGTATGGGATGTCCTGTATGTAAGATTACACTTTAAGGATTTAAGAACCAGACCATATAAAGAGAGAACTACACACAAATATGCAGGTGCATTGTGGCTATCGTAGCAGTACTTAATCATCATAATGGGTTTTCCATAAGAGATACCGTCAGTGTTTGGCCTGTGACTGCAGCAAACGGAAAGAAAACAGAGTGAGGCAGCTTTTTAACACCAGAACACAGACAGATGTTGGTGTTTTAACACATGGACCATCAGTGTGAGACGCCTAACAGCCTAAAATAGCAGCTTCGCCATCCAAAGGTTTAAAAACAATAACATGTAGATACATAAGATTGGAGCACAAACAAGTAAAAGCAGAATACAGAACAATGATGGATCACAAAGTATTTAAACAGCAAGAGCATTAAAACTAATAAAAAAGGCAATACAGGGGAATCAGTGAGTGATTTTAGAATTACTAGATTTACCAAATTATAGAAGATTACTTTGTACCACTAAACCCGAAGACAACACGACAGAATACCGACATTTAAGATCTACACAGCTATTATCACTAAGGGCAAGTAAAATGGGTATTAAAAGTGAAAATAGGAGGCACTCTTGTATTAACAGCATAGGAGAGTATTTTTAAAAAAACAACAACAATGTGCCATTATCTCTGGAAAATGTACAGGCAGCCCTGCGGCACATTTTCATTTAGAACTATAAAAGCTTAAAAATACCAGACTGACAGTGAGGTCAGTGGCTGGTGTTTCTAAAGTCTCTCTGAGCACCACAGAAGGATAATTCACCTAAATCACTGAAAAAAACCCTAAAGGACGAACAACTCCTGATGAGAATTATGTGGGGAAACAGCAGCATCTAGTGGTTAAATGGTGTAACTGCAGCCTGGAGTGACCACCTACTGTATGGTAAAACCACTGACAGTATGGTAACGTTAATAAAAAGGGTCTAAATGGAGGCTTACAGTGTGACGAATGATGCAATGATGCAACAAACAAACACAGCAACTAGTACTTACTTTAAATACAGAGAGGCGCAATTAGAATGTATGTATTATGTATGTTAAATATATTATTAATCTATATTTACCATACCATCAATACAGTAACGTTATCGTTATTTGTGATTCTGATAACCGCACTGTTTACTATGTAACGTTAAAAAATAATATATATTTTTTTAAATTTGAGAATTTACTGATTATTTCTGGCACTTACTCAAGTCAAGCAGTACAAATACAGTATCATTAACTTTCAACCTCATCTGCTTCACTGATTTTTGTAATCGAGAGAGAGAAACAGCACGTTTTGAATATTGTATTAGCATTGGAAAATGACCATTGTTGTTTTTTATTTAGTTAGAAAGTTGATAATTAAGTTACCTTAGATTGAGACCTTTGTAACAGAGGAAGCGGGTCCTCTTAGGTCCGCGCCATATTACACCGGTGCCGCCATGTTTCTACAGTAGCCTAGACTGGACAAACCGAACACCTGCCGAACACTAGCTCTGTAGGGGGCAAGCCTTTGAAAAGTTGCATCAACAAAAACTTTCCCATGAAAACTGAACATGGCAATAACGAAGAATATGACACCAGAAAACCAAAACAACAGTTTAATTGAAGATTTACAAAATACAAGAAATGCATTAAAAAGTATTTAAGCCAGAGCTGAGTTTAAAACAAACAAAAAACCTCCATAGAAATGATAGAAAAGTTTGCTGACCTGATGTTTAGATTTTTTACAGTGTAATAAAAATTCGTTGGAGCCTCCGCTTGTGTGGATTTCCACTCTTATTGTGAAGGAGTTTATTCATCAACTGGACAAACTTTTTTTTTCCTTTCCTCTTTTAATTCATCAGGAAAACCTAAACAGTCCTGATTGTTCTTCATCACTGTTGAGCGTCTCTCCTCCTGTTCTGCAGCAACGTGTCTGGGTTTTTTTTTTATTACAAACTTCTCTCTGTACATTTTACGAGTTTCACCTTCACTGTGATAAAGACTCTGAAAAATAAAGATGTTTTTTCAAAAAATAGAAACGTGCTGACTCTTTAAGCAACGTTAAACCACATACACAACCCAGTATGTTGTCAGGTGGATTTTGTTACCCTTGGACAGAGACTGTTTCTCATGCCTCTAGTGTTTATGCTAAGCTAATCGAACCGGCTGCTGGTTGGAGCTTTAGAGTCATCTTACAAACATGAGAGTGGCGTCAATCTTCTCCACCAACTCTCTGCAGCAAAGTGAATAGTATATTTTCCAGAATATCAAAATATTCAAATGAACAGTTTAAAGGGCCGATCACACCGAGAAGTGCGGCACCAGACGCAGCCGCTCCAACAACACCTTGAAAGTGCATCTGTAGGAAAATACAACCAGTATTAACTCCTCGTCCGTGTCTGCGTTTATCCTATTGTTTCCACTTCTGTTACTCTGGCAACAAAACAGGAGGTAAAGCTTGCCTCACACTTGATTTAATTGGCTGCTTCGACCAGAAGTGACACTGATGAGCGGTGTGACTTTGGGCCTTGAGCTGAAACTATTTTGCGCCCAAAAAAATGGTGGAAGAACGCGTCACACAGCAGCAAGAAAGGAGCGGCCAACAGGCGCGCTGTGCCCGAGAAAAACAGTGGACCTGCTGATGATGCTTCTCTGTGTCATCGGCCCTTAAGGGGGGAAATTTTGTGGGAAAAAAGAGAGGCAAAGAGATCCTGGCTGTGGTGGTACAGTGGCCGTGTGTGTGTGTGTGTGTGTGTGTGTGTGTGTGTGTGTTAGTCCTCCAAGGCGAAATCGTACGGCTGGAAGTCGTCTCTCAGCTGTTTGCAGTTCTCCTCTTCTTCCTCTCGGCTCTGTTTGCACTCCTTCCAGTCAGCTCGGGTAGGGATGTTCAGCAACGCCTCGCTGGCCAGAACCTCCCTACACGCACACGCACACGCGCGCGCGCACACACACACACACACACAGAGTTATTTCCTGACAGGTAAAATGACGTCTGAACGAGGATTTTCAGTGATTATTTCATCCTCACCTCAAAATTGAGATTTAGACAAAATTATACATCTGACTGTCATCATCTGTCATCTACAGTTTTAAATCTTAATCTATACATATGAGTTTTGTTTTCTCTCACAGCTTTAATTACATCTTTATCATCAGTAACTCAGGATGATTAGATAAAATGCAGATTGATTCATGCTGCTCACCGTCCAAACTGCAGAGGAAAATGTTTCTGGATACGATAGTACAGTTTTTCTCCTGAGTCCAACTCCACGTAGAAGTACGGTGTCCCTGGAGGGGCAATCTGAATACAAACACAAACACACATACGCATGTACACACATGAACATGCACACGCACACAAACAAACTGAATTTACTTAACTGTGAAGTTGAAGAAAGACTAAAATATCTCTAAACTTTCAGATTAATGAAAACTTACATTACATGCATATTTGTGCGTGTGTGTATCATGTGTGCGTGTGTGTGTGTGTGTGTGTAGTTTTTGGATCCAGGTGTAGGTGCTGTCTTTTCACACACGTACCTGTTTGAGGTCAGTGTGTTCAGGGATCTCCATCAGCTCCATCTTTTGCTCCTGAGCCTGAACCATGAACGCCTCCTTGATGTCCTCTGTGGTGCAGCAGTCCAGCGGCACCGGGACGACCTGAACAAAAGCGAAGACACAAAGATCATTTATATATTTCTTCTTCTTTTACTTTCTACTGGCACACATGCGCCCTGCAGTTTCCTTCTGGTACAGATTTGATTCTTAAATTACATAAAGTGCTAATCTGAGTCTAAAAATAACACAATATGGTAAATAAACAAGTCACAACAAGTACACAGGACCGTTTAGTGTTGTTGGAAAGTTCATCTGATGACTTTAGGTGGAGGCAGGCTAGCACTTCCCATTAACTACCAGTGTTTGAGCTAAGCTAATTAGCGGCGGGCGAGCTCTGCCCGTC
>JAQFJB010000015.1:18978616-18989101 GCA_029874875.1 Naso minor
GGCTGCCTGCAGACCGAAGCTGCAGCTGCAGCAGCGGGTCGTTGATGTTGACGGCTCCACTAAAATAAAAGGCTGCAAATGGAGAGAGCAGTCGTCGGACATCAGAGGGAAAACCAGCGGACGTTTTCTCTGTGAAATATGACCCGATTTTACTAAAATTGCTGTTTTGTCCGATGTATTAACATGCATCGTTAATTTTTGTTTTTCCAAGCAGTTACTTTAACGTGAATTGAAACTTCCTCACCTTTAATTATTGGAATGAAATATGGATGTTTTCCTTTAAGTCACTGTTGGAAGCGTTTCGTCCTTTGGTCTGAGAAGTTTGATGGTGCTGATTGCGTGCTGGTTTTTTATGATTTCATTATTGAGTCCTGCTTAGTCACTCTGAACAGTTGGAGCACGACTGTATTCACAATGAGTGGCTCTCACTGCAGCTGCACTTGTCGCCATCTTCAACTTATTCTTCTTCTTCTTCCTCCTTGTAGGCGTATACGCTGCCCCCATCCAGGCTGTAAGAGTTGACCTTTGCTAAGCTCCACCCCCGAAAGCAAACAGGCCAATCAGAGCATAAGCATCTGCCAGCTCTGACTGGGGTCTGAAAACTAGATGCCTGTGCTCCATTGAAAATCATTAAATGTTTTCAGACTGTTGTCATTTTCTGGCTGGTTCTGTGGATTTTGAACTTGTTGTGGTTAAACGTTGTCTCTGGGGCACTTCTAAAAATGATGCTCGTTATTCTGGGAAGTTTCAGGGAGATGAACATTCTTTACCTTTACAAAATCAAACGCTAAACAGTGTAATTCTATGCTCACGTTTGGCAAAACTGTTCAGACATCCTGATTCCCCGTTGAACCCCTCACAGTTTAACAAGCACAGCTAAGGCTACCTGTGCGTCTGTAACCCTTCAATAAACACTGAGGCCACGTTTCTTTGTTATTAATTTATATTAGCTGGTTAACTTTACTTACTTATAGCTATTGAGAGCGCTAACAAGCATGGCTAGCTAAGCTAAAGTCTGTGGCTGCAGTCTTGAAATAGCAGCTCACAACAGTTTCCAACGCTGGTAACTCAAACTCAAACCCGACCAAAAACCTCAACTTTACTTTAAATGTTAATACACAAAGAGACGCGTCCTCTGCTTGTCCTGAACGGGTCCTAAATCATTGTGAGAGTCCTTGTTTGTTTTATGAATGAAGTGAAACACAAGTTGAAGCGGCTGCACTGTGATCTGTAGCTTTAGCGTGTAGCTTTATTTTATAACTCTAACCTGTTTTCACTGCTGAGTCACTTTGACTTCCTGTATTTATCATTCAAAGGCGTACTGCAGACCGTCAGTCTGCTTCTGTCCAAAATTATTTTTTCATTTTTTGCAAAAATAAGTTAATGTTTCTCCAGTGAGTGTAGTTAGTGATTGTGAGTTCCATAAAAGCTCCGAAAGCTTGAAGCAACAGTAACTAAGGGAGGTGTGGCTTAGCGAAAGGTCAATTATTTGCGTTTCCACTGTCAAAAAGAAACCGAATAACCGCACCGTACCTATTTTGGTCACCCTTTTGTTGGAATACTAAGCATCCCAAAGGGTCCCAAGAGGGCAGAGCTACACACACTGCAGTCTGTTGACTGCAAGCAGGCAAAAAACTGTTGGCAAGTGTTATTGTAGAAATGTTAATATATCACTACGGTAAGTTTCATGTTTTTTTTAGACAAGAATGTTACCATGTAGATTTCAAATATGTAGTAAGTTTATCCAAATAATGCTTGTTTGTAAATCTGTCACAAAGTTTTTTGGGACTGGTGAGGAGCTGCAGCTCGCAGTGAGAGTTGCTGGTCCGCTCGCTGCAGCAGCCCGGCTCGTTAAGCCGTCACTCTGGAGAGAAATCAAGCGATAAACTGATGATCTGTGCGGCGATTAAATGCCAGCCATAATGTTTGCGTAGCATTTTAAACATGATACAAAAACCAAAAGATGCATTGCTGCCTTTTCACAATGATTCCTTGCTATAAGATGAACACTGCTGGTGGAAAAAGATCACTTCATTCACTGAGCCGCACAGATGCATCTTTTAAGGTGGAACATTTTCTTACATGTTGTTCAACATTCACGGGTTACGTCGTATGACAACTTGTAGAGGGTTAAAGAGGATTTTTTTGTCACGCATATTGTACACGTATGATAGTGAAATGTATAAACATCAGCCATAATTTATTTGCTTTTGCCTGTCTTTCATGATGACATTGGCTTTAGTAATATTTGGATCTTCAAACACGTAATAAAATGCGCAGGGTTTTCTTGACAGAGCGTCGTTACGGTGCGCTCCTGCAACATAACGTGTATGCATCTGGCATAAACCCCGCCCACCAAGTAAGGGTACAGCAGTGGAAACACAAGCCAGATCCAGGGGTACTGTTCCGACACATACCGTACCGAACTGAACTGTACTACTCAGTGAAAGGCGATAGTGAATTTATTAATCATCAAAAAAGATTTCAGATCTTTCATTTAGGTTGAGGTGCTCAAACACACTGAAACTAGAATTGGCACCTCGCAGTCGCCTCCATTTACTGTTGGGTTGCACTTTACATCCATATATCCAGATTCATCACACACACACACACACACACACACTGTGCCCCAGCTGGTTACTGGCCTAAATCATCAGTAAAGCAGAAAGGTGAACATTTTCTTCACACTATTATTTCTGTGTGTGTGTGTGTGTATGTATGTGTACTTGACCTAAATTGTCAGTAAACCAAAACTAAAAACTTTCATCACAATACAGTGTGCCCAGCTGGCAGCACAAATTATATACCAAATTCTGTGTGTGTGTGTGTGTGTGTGTATGTGTATGTTTGCATGTGTGTGTGAGAGTACGTGTATATCGTGTGTATTTGAGCGCATGTCTATGCTGTGTGCAGGGTGAGTGATGCAGGGACAATTACATCATTCACCGACCTGGGAAATCATTTTAGGGACGCTCCACTTAAGAGCAGGCTTTCACATTCACACACACACACACACACACACACTGGCTAACTTCCACATTACTGCTGACTGTGGCGTTAAAGTCTTTCTCAGACAACATCTGCCAAACTCGGGGTACTCGAGTGTGTGTATTTATGAGTAAGTGTGTTTAAGCAGATAACACGATCAGAGCTTCTAACAGGTCATTTGTCATGTTAAACACTCAGTATAAATGTGTTTACTGCTGCAGCCACTGTAACACTGTTACTATTGTCACTTTATCACTCGTACCTCTAGAGCCACTTCTGTTCTCCCAATAAAAACCAGTATTCATGTCTGGGTTTTTTTTGTTTGTTTGTTTTTTCAGAATATAAAATGGAGAAACCGAGTTTTTGGAAACCTCCAGATGGCTCTGATCCCATTAACTAACACGCAGAGTGTGTGTGTGTGTGTGCGAGTGTGTGTTTTTAACAGTCTGTAGAGGATGTTTTATGTCCTCGAGCTCTGTCTTTCTCCTGAAATATCTCTCCCTCCCACTCAAATCTTCCTCTGCATCAAACTCCCATTCTGACAGTAAACACGTCTCCCCTCCATCTGCTCCGTCTGTCTGTCTGTGTGTCTGCCTGTCTGTAAGTCAGACTCTGCAGTCAAAATGTCACTCTGAAGTTTGAAAATCACTCAGTTGGAGTGAATAAACATTTGAAGTACCTGACAGAGCAACATGAGCTCGGTCAGGTACTTAAAGCCTGATTTAAGATGGCCGCTGTGTTGTTACCATGAGCACAGCACATATTAGCTGTATTCAAAACCGTTTCCTGTTACGGTGATAGTGGACTCTAAAGTCTGTTCACCATTTTGTTGTAGTGTCCAAATTTTTAGTGGTTAATTTGATTTACTGAATAGTTCACTTAAATTACCCACAATGCAAAGCAATTTCCAGTGGACAATGCACCCTACAATTCCTCCCATATGCCACAATGCAATGCGCTCCTGTATTTCTGGAGGAGAGGAAGAAACAGCCAAAAAGCCAGTAGGTTTTGCTTATGTTAGCTAGCTTGTTAGCTAGTAGAAGTGGGTGTTTTTACCAATTGACAGCGTCAGCGAATCAACAAAGGACGTCTAATTAGGCTTCTGAGGCAAGTTTGCCGTCACCTCCGTCTGCGCGAAAGCAGCAGAAGCTGCACCAACGGCAGAAAAACTTTCAGAGGAATCATCCTCTAACAGCTTTGGCTGGCTGTTAGCTCATGAGTGAACTAGCTCATGAGGTTGTGAGTTTGATTGTGGGTTTTACAGCTTGTGATCATTGTTGATCGTAGTTGACGAAACCAAACTTCCACATTAACGGAATTTTAACAATTTATTTGGGATTTAACAAAAAAAAAAATTGTCTTCCTGAGCGCTTGGTTTGTTTACGTGATGCTGGGCGCGTCACACGAATATCTGGTGTATGCAACGATGTTCAGTAAAGTTAAGTGTAGTGTCCGAGATCTTGTTCACCATTCAGTGAACACTACATAGCAAATAGTAAGTGAGTGAGTGAGTGAACAGTTTCAAACACAGCTATTGTTAAATTCACACCAGACATGAGACGGGATATTAAAGTGGTTATTCTTTAAGTTCACACTGACTTCGATCTCTTAGTATCATCACAACCAGCTGTCCAGTCAGCAGCACAGATCCTGGTGGTTCTGCAAGCAGCTGCTCAAACTTAACTTACAAGACGGACTACTATTACGAAATTAAAGGGCAGAACTGTTTTTTAAATATTTTCCATGAAGAGCTCTGTATGCTCATAATAAAACTGGGGGCCTTTATTAATCATCATAGGAATGTGCACATGTTTATAACAAATTAAAGAGGCAGGTTTGAGTGATAGACTGTGGAAAATCAAATGGATTCATGTGAGAACATAATAAAACTATAGAATTGACTTTCTGCTTTAAACACAGTGATGAACTCTGTGTGTAAATTAGCATTCTTTAATGAAACCATAATAAGACCTCATCCTAAGCTTCCCGTCATCAGTGGGGAAGCTCGGATCAACTGCACTTTTCTCTGTTCTATCAAACCGAGGCTGTGTGTAAACTTGGCTGTGTGTCCTTTAAAATTAGGTCTCTGCTGTCCTGTAACAAGAGACAAACGATGTGTGTGGATGTCTGGGTTGTGAAGATGCATGTAATGGACTTTCATGCAGAAGATCTGCGTTTGCATCCTTTCACAGACTTGTAGTCAGCTTCATCTTTTTATTTTTCAACATGTCTTTTAAAGAGCTTTCAGTCACGCTAACAGCTCTGTAAGAACTTTGCCTTAACACAGTGGTGCTTGAGCTGATTTCTAGCATTAGCATGCTAACATGTAAAGCAGGTTTACTGTGGTCACCATCTTAATTCTAACTCTGCTGACGGTGTCGCTTGCAACTCAGCTTGTCAAGTCCCCAGAGGCCCGTCTTAGAACATAAGGCACGTCACTTGTTTCAACAGCCAATCAACTCGTACTGCCATCACTTGTTGCTAAGGAGCACAGCATAGAGCAGCCAATAAAAACACATGGTCTCTAAATTTACTGTGATTGGCGGAAAATACTCTGTCACAGTCTGAATCCTGAGCCACGGAGAGGAGCAGAAGTCTAGTGTTATTTCAGACCACCTTTTTTTAAAATGCTCAAAAGTTATTAGGGGATTTTTGTGCAATGAAACCAAAGATAAACTGCCTACTCCAACTTTAAATGAAGTGTTGGACAAATTAGAATTTTGCCCTGATAATGGCAGTAGAAGACAAGCGACAAGGGTCATCCAAGTTGCTACAATTCATCTCAAGGGCGACATGAATTTGTGTTTTAAATTTCATAGCAATTAATCCAATAGCAGCTAAGATATTTTAGTTCAGACAGATCAAAAGGCCGACATTACTGTCCCTTTAGCTATGCAACTAGCAGGGCTAACAAACTGGTTCAAGATCAGCACTGAGCTTATTGCGTTGCACATTCCTAAATTTATTTGTGCCTAATCAAATCAACACAGCAAACGTGGGCCCAGGTAGTATTCAGGCACAGAAGTACAGAACACAATGCACAGAGAGTGGAATGAACGGGGGGTTAATGGGGGCCCAGTGGTTCATTGTTGCCCTGGGACCCCCTACAGGGTTAATCCATCAATGGCTGCAGTTGCACTGACTTAAATTACAAAACTGAGCTTTTTTAATCCATTTAGACACTTCATTTACAATAAAAACCCAGTGGGACACGATTAATATTCCAGGGGGATATAGGCGCTAAAATATTAGCTGTGCTCTTCAGTAATTACTCTCATTGTTCTGTTCAGGGTTTTAGCCAGAGTCACATTACAGCAGGTGGTTTTTCATGCAGGAGACGCAGGTGTGATGCAGGCCTGCTGCTTGACTCATTCGTATCAAAGTTTATCTCTTCTGGTGCCTGTTCTCAGGGATTGTGACTGCGGTTTCATTCACATCACTGCAATACCACAGAATTATTGAACTGAAAATTACATGAGCGCTAAATAAAGTTCAGTGTGATGTGTTCCCTGCTTTGTTTTTCAGGTACAAGTGAAGCCCATTCAGATGAGCACTCGCCTGATGAGACTTTAATCATTGTAGCATCCTGGTAAAAAAAGCGGAGCTGTAATTAAAATTCTGGCACGGGAAGGAAAACCACATACATGTTCTCTCCAGAATGAATTAAAATCACTGAATAGAGCATGAAATATTAAAAAAATCATCCCTGGAGAGATTAATCCTGCATGAATGTGGACTTATCTGGCACTTTCCCACCAGTGAAAGTGGAGCATTTTCAAATTGCTTCTAAATTTTAAAAAGGCCTCATTTGTGTCAAGGATGGAGATATGGAGCTTTTTCCAAATGCAGCCACATGGCTGTCATGTAAATTGCTCAGGAAAAGACTGAAAAAGATACAGTATTTTTTACAGTGGAAGGGAAATAAAGGTTGGTTTGTTGTAGAACCATGAAAACATTTACGTGACATTAGCAGGGACGCAGCTGCTGCTGCTCCTTCTCCAGGAACACATTCATAAAATATGCCCAATGGAGTCTGACACAGTGTTTAATTTAGTGTTTTTTTAATTTACGGAAGCCTCTCACCATCAGCTCCCTGTTGTCATTTGCAGGGCACTGGCATCTGTTTCTGTTTAATTTGCTGTTTGAAATCTAATTTTGCAGATCTCTTAAGGACCCAGAGGGAGCGAACGAGCCAGCAGCAAATGAAAGAGAACAAGTTAGGGGCAGAAAGGAAGGAAAGGAAAAGACATGCAAAATAAAAAAAACCCCAGATCTTAGATGTTGTGTTTTTCTTCTCTTAAAGAGTGCAAAGACTGAGAACATGTATCTGGGTGTCAGAAATGGTTTAAACTCCTTCAAATTTTGAAGATTTTGTTCAAATCAACTTGCATTTTTTAACCCACATAGAAAGTATTATGGGGTTTATTACTTGGTGGGATTCAGGTGATGAAGCTGCAGGAACTCACCATTTTCTGGACTTATTTAATTGTTATTCTAAACTATTCTGTTATTCCAAAACTAAATTAGGTCTGAAAGGGTCATTACAGTAAAAAACAATGTTTTATACATTCTGTTTACAGTTTAAGATGCTTAAATGGAGCAAAACATTCACATCTAAAGGTGTGTTTAGAGTACAGATCTTCACGCGTTGCCTGAACCAGAGGACACAAGACCTGACCCAGGACCTGCACGAGTTCTGGTCCATGTTCTATATGATCGGTCAGGTCCAGGTCGGGTCCTGTTCTAATGCAGCAGGTCTCGGGTCTGTTCAGCATTATGTGTGATAACCAAGTGAACCCAAGAACGGCTGTGATCAGAAAGTGCTGCCAATGATCTAAGTGCTGCTGCTGCTGTGTGTTGGTGTGTGTGTGTGTGTGTGTGTGTGTGTGTAAGAGCTGAGGCCGAAGTGCAACAGATTCAGTGACGGTAGGGGATACTTTTTTTTCTGAGGATGGCTAAGGAAGGAATGATGCTGGACGAAATAACTCTGAACAAGTCACGTTTGTCACCCATCACCATGACAGCAAGTGGACTTTTAGGCTGAAATAAGGAGTGGATTAGCCTGCATGCTGTTTCAGTCAGCAAGAGAGGAACAACAGAAATCCTGGATGATGTATTTGATCAACCTTTTTTGGAAAGGAGGAGGGATTAAATGAGTCACGGCCCGGCACAGAGGAGAGGGCTTCTAACATTAGGCTACGTTACGTAAGACACAAAGTTTTTTTAACTGACATGACAACATGTGAATTAATTAATCAGGTCTGTGTCTCTGGACCAGATCCAGGTCTGATATTCTCGGGTCTGTGTGGGTCCAGGTCTCCCTGCTTTCAAATAATGAACGGGTCCGTTTCAGGGTTGGGTAGTACATTTCCGGGTCAATTTGGTCAGCATATGAATTTTTGGACCTGTGAAGACCTCTTTGAACAGACTCTTGCATCATTTGCATAAATGTGGCTCCTCAAAAATGAGAATTTATTAACCCTTAAAAAGCAGGACGCTAACAACCAATGCATGACCATGTCTGTTGGAGTGTTTGTGTGTTTGTGTGCAATTCAGACTGACAGACCTCAGCAGTTGTCCGTTTTTTGACAGCTGTGACAGCCAGTCAAATAGAAAATATAAGTAGTCTTCTCTATTGTTTTATACACAGTCCAAGAGTGACCTGTAGCTCTGCTGCTGAACTAAAGGTTACATACAGACAGTCAGTTATACAGCGTGTGGTGTGTATATGTGTGTGTGTGTATTCGTACCTGTTCTTGTTGCTAGAGATCCAGTCAGAGATGTAGGCGACGGCCTGACGGTGGCACTGTTTGTTCCCGAAGCTACAAGCTAACATGATGAGCTCCCTCTGTAACTCCCTGAAGAAAAACACAGGGCCAGAAAACATCAACATTTTAAGCAGACGACTCCGAAGCTGTTTCAAGTTATATCGCCGGTATGTTTTTCTTTGATGGAGTTTACGCCTGCTTCTGCAGTGATGTGACTGGCTGACAGTTTATGTAATTATCACTACATCCTCCAATTTATATTCCACCTCACTGCACTGCTGCATATGCATGAACAAACACAGTCTGTGCACCCCAGACTCACCCCCTTGCTTTTATTGTTGCCCTTGTGCAATTAAAAACAAGGCCCTCTATGTGATTAGTGTAATAATAATAATAATAATAATAAATGCGTGTAGCAGTGTGTGTTGCGTACTCGGTCTGGTAGGACGCCTGCAGGATGTTGCCCTCGTTACCCGGGATGTTTGTTGGCCAACCCATCTGATGGTACCTTGACGCAACCTGCTTCAGCACATAGTCCTGTTGGGACACACACACATACACACACACAAACACATTGTGAAGTGATAATGAACAAACACTCAGCTGTCAGCACAGAACAGACAGTTTATTCTGCTAACATGGAGCTGTTACTGACTGACTGATTGACTGACTGAAAGACTGATTGAGATAGTAATTGATTGATTGGGTGTTTACACTGAACAGGCTGTATTCGTCCGTGCGGTCCAACAGTTTGTCCAGCTGGTAGAGCGCCCGGCTGGCTGCGTGCCACGGCAGGAAGGACGTCTCCTCCGGCAGATATCCAATCAGCTGCAAGGGCACACCTTGTGGGAGGTAACCGGCTCTGAGACCAACAAACAAAACAAACTGATCACACTCCAGTCGGTTCAAACCTTCTCTGCAATCGGTCACTTCAGCCACACTCACTCCATCATTCTATATTCTTTCTTTTGATTAGTCAAAGTGTAGATGGAGTCATTAAATGTACCCAAGCACAACACCATTTTAATATCTAACTAAAGAAATTGTTGTGAACAATAATTGGATTTTTTTAAACCAGTAGCCTTAGAAAAACAGTGAGTAGACTGGTTGCAGTCAGTTAAACATTTAAATGCCCACTCTCTCACTAGTTGATCCCAGAAATACTAGTCAGTAAGTAATCAGAGCCAGCCTCCACTGCAGGAAGTTGCCCCTCCCTCCTCCTGCACATTCCAGCAGGTGGAAGTAAAACTTAAGTGGGACAAAGAGAGATGGAGGCTTGAAGGAAAATCAGCTCAGTTTGGCAGAATTTTGATGAAGAAAAAAATGGTAACAAGGTCGTGTGTTGACTGTGAGCAAAGCTTGCGTATATGCATTTGGATGTAAATCTGCAAGGAGAGTGAATTACTAATACTTCTCTGTTGTTTGCATTTGCAGACGCTGTGACGCCGACCAGTCAGAAAAGAGAACGCAACTCATCAGTGAAATGACGCCTGTGATCTGCTGCCACTGTGTTTTGTTGAAGGCGAAGGCTTCTACAAGTTAATGCACCATACTGAGCCTGAGAACACAGCGCAGAGTTGTACACGGGAAGGGTCCTGATTGGGGCTCAGTCTCATGTTTTCTAATGTTGCATTCTTTACAATAAACGGCGAAAAGTGCTGCACTTTACAACTAGAGCTGCAACGATAACTCGAATAATTGATCAGCAGAACATTAGTCGCCAACTATT
>JAQFJB010000015.1:19037835-19049045 GCA_029874875.1 Naso minor
CAGAGGCATGATGGGAAAACACAGAGATCTCACCATACTCTCAGACCACGTCACTTACCAACTGCTGTCTACGGCTATTTTGACATTTTTTCCAAACAGAACACGAAAAAGTTAGTGATGTTTATCCCAAAATTACTAACTGCAGCTTTAACTCAATAGTTTGACAGCTTACGTAGCTTCCATCGGTAGCTTGCTAGCTGTGCAACACATACAGTGTATGCAGAGTATTTCAACAAAATGCTTCAAGGGTATCTCTGCTGATCTCCAACCTTATCTCTGTCTATCTGAATTAGGGATATAATGTGAAACCCAACAATATTTCTTTCATTGTTCTTTGTGTCTGTGGGACTTACTTCCAAATATCTTGTTCATGAACTACAAACTGTTTACCCCTCACCTTTCCAGGCACAGTCCAGGCGAGCCAGCACCATGTTTGTTTTGAGAGGTTTTGCTTCCTCCGGTGGACCAAAAACCCCTCACTACTGAGAATTACGCAATATTAAATAAAAGAGATGTTCTGATGTGATGGATTACAACCTTGGAGATCCGGAAAGTACTGTTTTCTGTGATGCAATGCATCCTGGTACGTGCAGGCACTGCAAGAACGGCTGTTTGAGCAGGACAAACTCAGAAAACTCTTCTTTGTCAATATAGTACAAACTGAGGAATTTATTGATTCAGTTGACAACAGTTACAATGTAAACTGATTGGACATCCACATAGAAAGTGGTGGATTTTCCCTCTTAACAAAAGGTGGTGAGAAACAGTCAACTTCTCCTCCATGTTTGTTGCGTTGTTTCTTTATCCACTCTAAAGAAATTCATTTTCTTGTATTGACCACAAGGGGGCGTACTGACACACAGAAACCAAACTGTGAAAATGAGGCAAAGGTGGTTAAATGTTCCTACCTGGTGGCAGATTTCGTGGACGACCACCATGGTCAGCTCCATCTGATAGGACGACGACGACACCTCAGCGTCCAGCAGGATCTTCTGCTCCACAAACACACTCAGACCCCAGTTTTCCATGGCGGCGTAGGGATGTTTGGGCACTGCCAACAAGTCTGAAAAACGACACACAGCAACACATTATGGCTTTTCAACACATGCTGGATGTGTGAATTTCTTCCATTAGTGAACTCTCAGCCAGTTTCATCCAGTGAGGTTCAACCATTAAAGTAAAAAGCGACAGTCACTCTGACAGAATGACTGCTGGCATCAGAGCAAATCCCATTTTGGGTCAAAATTAAACTCATGAGTCATTTTAACAACCTGCCAAAGAATCCTTTCATCCCCACAACATGGATATATGGAGTCTTCCGATAGAATTCTACATATATCTGCACCAGAGGGAGAGGCAGACAGACACAGAGATGAGGATAGATATGGAGGAAGGAGACAAGCAATAGAGAAGGATGAGGAGAGAGGATGAAGACAAGGATTCCTTTGTGTAAAGAATCTTTGAATAAGGGTGAAGGAGGGGAAAGAAGCCAAAGAGGGAGTTTACCTTCACTAAAGAAGATTTATTACAGTGGTGAGGAGGTAATTAAATGTCAGCACAAGTAGAATAACCTTTCGTAAAAGTGAAAGTCAGCCACAGAAAAGTTTAAGTCATAGTTGTTTTGTTTTGAGCTTTAAGTGGTTGACATTTCTGTGCGAAATCGACACCATTAAAACTCCTCCTGCATCAGCTCCTGTTTCAACACTTTCTCCTGAGAATGAGTTTATGAAGTGCTGATAAACAAGACACATGGTTGGAGATTATGTTGCAAAATGTGTGTAAGTATCTAGAACACACTGACTGGATGAAGTCCTGGACCTGCAGGTCTGAGTGTCAACCTGCTTCATGGGTGTGTGTTGGTTCAATGGACACTAAAAGTAAAGCGTTGCGTCTGTGTGTGAAGTTGGACTGATGTGATTTTGCTGGTTTATTAAACTGGGAGGAGGAAGTGAAACATTTAAGACTGAATGTTCTGATTGTGGCAAAAAAATTACCACAAACTCTGCAGCTCTACGGAGCTTTTTAGCCTCTTTTACTCCTAGTTTTGGTTTGTCTGACTCGCCGTGTTTCATTCGTTGTGAAGCAAAGTTTTGAAATATCCTGAAAAGGTAAATGTGAACTAGCAGTGTTTCCATCAATTGGATTGGAGTGAATAAATCAGGCTGCAAAGCGTAGTTTGGTCAGAGAGTGGCAGTCTAGGTAACGTTAGACATGACTGTATTTAACAGTAGAAGAAGAGGCGGCAGTCTGGAAACAAAACATTCTGTTGCTGTTTCTAAAACTGCCATTACGATCTTCTCATGGATGAGATCAAGTACTTTGGTCTCCTCGCCGCTCCACACAGACCTGTTGTCGTGTTTTTATGCATCGGGGAAACATCCGAGGACAGCGAGACACTGCTACAACTACCTCTTTTCGGGGAGCAGAAATAGCAGCTAAATATTCGCTAAATCACAATTTACTCGACACAGCTCCTTCGACAAAAGCAAGAACGAGCACAAACGTGCTTAAAAACTTTGCTGTAAAAATGAGAATGTTTTCTTAAATTTTGTGGAAGTTTCTATGAACCATTTCTACTGTGATATCTCAAAATTCGTTAATGGATTCAATGTTTTGATTTAAGCAATCAGTATTTCATATCTATAGTGTTTCTAGTGACAAAAGCAAGACAGACAAACTCTGCAGCTCTGTTGAGCTTTTCAGCTTCTAGCTTTGATTTTTCAGCACATTTATTGTTTAAGTTCAGTCTCAGTAGCCATGTTTCTCTTTAAATGTGGAGCGGATTTTAAGAAATAAAACTGTAACTGTCACAAAAAGAAGGCAAAAGAGAAAAAAAAAGGGAAACAAGGCACAGCTTTAGTTCAGACATCAGCAGTACAGGCTCAATATTATGTCTGTAATAAACAGAGAAGAAGTAGTACAGGTTGCAAACAAAGGAAGTTGTTGCCAACTGCCAGTTAACCCCATAGAAGAAGACCAGCTGCCTCAGCCACCTTTCCAAGTGAAAAACAGAGAGGTCTTTTGATTTTTTCATTTTTTTCCCCCTAAATTGGGAAGATCAGAAAAAAAAAAGTAAAAATTATTCTTCTCCTTCAAAACGAGTCAAGCCAAGCACATGTCTGTGAAAAAGGGCTGCAGCTGGTGAGAAAAGTGTTTTGGGATATTTGGCTATTGTACTCAGGTGTGTTTGCAAACTACACCTGAATTTAGAAGTGACTGGATGAGGAAGAATTAATGTAGAAATCCACCTTTACTCAGAACAAAGGTTGAGTTGTTTAAGTGAAAAATGAAAATTAAAGAGGAGGAGCAGGAAATTGGTTTCTTTTCAGAGAGTGAACCTGATTAAAAATGAGAAGAAAGAGAAGGCGAGGAGGTGAAAATGAGCTTTCTCACTGGTCCTGATTGTTTTTCGGGGGGGGGACGCTTCATGTTTCTCACCAGTAAATGAGTGAAAAAGAGTTCAGGTTCTCATTTTAATTTAAAATGAAAATCTTTGGCATTTCAGCTGCAGCTGCTGTTGTCAGTGTTACAGGATCACATGAACACACAAGTGTATTCACTGAGGCTGTTCAGTCAGCTGGAGGATTTCCATTTTGTTACAGCTCTGTTTGATTCCAGTTTCAATCTCAACTGAGTTTTTAAAAGTAGAGAACAAAACAAGAGGGAAAGAGGAAAATTTATCTATCTTCCTAATTTGAGCTGAAAGATGATAAGAAACAAAAAGTAATTTATGGTAGTTTATTGCCGGATATTTAAACTTTTCACGAAAGTGACTAAAAACATTTACACTCAACAGAGAGGGAACCTTTGTGCTGAGGTCAGCAACGTATGGAAATCAAGCTAGCTGTAGCATGAGACTCCTAAGGAATCAACTCCGTTGCACCCTCCCTGTTTTTGCCCCGGCTCACATTTTATTTCGTTTGATGTCGCTCTCTCCTCTAAGTGCAGTTTGAACTGGAACGGTTGCAGGGAAAGCTGCAGCTGAGTAAACTGATCCGTCTCAGCTCGACTGAGTCAGCTGATGTCTGATGTCTGAACTAAAACTGTCGACCAGTCAGCTCGTAGCGAGGTAATCTGTTGGGAAGAAGTGCAGCGCAGAGCAGCCAATGGGAACGTGCTCTATGAAATGACCAGTGATTGGCTGAAAAGTCCTCATGACGTCTGTACACAGAGTGAAGGAGAGCTGCAGAAGTCTGATGTTTTTTTCAGACCACCAGAATTACAAAAAGCTAAAAGATTACTCTGGGATTTTTTTGTCTGATGACAACACAAATTAACTGCCTACCCCAGCTTTAATGAGAACGTGATGTTTCTTTTTGTTTCAAAGACAGACAAAATTGCAGCTTTGCTACTTTTAAGGCTCTGTAAATCATAATGTGTAGTTTGTTCTGCACAAAATATTCACCTTTGTGAAGATGAGAGACTTGATAAAAAAGGGAAATATGTTCTATCTGATGGCATTTTGTAAAACAAGTTGAAAAAACAATGATTTCCTCAGAAAATTGATGATGCAGTGACAATAATTTGTTCTTTATAAAACAAGGCGGATGATCCAGTTTGTGTTTTTCCTCATAAAAAGCTGCAGGCGCCACTTTTCGTCTCAGTTGCCACCTTTTGTTTTGGTTTCCTCCACATGGCGCTCTGCCAGTCTGCAGCCGTCAATCATCTGAGCAAAGAGCAGCGTCACTGCAGTGTGACAGCTGTCAATCATCACATGATCTGTGACTTATTGTTGGAGAAGAGTGAGTAAATTCACACACATACACAAACACTCAGCGAGTAACCGTTAAACACACACGAACTCATGCAAATGTTTACACACACATACTTTTATTAAGTCTGTGTTTCAGAGCTGGAAGTACCCCTGCTGGGAGAACACACACACACACACACACACACACACACACACACACACACACACACACAAAGAGTCTGCAAGCTGCGTCTGAGCAACTTTTCCCCTCATTTTTATTCCTTTCGCCTCGTCTCTACAATCAAAGCCTGGCCTGTTGTGTGCATGCATGGGGTTGCGTGTGTGTGTGTTAAAGAATGCCTGAGGAAATACACTCAAAACTTACAGTTACTGAAAAACAAAAACAATAACAACAACAACAAGGGCAGAGTAACCTCAGAGAACAAGGATTTTCAAGCTAACTTTGTTTATCGGTCATGAGAGAACTTAGTTATAGGAGTTCAGTTTTTCACAGTGATTTAAAAGATAAACACACACTATGAGCTTCTTCCAAAAATTCAGCCTCCAGGTTTTGAACACATCCAAACAGCCTCACAGCAGAACCCTGAGCTCCGTCCGCTGTTCGAGTTTGGTGTTTAAAAGCTGAACTCTGCAGCAGCCGTCAGTCAGCTTTGCCTGGAAGTTAATCAGGTATGAACACATGTCATGATCTGACTCTTTTTTTACCCAGCATGCATCTCTCTGGCAGAGTGAAGGCAGCCATTGAGACCCACTGAGTGAAATTTTTTGAGGTATCCGGAACTTTGTGCTGCCTGCAGGCTGCGTCCGTTACATTTCTGTGTTTTGGAAGTGGCAGCAGATTCATTTGAATACAGCAGAGCTACATTAACATGAACACTGACAACATTAACCTTCATATCTGTTATTCAGATCTATCGAGAGTGTAAAACATGTGAAAGAATAATTTCAGTTTTAACAGCAAGCTGCATGTGCGTCAGGTTGGGCAACAGACCGAGCTGCTGTGCTCACAGGTTATTTGCTCAGATGTGTTAGGCTCCGCCCATCCAATCAAAGTCACAAATATGGGACAGGGTCAGTTTGATGAATGACGTTGATCAGCAGCTGTAGAACCTCAATCACATCAAAATCACAAAAATATTCGCTGATAATTGTTTAGTAAGTGAATTTGATATTCATTTAGTGAAGATTCTTCTGTTTGCTGCTGCCTTTTATTTAGTCATTAATTCTGCACACTAACTTTTATTCTGGAATTTTATAACTCTTTTATTCTGTTTTGGCTGTTTTTTTTAAAAAAAATTTCCCTTGTTTTCGAATGACTTGTTTTAATATTGTGTGTCTAAATGTCATTTTTCTGGTGTTTCTTTTGCACTTTTACGCTTGATGTGAAGCACTTTGAGTTGCATTGTTGCTGAATGTGCCATTTCAATAAACCTGCCTCGCCTGGTAACTTCACAGCCACTTGAGCATCATATCAGCATATCACCGGATATCATTAAGATATCATCAGCTTAACAAGTTAAACAGCTCACTAGTAAAGAAGCATTTGACATAAAGTGCTCATCTCACTGACAAACACATTGCACTTCCTGTGGCTCTTTCACAATAAAAGCAGGTGTGTGTTTGATGCAAAACAGCAGCAGCAACAAATGTTGGGTTAGCATTAGCCATAACTTAACGCAGCTCTGTCTGTAAGAGAATGATTGACAAACAGTGATTGGTGATATCAAATCAACAGGAAACATTGTAGTCACTACTAACAAGGTAGTTATTAAAAGTCAGCTGGAATAAAACCTGAATTATTCGATGATTTCAGCCCGAAGATTGAAGTCAATGGCACAGATTCTGTTGGCACATAAAAGATCATGTAAAATTAAAACTTCATGAGCTGAATGTTCTGGTTTATCATAGCCAAACAAGAGGACTGACAGACAGACAGACAGACAGAGTCTGTAGTTGTCTAGAGACATAAAAGCAGCTGCTGCAGACAGAAAACTCTCACTATGTTTCTCAGTTTTGTCCCAGTTTTCAAGCAGCTGATGAAGAACTGCGACAAACAGAAAACACTAAGTCCTACAAACACACACACACACACACACAGATGTGTGCAGATGTTCCTAATTTATTCTAATTATCATTTCATCAGTCTGTTAAATCTTTCATAGAGACAGAGAGAAAGAGAGAATTTAAGTTCTACCTCGCTCGCCCAACGAGTCTGTTTCATCGGCTCATAAACCAAACACTGATCCTGTCCGTCCGTCGAGTTCTGCTGCTGTTTACTCGCAGCTGAGTGAACTTTAAATAGAAAACTGTGTCATTCCTCACTTCAGTGCGTCAGACACTCAGGGATATCAAAACATGGCCGCATGCAGTTTGTCTGTCTGCCTCAGAAATGTGAAGCTTCATGCAGTTCAATTTAATTGAAATAAATGTCACGCTGAAAAATAAACCTGGAACTGTCGTTGACTGAGGTTCACAGAACCAAACCGTCTGAGGAACGACCGTTTTTATCAAAGAATCCTGAATTCAGTATTTGAAAAAATAATCATCATCATATTTGACACGTACAGAACTTGACCATCAGTTATGTCAATATACATATTTAAACTGCAGGTGCACAACAGAAACTGATCTGACTGAGCAGAAATAAAAAGCACGAGTTCTATACTCGTCATTACATCTTATTTTGAAAGTCAAGCTGCTCACACGTTTCAAACCTGATCCATCATCGCAGCAGCAGCTGTCAGAGTGACAGCAGTGACTGTCTGTGTTGATGTCTCAGTCATCATCCATTTCTGTAGTTTGTAGACAGCTTCACAGTTTGTAGGTCAGAGACAAAGTGTCCTCGGCAACAGGCAACAAACAGCCTGAACACACATTCATCAACACTACAGCTGCTTTTTCCAAACTCTCACCTCTCTGATAACAGGGTCATATTTAATTTTGCATAAATTTGCTTTGTGACATCAGAATTAGACAATATCTTGGATATCATAATCATTTTCATTCCACTCTAAACATTTGCACAGGTGTTTTCCTCCTGCTTTGCTTTGGAGGAACCAGGATAACTTCTCAGAACGGAGCAGGTGTGTCTGTTCGTCCTTCATCTTTGCTAAATGTTGCTAAAGAAGGGTCGGCTTACAAGATGAGTGTGTCAGCTACAGAAGCCAGCGAGCTGATGGTAGTTTCCTCCTCTGTTTCCCTGCAGCCTGCCGTGGCTTCGGTTAGCTCTGGGGCTAAATTACTGTTGAGCATTAAAAACATAACTGGTTGAGCTTCTGGCCAAAGGCAAGTAAAGGAAACACATTCAACAGTGTAAAAGTCTTTGGCACCAGACTGGCAACATACAAACCTGAGTCAGTCACAACATCATCCCAAGCGTCTTTTCATTTCCTCTGAATTGTGTCGTTTACTTCCTCCTGGCATTTAGTTGTATTGATTGTTTTGTAATTTCTCTCAATAAGGAGGTAATAAAGAGGAGAAGAACGTTTACCAGCATTAGCTGCCATTTCTGAGGCATGTTAGCTCTGTTGCTAACAAAAAATTCATCCATTAAAAATAGGGATGCATGATATTATCGGCACATTAGCGGCATCGGCCAGCATGCTGATATCTGCCATAATAATAACAACCGATAATTGCCCGAGTTGAGGCCATGTGTCACATGTTCCCTGTGGACAGACTTTGTGTTCACTGACTTCGTCTCTTGTGAAACAGGCCAACTTTGCTCTGGTTGTGGGTTTTGCTCTGACTGTCTCAGGGAGAGCGTCATCCAGTTTGAAGTCGAATGTATCTTACTTGTTTCATTTAACAGAAACTGTCATAAATAAATATGACATGTTCGACAAAACATAAGTTCAGTATTTTTCTTCTTTTGCACAAGGAATGAATATTACATCATTTTAAGCTTTGTATTTTATGCCTGCACTTGCCGGCGGCCCAACACAGTGAGAGTCTGCATAATAATACTGTATGTAAATTCCACTTCAGGAGAGACTTGATGATCTCTGCAGTTACTTGTAGAGAAAATATATACATATACATCAGTATTGGTATGGATTATCGGCCAAATGAGTTGTAAAATATCAACATATTGAATATTGACAAAAAATCCAATATGTTGCACCCTGTATTAGCTCCTCCGTATCTGTCTACAAACCTTTTCCTAAATACAACCGAAACACAAGTGGATGGTGCAACTTCAGATTCTTCGGCTCAAAGTTTAGCACTGATGAGACAACATGCTGTTTATCATCGGCACATATTCGCTTTTCCCCAAAACAAAACAAAACAAAATGGTATTCATTTACTTTGCTGTCCTGAGAGACGTTTTGTTACGAAATCTCACATTTTTCAAATGGATTAAAAGCTGAACATTAAGTTCTGGGGCTCTAATTGGTTTGAAGTAATTTAGAAGAAAAGACACGGTTGACTCATCACAGGCAGGAGGAGGCAAAGTGTGACAGAGTTTAACTGGCAGCTCCAGCTTCATGAAACACCGTTATTATGTTACCGTAGAAACAGAACTGCCAAGCTGTGACACGCTTCAACCCCAGTCAGCATCCAATCACGTGCCGAACTCTGCTTTCAGGCTGAATGCGATTGGCTGACAGCTCATTATCCAGCTGACTGCGGCTCAGACAGCAGAACTGATTGGCGGGTCGAGGGGAAATGAGAACCTGATTGGTTTAACTTAAGGGGGATATGCAAATGAGGCGGTTTGGTTTAAGTTGGAATATGCAAATAAGACATTAAAACTCAACTGACATTTAAATTAAAATGAAATAAATGGTTCAGTTTTACTGCAGAAAGAAGCTTCAAGGGGTTTTCTGTAATACACACATGCGCACGCGCACACACACATACACAGATAAGATTCATGATACTCTGATGTGTTTACCTTTAATCAGACGACTCTTTTATTTCGTCAGAGATGAAAAATAACTGCATGAATTCAGTGACGTGTCCCTCCGGTGAAACTGTGCACACTGAGTCCAGATGTGAAATGCACTAAAGAGCCCCTCTCCTAATATTAATTTTAGAAGTAAAGGTGACTTAACGAGCCATGTGGAGCAGTTACAGAATGTCTTTTTAACATCTCTGGAGGAACTGTAGCTCCCAGTGAAGTAATACAACCTTAAAATGTAATAAAATTTATATTTAACTTAATCAAAAATGTAATAAAACCCAATTATGTGATAAAATGTTCTAAATGATATTGTAATAACATTTTACATATTTTTTTGGATCCTCCAATAAACTGTGAGTTTTACATTATGAACTTTGAGCACACTTTCAATCAGGTTCAGTGCAAATTTTATTAAACTTTCAGGAACTTATAACCGTTTATCAAGACTGACTAAATAACCCTGAGGATGTCATAGTGATGTCATCAGTGTTGCACCGGCCATGACTTAGTGACCTGCAGGCCAGGTGTGGCTGTAACGCCTGAGCACCTTAGACAGGAGTAGTGATTGTAAACTGCATCCTTCTGCAGTGTTTGACAAGCCAGCAACTGTCTTTGCACTAATTGGCTGCATTAAGCAACATAAGAGGACGATGCTGCCTGCATTCAGTGACTGGTCTACGCTTTCGTGTGTGTTTCCTCTGTCCTCCTGCTGATCTAAACGAATCACAGCTGAGTCATGATGAACGTGCTGCTGTCACTGCTGCTGGATGGAGGCTGTAATTGCTTCTGTATCAGAACAACAGACTCACAGGATCCATGAGTGAGTGTGTGTGTGTGTTTGTGTGTGTGTATGTCAGCAGTTAGCAGGCAGGCAGACTAATTTCGCTGATAATGAATCTGTGTGGACAGATTTTAGATTGGATCTCTGCTCGCTTAAGATGAAGACTCAAGTCTTTGTCTTTTCACCGCCTGCGTTACAAACAACAGCGAGGGGGGCGGCAAACACAACTCGACTCCCAAAAATACAGATTATTTGTTTTGCCAAATATGTTTTCAGATGAAAATAGCAGGTTTTGTTCAGTGGCAAAACTCCAGGAAGTGTGATTCACGACGGTATCAGAGGATTCTTCACCTCACAATTTGTGTCCAATGCCAAACATCTGTGTCGCTGCAAAACATTCTGTTCCCTTCATGAAGTGACGCAAACAATAAGCGTGAGGAGTCCAAATTTCAGGCAGAAGACAGAAGTTTGTCTTTTGTGACACAGCTGCAATTAATGTTTAATTTTTTAATGACAATAGTCGTACTAAAGAAAGAAATCCTTAAAGTTGGAGTCAGTAGGACTTTGCTAAAAAATAAAATATAGACATATACAACATTTACGCTGCTCAGTCATCACCTCTGGGCCTCTGTAGTGATCAGTGTGTATGGATATGCACCCCCCTCAGCCTGTATTTTGATGTTTTGGTTTCTTCAAGATGTTTGTTTGTGAGGCGGGGTGCGTTTCCTCCAGCCAATGACAGCGTGCAGGTGAGGTTGAGAGCACAGCGGAGCACAGCGACACTGTCCAGACCGGAGAAAGTTACAAAT
>JAQFJB010000015.1:19356580-19371050 GCA_029874875.1 Naso minor
GCCCCCCCCCCCCCCCCTCCAAGACCAATTTAAACTTTTGTCCAATCAAATCTCTACATTCAAATTGATCTCATGTCATGCTTCATGGCTCAGCCCCCTCTCTGCTCTCTCACCTGTACAATGACATCACCTGCTGACTCCTGGTGGATGGCTGAGATTGATTCAGCCTGAGCTAGGCCGTTGTGTTCTCTTCAGGGATTGGCTGCTGCACTGATGAGGTCATCTGTCTCCAGCTGTACTTCCTTTATTTATGAGAACAGGCTGTCAGACCTGCTGCGTCAGCAACTGCATCTCACTCAAACCAGAGAGTTACTCCATCACCAAAAGTCATTCAGGCAGTTTTCAGAGCTTTGCTGGATGCTAACAGGTAGCGTCATAGAAAGTACAGGGTGCTAACAAGCTAGCACATGAGTGAAGTCAGAAGCTTTTAATAGGATGAATATGGGCGCAGTTACTTCTCAGAGTTTGTAACTGAGCACTTACTCTGGTAGAAAGAGTAAAAGTCCAAAGTAATTCCTAGTTTTAGTTAGTCGATTTACATTTGCTCATGTATGAGCAGGTGTTAGTCGGTAGTTTTTTGGTTATATTTGACTCATCCTGAGTCGGACAAAACATCTCAATCCAGGAAGGGGGCGGGGCTCTGCAGACAAAGTCACCACCACACGTCTAGAGGCCCAGAAGTGATGATTGAGCAGCATTACTTTTGTGTCTATATTTGATTTTCAAGGAAAATCCTTCTGACTCCACCTTGAAGGATTTGTCTGAATATTTGCTGCTTGTTGTATGGATGTGAGTTGAAATGATGGTGGAGTTTGCTTTGTATTCAGGGTTGAATCAGTTTAGGTTTGTGTGCATTTGTGTGCCTGTTATGTTGCTCACTGGGCTTAGTTATCATCAAAGAATGTTCTAATTCAGTGAAGATCTTTTCATAGTTATTGAACGCTCTTTTTCATCCTGTGTCCTGTGTTTCTGATGTGAACAGCTGTGGAGTTTTGATGCTTCATGACACAAACGCTGGTGCAGAGAAATAAATAAACCTTGAAGCTTCAGTTTGAGACTCTCAGGGCTGTTACAGGGTTTTTGAATGAATTAGCATCTTAGCACTGAAATTGATTTTTGTAAGATCTGCTGACGATGGGGAGTACAAATGCATTATGGGGGGCATTCAGTGACATTTCACTATGACACCACAGACTGGAACTGGTAGAGCTTCTGGACCAGTGAGAGAAGTTGGCTAAGTGGCTGAGTACAGTTACAGGAAATGAAACATCCTGGAAACCAGTTGGAAGAACTGGGAAAGGCCTGGTGACAACGTGTTAGATAAGCTGTGAGGACTCAAACCGCTTCACGGGTTCTGGATTCTATGATGAAAGACAATTAGGAGCCTTCAGTGGCGACTGTGTCATGTTGGTGGAGGAACTGGAGGGATCTTTGATGCGGATGCTTCAGATGAACGCTGCACTCAGAGAATCCTTGCTCTTGGTGGAGCCAGCAGGAAGCCGTGTACTGGAGAGCTGGCATCCCTGCTTGAAGCAAAGGCCGACGTGGTTGGACCCCTCGCCAAAGAGGAGAGTTAGGCTGTGGTCTGAGTGGGGGTGTGCTGTGGGCACGGCCCTCCCAGACAGGGACCCCTGTTGGGCCTGGAAAAGGAGAGCCCCAGTGGGCCCGGCCCTTCCCGAGGTGTAGGACCCTCGTCCCTGGCCTGCGTGGCAGGAGGAGGGGAGCCCTGGTTGGGCGTCACTCTCCTGGTCAGGTCCCTGAGATTTGGAGGAGGTTCTGCCCCCAGCCGTCAGCAGGAGCTGGGACCTGGTCGGATGACTGGGTCAGTGATCATGAATCCCTCCTGAAACTGTGTTAATAATTTCAATTAGAAAAACTGAGGTTTGGAACCAGTAACCAGGAACCGGTCGCACTTCAGAATCAGTTCAGAGGAACCGGAAGATGTTTTGAGCAAGTCTGAGTAATGTGTATGTTTCTTTGTGTTTCAGATGAGGGGCCGTACACCAAACACTCCGCTGGGTCACGACCTCCAGATGGAGCGCTGGCCATCAGGAGGCAGAGTATACCAGGTAACACACACACACACACACACACCTCTTCATTACACTGGTTTGTGTTGTTCTTTGTGATCTCGTCTGTCCGTTCCTCTCTGTTTCCTTTCGGTTCCGCTGCGTGTGGTTTGTACCAGCAGAGCTAATCAGCACCGCCATGAAGATAGGAGCTCTGAAAATAGATCACACACCAACATTAGCTGATGTTTTCTCTCCGTGTGACCTGCAGGAAGATGCTTGCAGTCGCAGTTTATCTCCTCCCACCTGGAGCTGCTGGCCTACTTGCAGCTTGTATCAGAGTGGAACAATCAGACTTTTCCAGTTTTTAAAGAACAAGTAAACTTTATTTCAGCAACCTGGAACAGTCGTCAGAACATTGTCAGTGATCGTCGAGAGCTGTTGTACTGATGGGAAACCTTCCAGCTTCCTGTTTCTCCAGTTGATTTTTGAACCAGTCGGACGATCTGTTGCTGCTTCAGAAGCGTTCAGAGTAAATGATCGATTGCTGGAAGCAGTTGGAGTTTTGAAATGATAAGGCAGAGATGTGAACTCGAGTCACATGACTTGGACAAATTTGATGACTTTAAATTCGACTTGACAAATTCATAAAAGACTTCCGACTCGACTCGGACTGTAACACCAGTGACTTGTGACTTCACTTGGACTTGAGCCTTTTGACTTAAAAATTTCAGATTTAATCGTATGTATCTAAAAAACGTGTCACAAATCAAAATATTTCCCTTCGTTCCCAGCAGGTCGACACTTTTTCCCCCAGAATTCACTTTGTTTGAAGCATCTGACAACAACCAGTCAGGTTTAAGAGCAAATCATGAAGAAGTGGGTTGCATTGTCTTCTTGTCATATCATTATTTTCAGAAGTAAATAGAAATTCTAAAAGCATTCATGATTTATGTGAATTTAATGGATTAGAGAACTTCTAATGACTTGTCTAAGACTTGAAATTTAAAGTTTAGGACTCTGGACTTGAGACTTAAGGCTTATATTTATGCTTCTGCGTTTGAATCTACGCCCTACCTACACCGTTGCTTGACGTGCACCTTTCCAGAAATGTGAGTACGTGGCAGTGATGCAGACAGTAACGACTGTGACTTGTCCACTCGGTAGACTCTCGTTTCCACAGTTCACCCTCCCTCTGCCGGTGCAGTGGTCGTACAAACTGTCTCCTCTGGCTTCTTTTCTCTCTTTTACGTTGCAAGTCATGATGTGAAAGTATCTTGTATTTTGTGTTTATCAGCTCCAACTCCAACAAGATCTGCACAGCTGCTCTCGTCATTGTTTATGGTAACAAAGAGCACATCCTGGATAGGGGTGGGACGATTTGTCACCATTATTGTGGCCAAAATAATTGCCATACACGATGTTATTGCGATGATTTTGGAAAATTGCATTTATTTTTTTGAAATTCGAAATGTGAGAAATTCTGAATATATACAGATATATTAGAAAAACATTAGGTAATTGAAAAAAGAGAATGGCAATAAAACATACTGTAATCGCTTTACCATACAACCTTTATTGAATCATGTTCATAGGAGACACATCTTGATTTAAAATAAATATCTAAATAAATAAATAAGGTAATAAGAAATTATAAGCTATGCCTGCATAAATAAAGGATAAATTAAAAAAAAAAACAGAGAAAATCTGCTCTGTTCTATTAAAGGTGCAGTGTGTAGAAATCAGCTTCATCTAACAGTTAGGTTCTAGAATGAAATTCCGATTCCGTTTAACTTCGTCGCATTTTCACTTCTTCGACGACGGCGGTACACGCCCCCCAGTTTTACCAGGTACTAACGGATACGTGTGGTCCTCCATTTAGGGTAACTTCGGTTAAAAAACGGTTATCAGACGGTTAACAATCTTCAAACAACTCTAATCAAACTTCCAGTAGACTTCTCACAAACTCCCAACAAATGACTCCTCGTATTCCCTCTTCTTCACCGTTATTTCAGGGGGGTGGTTCTTCTTCGTTGGTTGTATTCAAGCTGCCGGTATGAAAACGCGTAGGGCCTTCTCGAGCCGGTTTGTCCGTTCTGGGCTACTGTAGCAAGATGGCGCACTCCGTTGAAGGGACGACCCGCTCCCATGTAAATATAAAAGGCTCAATGTAAGGCTTAAATAAATGCTACGATTTATTATTAAAAGTGTTTATACACTATTTATAACATTTTAATGATATTTATATTCCATGTTTATCAAAAGATCATCCTAATTTCTACACACTTAACCTTTAAGTGTTTAGTACAGAAGTATGCGAGTTGGAACGCAGCTGTTGTCTCTTGTGATTCTCGTCACCTATCAAACTTTTTATAATGAACATCGGCAAGTAAAATTTGTGGCTGACTAATCAGAGCCCTTTAAGTCCCACCTGTCCACCTTCTCTGACACTGCTGATGCTGGAGACAGGCCAGTGGCTTAGTTGCAGACTTTTTGTTTGTGGTGCCTCACAGCGTCTCTCTGTTCTGTTGCAGATGAGATCCAGAGATTCATGGAGGAGGTGAAATCTCTGGGATACCAAGACAAGCCGCCGTATGAGAAGCTGCGCTCCATCCTGCAGGCTGGACTGCAGGCTATCCAGGCCAAGGACGACGGCAAGCTGGAGTTCACTCCAGTCAGTGATGCTGCACCAGTTCCTGCCCGGGTCAGCACAGACAACGCACACACACACACACGCACACACACACACACAGACAGGACCTAAGCCCGTAAAGCCTGCCTCACACTACAGGATTTAAAAAATCTTAACAGATTCTGAAATCGGTTGATCACACATACGGAGGATCTTCACAGATGATTTTCTCATAAATTTTAAATGCGCTCACACTACAAGATTTGAAAATAATGACCAGCACAAACTACAGGATTTACTTAAGCTTGCTGGACAAGACAGAGCATCGTACCGTCTAACGTGATCCTACGTTATCTCAAGAGAAAGAGAATGTAAACAAAATGGAGACGAGCGAGGTTCTGCTGGCTGTTGAGATTCTTGTTAGCAAGAAAAGATGAAAGCAGACGACAAAACGAGTGGTTGGAGAGACGCGTCAACACAGCTTGTCGACTCTTCAACCAGAACTGTAGGTGAGATTTTACGCTGGCATGCTATCTAACGTTAGCCTCTGTAGCCAGGATGTTTGCCTTTTGGTTCCTCATAGACGGCTTCTTCTGATTGGCTGTTGTCATCATCATTGAAAATGAGTGGCATAATCATCCTGATAAACATAAAACATGTTTGAAAATTATCGGGGCAGATTCGACGAGTCTGTGAGCCGATCATGGGGGTTAAGATCGATCTGTAACCTGCTCACGCTACAAGATAATCTGGGCTGAACATCGGGGCCGACCGAGGTCCCGGACCAGATTTCTCCACCGATTGTTGAATCGGCGTCAAAGCAGACGAAGAATCCTGTAGTGTGAGACAGACTTAATAAGAATCCTGGGAGGATGCCGAGAGAAATTCTCTCCTCCTCCTCACCTTCAGGATACTGTGGGATTATTGTGCAGCTGATTCATGTTCTGATCATGACCAAGGTGCTATGAAGAAGCTCAGAGACTGTGTCAAAAAACAAACAAACCAACAAAAAAAACTGCGCCTAATACAAATTCTCTTCAAAGTGATCCCTTTGTGCAGGAACGCACCACGCGCAGCAACCCTCCATGTCTGGAACACTCCTTCATGTCGCGTTCTGTAACCGGGTCAGACCAGTCCGAGTTTAAGATGAAGAAGAAGTCTTCACAGGTTTACCGGACAGAAAGGTTTTCTGACTCCGTTAAATTTAAACCTTAACGACGCTTCATGCCAGGCCACTGCCGGGCCTGGAGTGACCTGGCAAAACTTTCCTAAAATTGTGTTCCTGTGTTTCCTGTGTGCCATGGCGTGGCATCCGTCAAAAACTGACTTGGCACATATTCTGAGCTGCTTCTGGGACACTTTGGAGGCGGGCCGAGGCACGGTCGGCGGGATCACAAGCATTGATTAGAACGGCTGGGACACGAGCTAACCGTTCGCAGTGTAATTTAACTGTTCCCAGTGTACTTTTGTAAATTTATTTCTATATTTTCTCTCTGTTTATCATCTTATATTTTAATGACCTCTTCTCCGTTCTCTCTCCTTCTCCTTCTCTCTTGCCTTCTTGCTGTATGTGCACATGTCAGATGTCATCGGGGACGTGGTGTTGCCAGCTGAAGGGTTACAGGGCCCTGGCACTGGTTATTGTATGTAATTATCCCGCCAATCTGTTCACCTCAGCGGGCGCTGCCAAGTGATCATGAGGTAGCAATTTTAAAATGGAGCAGAAGTGGTGAGAGGGGCAGCGGTTCAGTGATGGCTCAGGCTGAGAGTGAAGTGTCATAAAAAAAGTGACAGAAGAGGACAGACAGAGGAGCTGATTGCACGACTGTCTCAGAGACGTTTCCTTTCTCGTTCATCAGCAGACGTCACAGCTGACTTGAAACGACAGAGAGAGAATATGACTTTGCTTTATTAGCAATGATTCTGAAAAACCGTCGTCGTCGATCTCACTGTTCACGTGCACTTTACAAGCACAACAAGAAAATCCAGAATGTTTGTGTTTGGTGCTCCGAGTTCAAAACAGCAGAACTCATAATTGAACGTTTGAAGGGATTAATGTCTGTGAGGTAGCTTGCGAGATGGCAGAGCGATAACTGCGTTTGCTCAGATTTCACACTGAAGGCTGGAGGCTCTGACATGTCGGGCGCTCACTGCCAAGTTAAAGTCTCACCTCAGTGAAGCTGCGAGGTTTGACAAACTCTGTTAAAATTTTCACTTCATATAAAGACATTTAAGGCTTTGAAAGGATGTGTTGAACTTTAATTTGGGCAGCATTTTGGCATTTTTGTCTCATTTTGATGGATCACGCGCCAACTGTTTTAAGTTGATCGGGACATTTTCTGCACAGAGAAAAAGGCTTTTATGAGTTCTGAACAATACGTGCAACAAATAACATGAAAATTAAAAGAACCTCTGCATATGTCAGTGTTCACTCACCAGCCATTTATCATCAACAAGCTGATTTTCCTTCTTAATATTTTTTTCATAACAGAAGACCACCAAGAGGAAAGCAGCAGCAGCAGCTAAAGAAGACGACAGTAAGACTGATGAAAATCCTGTCAAGAAAACCAGAGTCACAAAGAAACGAGGTTGGTGATTTTTTGGCCTCAAACAGATTTTCTCTGAGGTTCTCGTCGTTCATTCACAAATTATCCACAGCTTTTTGCAGTAGTGTTTGCAAAGACAAAAATGTGAAGCGCTTGTTACCAGTTGTTTTGAAAAAAATTGTTTTCATCATTGTTCACTTTTAAAAGCCGAGTTAGTCAAACTGAAAGTTTAAGGTGAGGTAAGAACATAAAAATATTAAAGTACAAGAAATAGAACAATGGGGCCGCAGGCTGATTCCCCATGTTCCACTCTGACAGGAAACTGTTTCATTTCTTCTTCTCCCCCAACATTTCACGTCTGCGTCTCAAATGCATAGAGTGGTTAAGTCACGCCCCTTCTTGTGGACCCCATGGGAAAAAATATGAACATTCGTCATGGAAAGAGACAAATTCATTTTTAATTTCCGTCAAATTGTACCGCCAGTCTCAAATATGATGTTTGTCGATTTAAAAGATCATGTTGGAGATCAAGAAACTTGCAGTTTATCAAACAACTAATGAAGTAGAAGAAAATACGTCTTTAGAAGGACGACACACTGTGACGTCTTAGCAACGATCGCGCACAGAAGCGACTGTTTGTTTAGCTGCATCTCTTAACGTGCCCATGCGTATAATGATGTTTACCTCTTTTAATCTATTTTCCTTCATTCTGGAGGAACAAAACGAACTGTGCTTAAGTTAACGCCACGTTGGCGTTGGTAACGTACATTGTGCGAGACGAGAGACGTAGTTCACTGAGCGGTCTCACAAAAACTACGTGGTACTCGAATATCTTCACGATAAACTGCCACTCCACTGTTTTGTAAAATTATCTTTTAAAATGAAAAACATCACATTTGAGAATGAGGCCACAGTTTTAATGGGATCGAACAATAACTTGTCTCTGTCCACTGACTACTGAACAAAATTTTATCAAATTAACAAGGCACTCTGTACTGTGATTTAAAGAAAAAAATGACCAAAAGTAAAAGAGTGTTGACAAACCATGAGGTCCAGCCTGCCATTAGTACTGCTGTTACTGTGGACTGTCAAAACAAAAGTGTGTGACAGAAATGGGGACACAGCACACAGCCAAAAAATCTTGGGAAAGAAATAAAAGAATGAAACGAGTTTAAAATAAATAAGATTCTGTAGTGAAGAAAACAAAAAAATACAAGATGGTTCAGCGAGCTGGATGCAGTTCTGGTCACTGAGCAGCTCGTGACAGCTCCAACGGAGGACTGATGTCAGCATCTGTATCCGATCCATTTTCTGCTCTGACCAAACGGTTCATAAAAATGGCCTGGCTGCTCATACTGCTGTTTGTTTATGTATCTGAAACATCTCACACCAGAAATGCAGTGCAGAGCCCATAATGCCTCGCTTTCAGTGATTTGATTCTGTGATCATCTTTTAGAATACCATCTTTCCTCTTCTGTGGATGTCTGTCCAAAATAATACTTTCTTTCTTTTTTAAAAAATCCTTCTGTCAGTTGACTCTGCAGCAGACGAGGGCTTTTCTCACTTCAGCTCGGCTCGACTTTTAATAAAAAAATAAGTCCCGGGTGAACGCGCTAATTCTGACTAATTCCCAATGCTGTATTTTCCCCTTCTTCTTCTTCTGGTGCATCATGTCGTCCAGGCGCGGCGCCAAGATTTACATTTCTGATGGACCCGGGCACAAGAGCGCACAGGTTGTTTTGTGACACAACAGTTAACTGACGTCAGCGCTCATGACTCATATTCCACTCTGCAGCCGTTTACGATATTCTGTTTTTGTCAGTCTTACATTTTTTACCATATCGCTTCAACTCTGACCAAACGATTGGAGCACCTCCACTTTCATTCAAGCTGTGAGCGAAACAACCGTACTGTGGAGCGTTTCCACTCAGATCCAACTTTTGCGACACCCAGATTAATTTCTGATACATCTGCATCTGTCAGTTATCATAGTTCATACTGAAGCTGACGGACATTT
Source organism: Naso minor (assembly GCA_029874875.1). Lineage (NCBI taxonomy): Eukaryota > Metazoa > Chordata > Actinopteri > Acanthuriformes > Acanthuridae > Naso > Naso minor. Next base: position 19,365,785 of record JAQFJB010000015.1, read on the forward strand.
GTCCCACACATCACAACAATGGGTACGTTTACATGCATACCAATAATCCGATCATTGTTGGATTTCTTGAGTTAATCGGATCGTTGAAGTGGTCATGTAAACAGCATAATCCGATTTCCTTTATCAGATAAAGGCCGTTATCCGATAATGAGGAATCAGAGTAACATATGTGGATTATTGCTCAATAATCCGTTTTATTTGGTGCATGTATGCAGAGATATCTGATTTCTTTCTGTTTTTGAAATCTGCACATGTGCAAATACTTCTTTCTTTCTTCAAACCTGCATCCAACAAGATCAGGCTGTTGGTAGTGGCTAACGTTAGGAGACCAATGCTAACGTTAAGTCCCAGAGCCGACGCTTCCTCGATGAACGCTCCTCGTCTTCTTCTGGAGAGAGCTCGAAGGAGGACAGAATTAACCCTCATAAAGTTCTCCCAACCACAACAACTCCATCATTAAAACAGACCTAACCCACGACCGAAAGTCTGTCAGTTCGGCCATGTTTGAGAATCAACAGGATGTTCTGAAAATAACCGGAAGTTGCTTCTTCTTTTTCTGAGTTTAATGGTGCTGCACGTCCACAAAGTAGCGCCACCCACTGGACTGTAACGCAAACTGCATGTACCTGGGAGAGAAATCCAATGGAGAAATTCGATTAATTGACTGTCGTGTAAACGAGGTGTTTTCTGATTATCGCATTACTGAAGCGCATGTAAACACAGATATCCGATTATTGCCATTATCTGATTATTCCCAGTTCGGATTATTGTTAGCATGTAACTGCACCCAGTGTTTCCACACAATGCAGCGCACTCTTTTATCCAAAAATGATGCCTCACGTAAAATTCATAGACATGCTAGCTTGTCAGCGGGCAGTGGGAATGGGGTCTTCAGATGATTCTTAGCAGGTTGAAAAGTGGCGCTCTGCTCTGGTCTTGTGCAAATTTCTGTAAGTTTGCATAGAATTAATTCAGAAAGGAGTATTGCAGAAAATGTGAGACAGAATGTTTCTGTAACTCTGTTTTACGCCTCACAGCCACATGATGATGTGGCTCAGCTTAGTTCTACTTGCTCTTTTTTTCTATTATTACTCTTTTGCATTATTGATAGCAAACGGCAACACGTACTTCACCTACAACATCAGCTGGATTTTTGTGTCCCTCAGCCCAGATTAATGAGCTGATCCTGTTTTACAGGTAACGTAGCTTCTTTTGTGTAAGGAATGGGTGGTTAGGCTCGAGAGTGCAACCAGCAAAGAGGACAGGGTACAACTTCATCCTCCCGAGACCAAAGTAACGTCAACATAATGCCATCTGAAGTGGAAAATGAGTAGAGAAAAATAAAAGCAAGGAGAGTTGAGTTTATTTGTAGCATGTTGTGGACAGAAGGGCTTCAGCAGCCTCACAGTCCACTGATGTCCACACTGTGACAAAGGTTTAGAGTTTAATATCCACCTTGTCATTCACAGTCATTCAGATATTTGAGGAGCACGACAATGTTTTCCATGTTCACTAAAGTGAAAATAGAAATCTCAGGCCAACTGCAGCTTAAAAAACTGGATTTTTTTTGCAGAAAAACTGGTGCAGCTGTCACAAAAAAAAGCATGAAAGCAGGAGTGTGAATTTCTTGTTCTGTGGTGGTTGGAGGCAGCAGGTACCAAGCTGCATAATCAGGTCAAAGACAAACTGTAGCAATAACAGTGTGACATAGTTGTATATTGGTAAGGTATTGTGTCAGGTGTGAATAATAAGTGTTAATGCCTTTCTTTGAACATGATGATTTTTGTTTTTAATTTTTTCGGCAGAAGTGAATGGAGTGAAGAAAAGTCCTAAAAAGACAGCAAGCACTGGAAAACAGGGTTCAGGGTCACCAGGACCCGCCAAGAAGACCAGAGGCAGACCCAAGAAAAGCAGCTCTTAAGCATCCCTCCATGTGGAACACCCTCCTCATCCTCCTCATCCTCCTCATCCTCCTCTTTTTTCTCTCTGCTTTGTAAGACACAAAAACAAAAAGCACTGTCCTAAGTATTTTCTAACCGATGCTGTTTCTGTTTGATTGTATTTGTTTTATTGTAATAAAGAGGAAATTAAATTGAATGTAAAAGCAGTTATTACTCATTATAAAATAACTGAGGACACAAATGCGACAGCACGCTCTAACGGCCGGTGGATTGGGAACTTCAGGCATCCTTGTTTTGTAGGACCAATTTCTTGAGCTACTTTTCGGAGTTTTCAGCTGAGTGTGTATTACATTTAAAGTAAGGACTGATGCAAAATACCACAACATCATGGTCAAAGGAGTTAGTGTGTGGAATGAAAAAAAAAAAGTACCACACTAAATAAGTTCAAGCGACTGTTTAAAAACAACAGACTGCATAGAAACGAGAAGGAGTAGTCTCACAATACCAGACAATCGGAGATCTCCGTCTACCGATCGTTTTGGGGATCGTCAAAATGCAACGGCGGCTAGCGAAGCAACGCCCCTTACATTATTGAAAAGGAGACGCCTTCCCGGAAATAGTGCGCTCCGCCTTTTCTCCTCTTTTGGGAAACAGACTAGAGATGTAGCGAATCACTTTGTAACGGAGAGAACTTTTTAAGACATTGAAAATGGAGGCCCAGAGCAATGTTAGATTATTTGATTCTGTTTTATCGCATGTGTGCTCAGTCCACTAAATTGGAGCAATTAAGGATTTACAGCGACTCTGTTTAAAACTTTTAACCCAGGACAAGAAAGACGTGTTGGCGTGTTTACCCACTGGTTACGGGAAAGGTCGTCCATAACTTCACAAAAGCATGTGACAGCTCCCACATACTGCGTTGGATAGTCCATCTCCTGGTGTAACTCGTCCTGTAATGTCCTCCAAAGCCAGTGTATGGTCCGGCCGGATGGATGAATCATGTCTAACAAAAGATTGTTTTAAACTGACATGTTTCACTGCAAACACGACAAACATCAACAAACTTTGAGGGAGTTTTCTTTGGTGACCACAACTGAGCCATCCCATAGTGACGGTGTTTACAAGCACAAGACTTCAGCAAGTCACTGCCCCCGATATGAAGGACCGCCCTAAAGACTTAGGATTGGTTCTGCAATGCAAGGTCTTTTTTTTTTTTTTTTAAACTCTAATTGTCTCCACTGAGTTCCCCAACGAAAGCTGGGGCCACGTCATCAGTCTCAAGTCAAGTGAAGCGTCTAGAGACTGACGTTTGTATAAAGATGATTTAAAATAAGGGGTAGGTCTTGATAAGTGTCAAACTTCTACCTACTTCTTTTCGCACATAAAATATTTTTGTTAGCATGAGTTTGCTGTATGATCGATACCAATCTCTTGATGATCCATATTTTGTTCTTTATCTTAATTTTCACATGTTCGAAATAAAAAAATTTAAAAATGAAAAGGGGGAACATAGCACAAAAGATTTAAAAGGTTAATTACAACACAGGCGTAAGATACCGGCATAGAGAGGACTAAGAAATTTGGGGTGCGGCAGAGTGAGCACGCGTGCAGGGTGTCTTGTTACACTTTTCACATGGAGCTGGTCTGGACCACACACAAGCAAAAGCCATGGTGGTAACTGGTGTGCAAAATGTATTATTTTGTTGTTTTATGTAAGCTGCACTCCAACAAATTCCAATCAAATTGTTCGTCATGGCAATAAAGCATTGAATTGAATTGAAAACTGTTCTACAAAGATGGAGTAACAGAAATAAAGGGATGAATTTGAAGATTATGTTCTGTATGTTGCAAATGGCAAATACTCCATATGGAAGAAGCAGCCCAATAGGGCAGGGGTGGGTCTTACAGAGGGCCACACTGACTGAGAAAGGCAAGTGGAGGGCCACACATTCTACAACTGAAAGATCAAATACACAGAACTGAACTGAGTTTAAAGTAGCCTACATGAAGTTGGTTGATGTTACAGGCTGCTTTACAACAGGCTGTTTTTCAGCCCAGAAGGCATGAGGCCTTTTAAAAAAATTAAACAATCTGTTAGAAAATGCTGCTCCGCTGCACGTGTCACTGATGAGACGTTGCTTGCCACAACACTTGCATTGTGTTATAATGTTATAATTATGAACTCAAGGCAGATTTTCACAATGATCAAAATTCTATTTTTACCATTAGGTAACACAGCTGCATCAGTGCATGAAGAACATATTAATATTCACAGACACTTGTGAACAAATGTTCACATTCAAAAATTACTTTTTTTTTCACTTATCTTCATTATTCCTTGTCTGTGTGACACTGTTTGACCTCTGTAGTTAACTGTCAAACTTTAACACCACTGCAGCACAGATCTGCGTCACTGAATGAAGAAAATATCATTTACTGTTTATGAACAAGCACATTCTCATGTACATGAACACATTCATGCATTTTCTGTTCTGCTTTACTTATGTAACTTGTGTCCCATGAGACTTGATCATAACTGACATATTTATGAACGACACTGTCATGAAAAACTCTAATCAACCATATTACCCTTGAACCGACATGTCACGAAATATTTAGATTAAAAGGTTAAAAATGCGACTTTCAAAGGAAGTTTTTCTCATTTTTGAAACTATCGGAACTGTTTCTGTCATCACAACATCTCGTTTATGACAGTGTTGGTCTGTACAGGTGCTGTGTGGGTATTTGTGATGCTGTGTTCAACAGAATTCGGAAGTTGGAAAATGATTGTTTAATTGTTTAAAGTAAATGATATAGTAATGCAATGTCCAGCCTGTGAGGACGTTGTGGGCTGCAATGAGATGGTCCGCAGGCCGTATCTGGCCCCTGGGCCGTATTTTGCCCATGTGTGCCTACAGGGGGAAGCGAATGAGTATTATTAATTTCATTTAGTGAGGTAAGCCAGTCAGGATCAAGTCCAGTTGTGATAAATTGACTTAAACGCTCCACTGCTCAACCAAGTGGTGGAAATCCACGAGTGAGAGCAGACAGATGACATTTTCTGAATAAACATATTGAAACATGAATCAAATAAAGACAGTTCTTCGTCCTCTTCATCTGCTGCTGAAATGTTACATGAGTCACACAACAAAGACTCAACAGGAGAAAATTTGTCTGCCGGGAAGACGTCCATTTTTAATTCATCCACTCTTGTCCTCAAGCTTATGGTCCATCACCAATGGGACCCCCAACCTTCCTTACTAACTACCAACAGGCTCTTTCCATGGAGAAAGATATCTTCACTAAGATTAGTGTTGTGAGGGCCCCTGGGGGCCCCTGTGGCAGCTGTTGGCCTGCCATTGATT